>JAUCMR010000071.1:2151388-2194912 GCA_032357425.1 Enteromius argenteus
ATAAAGAAAACACATTGAATGAGAAGGTGTGTCCAAACTTTTGGCCTGTACTGTATATATATATATATATATATATACTTATTTATAAATGTAAAATATTTATGAATACATATTTTAAGATAATCGTTTATATATTTTTTTAGGATATTACATTTTCATTCTATATATAAATTATACACAATATTCTGTTTTTGCTTCAGTCCAGTAAAAATCTAAAGCTAATAAAAAAAATGTATTTTTTCACAGTACAAATTGGACTTTATCCACAATAGAAATCTATAGCTGCCTTAATAAGTTCTCCCTCACAAGGGTGTTATCAAATGTGGGGGTCCTTGAAATCAGCTGGAAAACCCCTGGGTTGTAGAATGACTCACAACTTTTTAATTTAACATGATTGGACCACGAAATGATTTAGAAGAGCTCGGGCCGTCAAAACTTCAAACCAGGCATTTCCAAATGTCCAAAAGAAGCTCAGGGTCTGAAATGTGTGTCTAGGGAGTCCTGGTAGGACCTGAAAACCACAAATGAATGTTTATTGTCTTATAAATACTTCTTTACGAGTCGTTGGAGGACATAATGGACCCTGCTAGTTACTAGATGTTTGCCCGTCGTTGCTCCTCTTTTCTCTTTCAGACACCTGCACACACACATACACACTCTTTTCTTTCCTCTGCCTCTGTTCTTCTTCCCATCTGTGTCTCTGCCAGCCTCACTGTGCGCCTGTGTTCTCTCGTTCCCCTCGCATGGGGCGCCTGTTTTCTCAAAGCCAGGCCGCCCTCCCCTCAACACTCGCCCCCTCTGAGGCCTGGCAGCCAGACAAGGTCAACATGACAGGATTTTCCCCCTCCTTCCCTCGTTCTCTCACCCTTTATCTCCCTGCGTTTCTTTGACTTCGCTCAGCTGAGCGGCAGGCTCCTCCCAGACACCAAGGGCCTTTCATCTTCAGTCTCCGTCAGAGAGAGCAAACAAGGGACAGGGAGCTGTAGAGCTTCATCTCCGTGTGAGCGATAAACTGATAGTTTGGCAAAACAACAAATAATGCGGCGCAGTTGTTTGCAGTCGGATGTATATTTCAGCTAAAATCAGAGGCGCTGAAATGAAGTGAAATAAGCAGCGAGTTGGATTCAATCCAGTGAAATAATTCGCATCAGAACCTTAAACTGTTTTCATTTAAATATTTATGTTTAGCATTTTTGTTTATTTTATAGGCGGATACAATGAAAATATTGAAGCAAATATTTTTCGATTTATGTTTAAACTAGATATTTTACTGTTTTACTTACAGTAACCTTGATGAATATGACATTTAGTATCATCAAAAGACTGAAAATATCAACATAACTTTCTGGTTGGCTTTTGAGGAAATACCGTACTGTTTTTCAATACAGCATTTTATTGCACTTTTTATTTCCCCGTTAAGTTTTCTTGAAGACATGAGACTCGTTTCATGACCCTTCTTTGTTTTGTGACTCATTTTTATAACTGAAAGATTTTAATAGAGTTAATAGAGTTTTTTTAATGTTTATGAGTCTTTTATGCACACAAAGGCTGCATTTATTTGGCCAGAAATACAGTAAAAATAGTAATGTAAAATATTTTATTAACATTTCAAACAACATGTTTCTACTTATTTTGAAATGAAATTTATTCCTGTGATCAAAGCTGAATTTTCAGCATCATTACTTCAGTCTTCAGTGTCACATGATCCTTAATTATTATTATTAATGCTGTCAAGTTATTAATTACATTCAAAATAATATATGTGGGTAAACTGTGTATATTTATTATGTATATAAATACAAACACATGCATGTTTATATTTAATGGAATAAAATATACCAAGTTTATATTTTAAATATATTTAAATATAAATATAATAATATAAATGTATGTACGTGTAAATATTTTCTAAATATATATATACTGCATGTGTGTGTATTTATATATACATAAACATTATGAATATACACTGTACACACACACACACACACATTAGCTAAAACTACATATATCTGTTTGACAGTACTAATTATTAACAGTTTTGATACTTCATATTTTTGTGGAAACCATGATTTTTTCTGTTTTTTAATGACTAGAAATACCATTTATTTAAAATTGCAATCTTGTGTAACATTATAAATGTCTTTACTACCAGTTTTTATTAATTTAAAGCATCTTTGCTGAATTTAAGTTTTAATTTCTTTCAAATAATAAAATCTTACTGACCCCAAACCTTTGAATAGTGGTAGATATCTAGTCTTATGTTTCCAAAACACAACATCTAACAGCATTGCACTTTCTTGTAAGGCTGAATTCCTCCTATTAGTCAATAAAGTTATCTCCTCAGCTGTTGCACAAAGCTGTTGCAGTGAATACATTGAAACTCACAGTTTTAAATCACAAAGCTACTAACGGAAATGCTCATATAGAGTAGACTCCCACAATAAGCTACAATTCACTGTAGAATTAACAAAAAGTACCAAAGATTCCCGTTCGAGCCATGTGCCAAAGTTAACAGAGATACGAGAGCAGCGGGACCGGAGAACTGGAAAAGAGCCGTATTCTCTGATCGCTTTATAATGAGGCAGAACGCAGCAACATTGGCTTCATCTTTCTTTCAACCTGGAGTCGTGCCGCTCGTGATGTACAGCTCCGGAGGATCATGGACTCTTGCGCACACTGACGGGAATGAATCTGTCCGGACACGGAGCCAAGCCCAGGCCCAGACTTGAGAGAGCCTTGTTTCTCTTTCAGAAACGCTGCCCTCTTTTTTTTTTCATACGGCAGTCTTATTGTGTTCCAGTCACGTTATTGTGGCTGTACTGGAAGATCCAGGCTGTTGGCTTTGCGAGTAAATAATAATAAAAGCCAGCTGTGCTTCTAGTTTAACTGCTGAAGCCCTTGGCCCGTTACGATCCAGCGCGCTGCTTATTGCTAACAGCTTACGGTTGGAAAACAATGGTGGTGATGTGGCCCTGCAATTCAGAGTCATGTGGCAAAGACCGTTCTCATGTTTCTTGAACTTTACTGGTTGCTTTTCCAATGCCTTATGCTCATATACAGTACCAGCCACATTTGCACAAACCTTTTCATTTTATACTAGTACTATCTTAATACTATCTGAGAATAACCAGTCTTAAAATGGAAATTTGAAATAAATCTGTTATATGAGCTTGCTCCTTGTTCTTCATTAACAATTAGCAGAATTTTATTAATACATGATATGATTTTATGATATAGTTAAGCATTTCAAATGGTCTTAAAGATAATGAGGGACATAAATTCTGACAAGTATGTGTATAATTAAAAATGATAATGCACACACACACACGTACACACACATATATATATATATATATATATGGATACATGTGTAAATAGGCCTATAGTTTAATTTTATATATAATTAAAAAGTAAACTATACACTTTTTATATTTTTTTTAAATCTATGTAACAAAATTTTAACTATATATATATATATATATATATAATGTGTGTGCAAATATAATGATTAATTTGATATTTACCTATTCATTTAAAACTTACAAATATATATATATATATATATAACAAAATAAACTATAATTGCATTATTTGTGTGTGTATATATCAAACCTTTTTCCAGAAAGACTTATAAACTCCTGACCTTTGACCTAAGGACTTCTTTTTGGTCTCTTTTCCTGTTCTGTTCATTTTCTGTCAAATTTCCCATCGTTTTGTTGCAGTGGTTAAACATAAAGTGGAAAGTGTGTGGACGCAGAACTCGGTCTGTGTTTATTTTGGAGGGCTAGTCCCAGAACACCAGGCCCTCGGCGGCTGAGAGACGCTGGGACGGGTGGCGTGGACCATCCTCGAGTGTCCCGTGAAGGTGCCGAGGGGGGGAGAGAGAAAGAGAGCGAGGGGTCCTCGGGCTGGGGCGGGACCGGGCTCTACGCAGCAGGGAGGACGTGAGCGAAACGTTCCAAGAGGAAACGGTGAGGCCACGCTGTGATTAGTGGTTGCAGTTTAACTGCAGAAAAATGCATGGTCCAAGCCCAGTGAGAGAGGGTGGTTTCACTGGTCTCAGAGAGCCCATATGACTCAGGGACTCTGCACTCCTACCGGCCCTGGTGAAAGTTTGTTTGCACAGCTCTTTTCTGCATAACTGCCTGTAAAACAGCATTTTGTGGCATTTCAAAGAATTAAAAAATGGCTTTTCCGGAACTACAATAAACAGTCGCATTTATGTATTTAGCAGATGTTTTTATGCAAATGGATTATAACAGCAAAACAATACCATTTGTCAAAGTGCCAACAATATTTATGCCAGGTTTAGAAGTCCAGTTTTTCCTACACTATGGAAAATAAAGGTTCCACAAGGGAGTTTTCATAGAAGAGCCATTTTGGTTCCCCAAAGAACCTTTTTGTGAACTGTTTTTTTCCACACAAGTGCATTTAAAAGATTCCATGGATTTTAAAGGTTCTTTATGGAACCATTGTTGCAGAAATAGAACCTTGCAGAAGCTGGAATTGTACCGGAATCTCTGATCATTTCAGTGTGGAATTCCACGTTCCGGGACTCTTCCTCCGTTCTTTGTTAAATTCCTAGCCGAACTGACCTCCCCAGGCCCTCCTCCCACCTTTTAGCAAATGCTAAACATTTATTCCAAGTGGATGTCAGCTGTCTCTGTCCTGAAGTAATGCAGAAGACCATCTGAAATTCCCATCACCAAGACCATCTCATACTCTCAATACCATTGCCGAAGCCTCCTGAGGTTGTAAATCTAGTCCATGTGGAGGATCACGGGTGTCAGTGCGAATGCCCTGTGTGGGTTGCAGCCTCTGAATACCTTAAGGGTTGTTTAATTGTGGCTTTAAAAAAACCATAAAGCAAATGACTTGGTGCTGCAAGATATTTAACAACCAACAGAGACACCCAAGAATGCACTTTTGGTGCACAGACTAGCAATTACCAACAGAAAATGGCACAAATGAAAAGTAACAGTTCACTCAAAATTTAATTCTGCCATTATTTACCCATGTCTTCCCAAATCTGTTTTCAGACGATGTTATCAAGAGTCCTGTTCATCGTAATGGCAGAAGTCCAAAAAATGCTCTGAATAGATAGATTTAAGTTATCTGATACAGGTTCCAAAACAGGTTCCAAAAGGAGGTTTTCACAGTGATGCCACAGAAGAACCATTTTGAAGATCCACTTTTTTCCAATTATAAAGAACCTTTTGTGGAATGGAAAGGTTTCATGTATAAAGGTTTTTTATTGGCATCAATGGTTCCATGAAGAACCTTCAACATCCACAGAAACCTTCAATTCTGCAGAAGATTTCTAAAATGCTCTTCACACTAAGAAGAAATGGTTTTCACTGAAACATTCTTTAGGGAAACCAAAATGGCTCTTCTAAGGCATGTTTGAAACCTTTATTTTTAAAGGTTTGGATGTTAAAATGAAAATTCTGTCATCATTTACTTACCCTCATGTCATTCCACACCTGTATGACTATCATGGAACACAAAAGAAGATATCTGGAGTCAAAAACCCATTGGACTCAATTGACTTTTATTGTTCCAAAAGCAACAATGCCGTAGAGGAATTATTTTTGATTTCCAAAAAAAACTTTCAGTGAACAGCTATTATATATATATATATATATATATATATATAAAGGCTTTTGTGGAATGGAAAGGTTCCATTGAATGTTTGGAACAATAGATGCCAATAAAGAACTTTTATTTTTAAGAGTGCAAACAAAAAAGGCTGAAACTTGTCTTTTTTTGTGTTTGAAACAACTTGAGAATGAGTAAATAATGACTAAAGATTTTCTTGAGAAGTTTTTGCATATAGTGCACAAATTTTAATGGCGCTTTTTTGGAGTTTTATAGACCCAGTGTTTGATCATGGTGCACTGATTCATGGGTAAAACGCTCCCAAACATCTTCAAACGCGAAGCAAACCAAGCTCTCTTTTTGGTCTTTTGTCAAATGTTGTGTTTAGGCCTCGCAGCACGCACACATAAGAACGTCTCCAAAGCCTCACGTATTCTCTCCGTTTGGCCCCACGTTTTGAGTAAAGACCATTCCGGGGCCCCTCTTTAGTCACTGCGCATTAGAGAGCGTAATGGGCATGAATTCACAGAAGCGCTTCAGGGTGGGTCATATTTGGCAAACCATTCTGAGCATCGAGAGGAACAAGCGCTATATTCACTGGCCAGACCCCTCACAAAAGTACGCCAAAATCTCGGCGTGCCAAGATCTCACATTTCTGCAACGTTCAGCTCTGCTTATGGAGCTTCACTTCATATGGGAGCCAGAAGCCTTTCTTTGAGCAAATCGTGAAACAGGCGGCCCTATCGTGGAGCCGTCGATTCACACGGCGAAAACACAAGTCGTCGCCAGCACGCACAGCTGGAAGAGAGCATACAGTGAAATGAGGACTCAGCGGCAATAATATGAGATGTTTGCACAGCAGCACAAGGCAGAAAGCTGTGCACATACACACGCTGCTTTCTGTCTCTTAAAAAGCCTGGAT
Organism: Enteromius argenteus; assembly: GCA_032357425.1. NCBI lineage: Eukaryota > Metazoa > Chordata > Actinopteri > Cypriniformes > Cyprinidae > Enteromius > Enteromius argenteus. The sequence continues at coordinate 2,157,912 of JAUCMR010000071.1, forward strand.
TTCACCAAAGAATGCCATCTGGCCAGTCTGGGTCACTTTAGGGGCACCTTAATGCAGTTCGAACAGTGCATGCATTTCTAAACCAAAAAAGCACAACATGAGGAGGTCAAATGTCATGCAAACCTTTGGACAAACTGCACAAGCTTGGGCTTCAACGAAGGCGATCACCTCTAGTCTCAATTAATAAATCAACCCCATGAACAAGCTTTATCCAAGAGCGTTTTTTTGTCCGAGATGCCCCTCTCGCAGTTGGTTAACTACGTCCTGGCAGGCATCTTCTTTATCAATGGCCCCATGTGTAGCAGCCAATGAAGACGGGCTCCGTTCCAAGCCACATCTCAATGTGCTCACAATTAAGCGCAGGGACACTAGAATCGCCTAATTGGATGATGACTGCTTTATGTCCAGGCCTCAACCACTATAGACAATAACAGTAACTCTGCCAGAATGCATGCAGTATTTCAGTTTTTTTGCACATGCACCCTGTCCCATTTCTTCTCTAGAATCAGAAAACGACAACAAACCCATCACATGATGCTAGATTTAACACGTGCCTCCAGACATTCTGTCTGCTATTAAAGTGCATTAGTGCAAGCAACGTTTCTCATTCTTTCGGAGGCACCACAGACGTCAGCTCCTAAGAAATCGCGCACACAAATGCATACACGATCTTGGAAAATAGGTCAGGGTCTTCCTGCTTACCCTGAGTGCCCGTGCTCGCTGGACAAAACTAAATATGCATGCTTATATTGGCACGGCGATGCACTGGAGATCAATGATGCAAGGCTGCAGTGCCATCTGAGTTCATTAGACTGGCTTACCTTCTGTGAAACCTCCTGGATGTGTTACGGCCCAGCACTGGTCTCCACCTTAAACTTTTCCAGAGGTGAGGTTTGCTCCAATTCCCTTGGGTCGCAAAATAAGGAGTCAGTTTTTAAGCAAGGCCCGGCAGATTATGCAAAAGGACCTGTAAGACACTGTCAGCAGCGGCTGAATAATCTACTGCTGTCTGAGAGCATCAGACTGTTGTCTGGACACGCATGACAGTGTTCGGAAAAGCAGAAAACTCAAGACTTGCGAGGATAAAAAAGGCGTCAGTCCAGAGTGAATGCGAGCGATTTAGTAGTTTATGTCAGTTTCAGGCCATGAGGATATTCTCATGAATAAGAAACCCGTTAAATGCATGTGTGTGTGTGTGTGTGTGTGTCAACACAGTGTCCGTACTGTTATTATCGACTCTGGAACGACTGCTTAAGAACGATACGCTAAAAAAACAAACAAAAACCGATCGGAGTGATCGTTGTCTTGGCGTCAAGGTGCATCGCTTGCTGGCGGCGCTGGTCCAGAGGGCTTTTTAATGGGTGGTCGTGCGCAAAAGGCGATGGAGAGGAGACGTCCCCCTTTTCAGCTTCGTGTCCGGATGGTGTCTCCGTGTCGGGTCCGCGATTTCCTCGGGTCGTTTCCAGTCCTGGGGCCTTAATGTTGTCCTTGGAGACAGTGTGTGGTGAGGTGGGTCTCCAGCACCCCGGACTCGAGCCTGTCCGTGTCTCCTCTCCTCTCCTCGGGCGCAGCGGGCGGAGGGATCAGCCCTGACTGACTGTGACTGCCAGCTCAGCGCATGTGTGCTGCTCCGCCCCATCCAGCGCTGAGGAGGCCGGCCTGGGCTCCCATCCAAACAAACTCCCCTCCCTTCCTCCCTCCAGCGCTCTCAAGATTTTTATTGGCATGGTAATAAAGCTTTTTATCGCCGAAGCTTTAATAAACATTACCTCCTTAGACCCTTTCCTCAGATCTATTCATGTTGCTCTTGCACAATGGCCACTCTTGCGTAATTTCTTTGAGATTATTTATAATAATATAATATATAAGCTATATAATGTTTATATGGTGTATAATAAATTTGTTAAAATAATACACATACATGCACATCATATATTTTGGTCATGTAATTTAATTCATTTTAAATAAATCATTTTATTATTATAGTTTATATTTATATAATTATTTACAAAGTTATTTTAAGATAAATGTATCATTATTTTATAATAAATAATATTACAAATAATTATAAAACATAAGCAAAACAATATGTTTCTTTATTGGTGTATTATATTATATATAATTATTTTATAGATATAGTTAATATATCATACAATCACATCATATATTTAGGTTGTATAATGTAATTAATTTAATCATTATAGTTTATATTCATATAATTATTTACACAATTATTCAAAAATAAATGTATAATTATTTAATAATACATATAATAATAATAAAAACTAAAATACAATAATAATAACACTAAATAATAATAATAATACATAAATATAATAATATAATGAATATAATAGTAGGCAATGTTTTGTATAATAATTCTGATACTTTTATTAAACATAGAAAATATGAGTGTGGATGTTAAAATGAAAATTCTGTCATCTTTTACTCACCCTCATGTCATTCCAAACCTTTATGACTTTTGTGGAACACAAAAACATTTTAATACTATAAAGAACCTTTTTCTATTAAAGAACCTTTCATGGTACCATAGACGCCAATAAAGGCTGAACCTTTTAATTTTTTAAATGTCTTCTTTTGTGTTCCACAGACAAAGAAAAGGCGTTTGGAACAACTTGAGAATGAGTAAAAAATGACTGAAGACATTCTTGAGAAGATTTAGCATTTTGGTTTTTAGTTTTATAGACCCAGTGTTTGATCATGGTGCTGGCGCTGCACTGATTCATGGGTAAAACTCTCCCAAACATCTTCAAATGCTTAGCAAACCAAAGTACACACAAAATACACTGAATAAATGTTTTGCCATTTTGTCAGCAATCTAAAAAGTGCTTCATTGTAATATCTAAACAAACTCTTTTTTCAAGTGAGAATGTTTGATTTAATGAATCTGAATGCAATATAGTCAATACAAAAAAATAAAAATGGAAAAATGGAAACACTTGCTGAGGTTTCATCTACAAGTAAATTGCAGGAGTTTTTGCTCGATTTCAACTGAAAGCTTTTGTGGTGGCTGATGAACGGACCTTTATTAAAGCAATTAAGCCCCTATATCATCACAAGGATTTAATTGTTCATATTTGTGTATTTCATTGAGCTGATATGTATTATGATCTTCAGTTTCCAGGCTCTATTTTTTTTTTACTAATAGTCTTAAAAGGCCTTTACAGAATAACAAAACATCATATTATCACAGACCCTAATGGTTTACTTTATTTTACCCTAGTAATTTTAAAATATTTTACATTTTCTTTTGTAATATATCTCCTCTATACATCACCAAAATCTCAGAGGCTGTTTTGATTGTAGTAGAGCTGAACTAGGTGACCACTAGATGGCAGCTGCCCAAAGCAGCACAGCTAAGCATGAGGACAAAAAGAAAGAAACAGTAAAATAAGATTATTTATCTTTGTACATATGTGAGTGGTTCATTTTACGTTTATATTGGTGACAAATACTGCAGATTTCTGTGCAATCAGACAGCAAAAAAAAAATGACCCTGGACCACAAAACCAGTCATATGGGTCAATTGTCTGGACATTGAGATTTATAGGTCTACATCATCTGAATGCTGAATAAATAAGCTTATCATTGGCGTATGGTTTGTTAGGATAGGACAATATTTGGTTGAGATATTTGAAAATCTGCAATCGATATACCGAGAAAATCACATTTGAAGTTGTCCAAATTAAGTTCTGAGTTTTAATATATTTATGGTAGGAAATTCACAAAATATCTTAATGGAACATGATCTTTAATTTATAACCTAATTATTTTTGGCACAGAAGAAAAATCAGTCATTTTTAACCCATATGTATTTTTGGCTATAGCTACAAACATACCAACGATACTGTAATATGCAATACACATATAAATATATACATGCTACATGAACAAATTTCTATTATAGTTGAGCACATGTGACCCTGGAGCACAAAACCAGTCTTAAGCAGCACAGGTGTATGTGTAGCAATAGCCAACACTGTGCTTTTATATCAAAAATCATTAGTATATTAAGTAAAGATCATGATGGCATTTTGTACATTTACTATGGTAAATATTTTAAAACTTTAGTAATATGCAGGACTTCAAGTGAACTTCAAGTGTAATTTTCTCAGTATTTTTTGCACCATCAGATTCCAGATTTTTAAATAGTTTAAAATAGTGTCTATACATCAAGGGAAAGCTTATTTATTCAGTTTTCAGATGATATATAAATCTCAATTTAAATTTTTAAGACTTTTTGTGCTTTCAGAGTCATATGAGGTGAGCTAATACAAGATCTTGCAAGATTTTGCAGTGACTATAATCATTATTTTAAATATGACTATTAACCTCTGCATTAGCAGCTGTTTTAATATATTAAATGTTAATTTATTGCCTTTTATCAGATAAAGCTTAACCAATTGCTAAGATATTACTTAATATATTTAATAGTACTTATTCTATTGAACATATATGTCTTATCTAAAATTGACATTATTTATATCATGCACATATGCCTTTATAGCCTATTCATTTATTGCCTGCCAACAATAAATTAAAGTATAAGAATTTTGCTGCTACTAGAGTTTATAACATAATAATAATAATAATTGTAAAAAAAAATGTGTTTCATTGAGTTAAGCTACCAAATAGGCCTATTGTTTTATAATATTCTGTATTAAATCATGTATAATAAGTGAACATAGGAATTCCTTTAAATGTATTTGTATAGGGCTTTTAACAGTCAGCTCCACAGAAACATATAACGCAGAACTTGTAACGCATGAATCGTGTAAACCGTGTCGTTTCCTCCATAAGTTTGTGTTCATGTGCTCGTTGTCGATCTCGCCCTCAGCGTGTAAACCACATTTCCGGGTTCTTCATGACCGCTCCCATTTTGTCTGTGTGTGTGATTTGTGCTTCGAGCATGCGATTAGGTAACTCCTGTTCCTCCTCCTACAACTACAACTTTCATGCACCCAAAATGGTGTGTGAGTGTCAGCCCTCTTTCTTCTCTGCTCTCCTCCGCTGGTTGGTGGTGTTGTGTTGTAAAGCCCTGCCAGCATGTCAGCTGATCCCGCATGTTTCACCCCCCCAGTCAAAGAAAAAGAGCCTATTTACATCCACCAAGCGACATAACAGACCTAGAGCGATATTATCATTCATTATGAACTGTATCGCGCATTGACTTTTAATGCGTTTACATTTGCGTTAAAACGAAGCGCGCCGGTACTAATAAGATCATCTATTAAAACAGATGCAAACAGAAGATTTTAGGAGGTGAATGCTCTGTGTGCCGATATTTTACATATGGTAAACTGTAAGATTAATGCTTAAAAAAAAATAAAAGATGCTAGTTTATGAAAAATATAGCCCGCGTCATAAAGAAAAGCTAGAGCTTACGAAAAATATCACCTGACATGCACTTATCATTTTAACGGATGTAGATTATTATTATTTGTATATGAATGATTAAAAAGCTAGCTCAGAAAAATATAACCTATTTACACGCACTAATCAGATCTTGATCGATATGTTTATATTCATTTCTTTTTTAAAAAAACGTTTACATGCACTAATCATCTTATTTTAATATGCAACATATATTCATATTTTAATATGCGTGCATTTTTTAGGTTCGTGCTTTAAAACTTATTTTTAACGCAAGCGCTTACTAAATGTACATACACTGACTAGATCAGATCTAGATCAGTATGTTTTACATATGCATAATGCTTTAACTTATATTCAGGTTCATGAACCAACAGTATATTTGCGTGCAACTATATTTGACGCATACGGTGCATTTACGCACAGAATGTTATTGCACACGAGGCGGGTATTTAAATGCATTTAAATGCATCTGTTACAAGACCCTTTCTGTCATGCAATCAGCATGAAACTGGTTTCGGGAGAACATGGTCGCTGTTGCAATACTCCTTTGTTTACATGCAAGTCCTCCTGTTCGGCGGAAGGAGGCTTTTTGGTAGTGCAGTGCTGTGTGTGATTCCTACCAGCTGTTTCCCGCCTTGAAAGACATCCGATCAGCTGCAAACACACACATGCAGAAGGAGGGAGGGAAAGAGAGCGAGCGAGCGCCACACACACACACTACGAGGGAACCCCATCAGCTGGAAGAGTAGAGTAACCTTACAACTCAACACTCATCTTACGCGCTCATGCCCCAAATCAGCAAGACGCGGACATCTCTACTTCTTAAATGAGAAAGAGAAACGAAGGACCTGTTTTGTTTTTAAACCGATAAAGTAACAAGAATCGAGGAGCCAGAGCTGGAGAGAAGCGGGGAAGCATGGAGTATTTCATGGTACCAGCTCAGAAGGTGCCCTCCTTGCAACATTTCAGGAAAACCGAGAAAGAAGTCATAGGGGGCTTGTGCAGGTACGGGAGAGCCTCTTTTGATAAATGCGCGCACATATGTGCGCGTTCCTTTAATCGCGCGCCAACAGCAGCTGCGCTACTACGAGAGTAACATGCATGCATGATTTCTGTGTTATTGTGTACACGCGCCTATCTAGCGGCTCGAGACGGGACGGAACCCATGCGAGACTCGGTTTTCTAAATTTAAAACATCTCGCGGGGGTCTATGGAAGCCCCTTGGCTTGTCAGGTCAGTGTTACCTATGAAATATCTCGGCGAAATCGATGCATTTTGTGTCTAACAAACACAAACCACGTGGTTGCATGCACACACACCACGCTGCTGGTCTCGCGCGTCTATTTAATATCACAAACCGCGCTTATTTGGTCCCACCAGCGAATTTGTCGTCGTATAGAGGGGTTCGTGGATTAAAAGTGCGTTTGGGCTCGAGTTCGGGTGTTTTTTTGGGGCTCAAGTTATTGTGGGCAGTGCGGCCATGCTTGTGGCTCGTGCATTTGGCGTCGTCTGTTTCTCATTGCTATCAAATATTAAAAGTCTCCAGACTGCCATTGCGTACGAGTATCCTTCACATACGAGGCTGGAATGGGCGTTAAACGCGAGAAATCTCGCCGTGCGGGCTGCGGGAGTGAGATCAGATGATATTTGGACTGCGTCGCTGCTGCCGCATGGACGGAGGAAGCGCATTGTTGTAATGGCGGACCGTATCATCCGCGAACACGATGTTTTTTATTTAGGCCAGCGATTATGTTGATGATCTCGCTCGATGTTACAGTTTCGGCCCATTGTGAGTGGAATATGGGGTATTTAGAGGTTAGTAAATTAATAACTGGTGTTATTTTAATAAGGGGGTGTGTATGCTGTTGAAGGAAGGCCCCATCAATGCGTCTGCGATCCATTCTCAGAAAGGGGCGGGGCCAGTGAGCCGATTAGCGCAGGGCGTTCTGGGAATTGTAGTTCCCCCCCCCCCAAAGTAAAGAGCATACAAATGATGCATATGGTCTCAGGTATGTTTGTGCTGCTGTTATTTACTGAACACATTGCAGATTTAAATGGGTTATCGATATACATCTGTCGAGGTCATCCAAAGTAGATAGAATAGCGTGGGTTTGCATTCACATAAAACACTGGTTCTTTTGTTGTTGGTTAAATGTTGCTATACTGTAGCAATCTGGGAATTTAATTTTTTTAAAACCTTTCTTAAGTTGTCAGTGCTTTGAAAATGTAGAAAGCTAAAGTCCCTAATAGTTAGGCTATTTAAACTGAGGCATGCATATGTTTGTTTTTTAATACCAGTTAATTTATTTCATATTGTGTTATGGGTAAAAACACTCAGACATTTGAGCAATGTTCAGTAATATTTTATCAATCTTGTTATATATTATTACAAGCTTGTACCCTGGCCTTTTCTCAACTTTAAACAAATGTGTTAATATTATTAAAACATTAATTTTTAAACTATTATTAAAATATTAGCTGTAAATTATTTAATTACTGTTGTTATGTATTAAGACATTACTATTATTATATGTATTATTTAAAAATATTGTTCTTTGAAATTATTTAAAATTGTTATTATAGGTTGGTTGATATTTAGCTAATATAAAACTTATAGGTTTTACGGTTTATTATTGTAAATGTTGTATATAATTTTTTTTTTTTTTTTAGGAAGGATTAATTGCACACACAAAGTCTCTCACGCCAAACTGAGATTTAAACTTCCTTTTGACCATTCTGTGTTCATGCATAAAAGAAGTTGGGTCATATTCAATGCATATGGCTGGAAACGGCTGATCTGAGCATATCTCTCGTTTCACAGTTGGCTCTAGTTGTGATTTTGGCATTGGATCTGTTTGCTGGGTTTTGAGCCGCTTGGACATAAGGAAGCGAGCAGGGAAACCTCTCTCTCTCTCAACTCACAATTGTTCGCCGTGTTTGTCCTCATGCAGCTGAGGCGGTGCTGATAAGAGAGGCTTTCCAGAGATACCCCGTGAGATGCCCAGACAGGGAGGAAGTTCAATTAGGGTTTGATTTCCTCAGCCAGAGCACGCGTGTGATCGTGCGAGGCAGAGATTTCCAGGGGCTTGAATTTAGAGACAATGGGCTTCAATGAGCATTCAGGAAAGTCAATATTTTCTACTTTGCACTCTGACGTTTCTCAAACCGACGTTTCTCAAATCGCTTTTACTTAACATATAAACTGTATAACGCTATTCAACTATTTGAATCTCAGTGTTTACATTTCAGACACACTGTCCAAAACAAAATATCTTCCCAAGTTTCCTTCATTAAAAAGTACCTTAAATGAGGAAAGTTATTGTGGTAAGGAAAAGTACCATGGGATTCTTTGAAGTACATTGCAGTATTATTTAAATAGCATGAGGTTTCAATAATGCAATGAAACAGTGCCATGATATGTATTTAATTATGTACCATTTTAACCTGCTTTTGCAATTTCTTTGATTATAATACGCAGTCCGTTATGACCTATGAGATTGATTGTAATAATTCTACTTTTAAAGTAAGCTAAAGTTCTGTATTGCCTCCTCTTCACAGTTTAGCAAACATTCCCCTCACGCCAGAGACGGCGCGGGACCAGGAGCGGCGTATTCGGCGGGAAATCGCCAACAGCAATGAGCGCCGGCGCATGCAGAGCATCAATGCTGGCTTCCAGTCTCTGAAAACACTCATCCCGCATAGTGACGGAGAAAAGCTTAGCAAGGTGAGTCAGAAAGCTCTCGTAAACAAGCTGGGAAGAGTGTAAATCAAGTGAAGGAGTAGTTCACTTCAAAATCAAAATCCTTGCGCGCCCTCAGGTTGTTAGAAACCCATGTTTGCTCTAAGAAGTACAAAAGAAGCAGTCAACATAGCTTGTATTGCAATAGTGCCAATCTTCTCAAGTGATACAGTAGTTAAGTGTGGGAAACGTTCAGCATAATCTTCTCCAGTGAACTTGGATTTTACTCACTGAGAATCTGATCAGTCCCATGTGTGAATGAATCATTCAGAAAAGCTTTGAGAACCAGATCACCTGATTCACTCACAAATCAGAGGCTGTTCACTCAAAATCTTGACATACAAGTATCACTAGTGCAAATGTCAAGATTTCAGTATATATATGTCTGGTCTATATTCTTTGGTCACTGTATGATAGCTTTTTGTGAGAAACGGACTGAAATGTAAGTCGTTATTCATTGATATCCTCACCGCCTGTTCTGTTGCATTGAAAAGATCTAAACTGATTTGTGAGGGTGTGTGGGTGACAATGTTCTTTACTGTCACTTCTGATTTAATCCATCCTTGCTGAATACAACTGTTAATTTCTGATCTTTCTTACTGATGATGAACGGTTGTGTACTCATAGCATCACTTAAGATAATTGTGAACTGTGGTACGTTGAGATGGATGTAATGCAATCTCTTCCTCTCTCAGGCTGCCATCTTGCAGCAGACGGCCGAATACATCTTTTCTCTGGAGCAGGAAAAGACGAGGCTGCTGCAACAAAACACCCAACTCAAACGCTACATACAGGTGAAGCTCTTCACTGTAATATAATATTTTATCAATACGAGGACATTCCAGTCATCTCGTGTTTTCCTCCTCCTCCCTTCAGAAGGAGTTCAGCGGCTCATCCCCGAAGAGGAGGCGCGCCGAGGAGAAGGATGAAGGCATTGGATCTCCAGACATTCTGGAGGAGGAGAAGGTGGAGGATCTTCGGCGAGAGATGATCGAACTCCGACAGCAGCTGGATAAAGAGCGCTCCGTTCGCATGATGCTTGAAGAACAGGTATATTATTGTCCGCTTACATCAATATTTTATTGACCGATTTAATTTCAGTTCTTAAATATACTAACAATTTTATATTAAAATGCAATAAGTATATATATATGTAATTATCTGTAATTGGCCAATATGATTGTTGATTATTGATAGGTATTTTTTATTTTATTTTTTTTTAAAGAGATATAGGCTATAAAATGAAATCGCATTGAATCACATCCCAAATAAGTTTTCTTTACGTAATGTGTGTGTACTGTGTACATTATGTATATGTAAAGACACACACATGCAGCATATATTGTTTTTAAATATTTATATTCATACAAATTATATCATATAAATATATAAATGTAACACATTTTTCTTAAATATATACATGCACGTGTGTATTTTATATATACATTATAAATATACACACATGTAAACAAAACTTTTATTTTGGATGTGATTAATTGTTTGACAGCACTAATAGAAATACAAAATTATATTTAAAATAATTATATATATATATATATACACACACAAACAGATATATTTAAATATATTTACAATTTTTATATATATATATTATATATAAGATGCACTCCCTTTTTAGATTTTGTACCCCATTGCAGGCAGATTTCTCAGTCATAATTTAATTTTATTTTTTTGCCGTTATTTGACAAATTGTGCAAATCTTTAGTAGAACACGTCGGGAGCCGTTTGATTTGCCACTTGCAGTTTGGCTTGACTAAATCTCGCACATCTGTATTCATCATGGCCTTGTCATCTGTGAAATCCGTTATCAAACTTTTCTTTTGCTGCATCAGTTTGCTTGCTAAAATTAGCTCGCTTTAGTCTTTGCATATTTAATGAGATATCACAGAAGGTGCACAGCTCCCCCGAGAGCTTGAATCGTTTCTGAACATCACACTTGAAGTGCAAATTACACCCCAATCTATCCATGAAACGCGCTAGAGAAACTTCCTCAGGCAAGAAAAAGTATTAAGAAGAATCACTTTCTCTGGTGTCCTCTGGGTGTGTATTGACCTCTGTTTTCTTGTGTGTTTCTGTTAGATCCGCTCGTTGGATGCCCACTTGTACCCAGAGAAGCTAAAGGTGATCGCTCAGCAGGTCCAGGAGCAGCACGTGCAGACGCAAACCATGCTTCGTCTTCAACAGCAGCAACAAGAACAGCTGGGAAAAGAGACCAGCACACCTGCTCGCAGCCCGCTGGTCAGACAAACTCTCGGTTTTATTGATACACTAACATTCACTGATATACTGATTGGTATGAAACCCTATATGAATAGTGCATCATAAAAGAGGTATTGCAGTGCCGTTTGTAAGTGTTGATCTGATGTGGTGATCCACTAGAGGGCATTAGAAGAGTTAAGAGCATTTGAAATCCATTTAGCTTCTATAATGTGACAGATGTCTGAGTGACATAATTTTCATTTAATAGTGTAAGGTGGGAATTCATGTAGCATATGAATATTTGGCTGTGTAATATATTTGTGTTGCTTTTATGTGAAGATAAGCTGGTTTAGAAGCAGAGAACCTTATTCAATTATTACATTTTGATAAAGGATTACGAACTGCTATTACTATTATGCGACTATAAACATTTGTGCTCCGTATGATTTAAAAAGAAAATATGTAGCAGTAAAACTGTTTTTAACATTTAGGATGATTATTAAAAGTGAGCAGCTAACAGCATATTAGAATGATTTCTGAAGAATAATGTGACACTACAGACTAGATTGATGATGCTGGAAATTCAGCTTCACAGAAATAAATATCATTTTAAAATATATTCTTATAGAAAACTTATTTTAATTTGCAATAATATTTCATAAAAATACTTTGTTTTATTTTAAAGTTCATTTAAATGCAGCATTGGTGAGCATAAGAGACTTTTTACTGACTGAAATTTTACTGACCCCAAACCTTTGAGCAGCAGTCAGTTTTTGTTTTTTCAGAATATGCCGAAATAACTTGTCAGTTCTGATTTCTTGTTGACTTTGTTCATAGAAAAGGTCTCTGTAAATTATGGTAACCCTCTGTCCTGCTGTGTTGCTCAGGTGTTTTCTCCTGCCACGCCGCCTGCACCCACTCATCACGCCACAGTAATTGTTCCCGCCCCTGCACCGCCGCCCCCTCCCCATCATGTCACTGTGGTAACCATGGGCCCCACCTCCGTGATCAACACAGCATCCACATCACGACAGAACTTGGACACCATTGTGCAGGTAAAACACATTCCTGCCCAGCTCAAAGAAAGTCCTGATGGAATGAGATTTAACTACCAGATTCCCATTGTAGAGATGGTGTGACTTAGTTGCCATATATATATAATTTTTTTTTTTTTTTTTCCCTCTCTCTATAATTTATGTATGTATGTGTGTGTGTGTGGTGGTAAAGGGGTAGTTCACTCAAAAATAAATTATTTACTCACCCCCAAGCCATCCTAGGTGTATGTGATTTTCTTCTTTCAGATGGATACAGAATGGTATTAAAAAGTGTCCTGGCTCTTCTAAGCTTTGTAATGGGAGTGAATGGCTGTTTATGTTCAATAGTCCAATAGAAGTCCAATAAAGTGCATCCATCCATCATACAAAGTACTCCACACAGCTCCGGGGGGTTAATAAAGGCCTCCTGAAGTGAATCAATGTGCTGTTGTAAGAAAAATATCCAGATGTCAAATTTTACAAACCATAATCTCTTGCTTCTGCTAACTATTGTACATGTGTTAATGAGAAAGTGTCATTCAGTGAATGACGTAGGCATAGTGTAAGCTCTGATAATTAGTGACGAATGCGGAATTGCAGAGGATAAAGCAAAACAACACAAAACGCTCTCACAAATTAAAGGACAAAATGAGGATTTGTACAGAAAAATTATTTCAATATAAGTGAAGAGGAGACTGGTTTTCCGCTAAAACACCACCAGCAAGTGTACGACAGCTAGCGGAAGCTAGAGATTACAGATTATAAAGTACTTTTTAATGATGGATGGACGTTGGACTAGATCTATTGTAACAACTGAACCAAATGTAAAACCAGTTGTCTTGGATAATAAAGTGAATAATTTGGATGTTTAACAAGCCAACTAACAGTTCCCTCCTGTTCTCCCGCAGGCCATCCAGCACATCGAAGGCACACAGGACAGGATGGTCGTGCCCGAGGAGGAAAAGCGCCGGGCAGTCATCGTCACCCCAGGCCGTGTCCTTACAGACACCGGCGACTCCGACACCGCCTCTGACAACGAAGGATCTGAGGACTGTTAACTGCCCCGGTCACCCCCACCACCCATATCGCCCCACCACATGTAACGGGGGGGCGTACAAAGGGGGTGAGGGGGTCTGTGGCGAAGGGCCTCCCGCAGAAATATTCTTTCTTTCTCTCTCCTCTCTTCCTGTCGCTGTCTTCTTCACACGCGCATACAGGACTCACAGACTCAATGACTTGAAGGTTTCTTGGGGGTGGGGGGGAGGGGGACAAAACAAAAACAAGGAAAAAAGGAAATGTTACAGGAAATGTGCTGCAAACAGAACGAGCACGCTTATATATACTCACACAGTACACTATAACCCCATAGCACTCTGGTAACTTGTTGATGCATTCATATTATACAGCTCTTACGCATACTCCGTCGAATTGTCTTCTGTTTCCACAACGCACACTCCCAGGAAAACGATTTTGTGAGGGGAGTCACAAAATCTCCGTCAGAATCTGCCACAGGTCTTCCAGGCCTCTGTTTCATCATTTCCTGTATTACAGTAGAGCATTCTGATCGGACGAATCCCATTACTGCGTCTCATCTCTCAAAATGAACCCTTTGCCCCACCACCCTCTGTTTGCGTCATATTACTCTTTCCGTTCTGGGGAGGCTTGAAGCATCACTGTGAGCCAATGAGACTTCAGAAACCTGTTCCACACCATGGCTTCCGAAACTTTAGAGGAAATGTTACCTTTCTTTTGTTTTGGTTTCTTTTTATTAGTGTAGACACGCTCCTAGATTTCCATTTGCTGGCGTTCACCTTTGATTGTCATTAGAGGGACAAAGATCGCCACTGCTTCGAGGGGTTTCGAGCACTTTGTAAATAACGCAAAGTTATTACGCAAAGAGGGGGGACTTTGTGCACTTATTGTCGCTCACCTTTACTGGGCTGGGTTCCCAGTATGCTTGTTGGTGTAGGGTGGAGCACTCTCCGTCGCGTCAAACAGCCCCCCACCCCGGTCCTGTCCTCACAGATCTGATTTAGATATTCTCGGCAAATTTTCTTTTGTCGTTGTGTGTCAAATGGAATAAGCTAACCGTCAGGTACTCGTACCTGCGAGTAAATTCATGTGTGACTTTTTAGCACACTTGCTAATGTAAACGTAAAGGTTGTTTTGTTTTTTTTTGGTTTTTTTTTGGAGAAAGTGTGAAAATAGCACTACCAGGGTTGTCGTGGCCCGATTTCAGCCTATGCAGCTCTTTTGGTTCTCGTCCCCCTTAGAGAGCAACTCCGTGACCCCTTTGGTCTTCTCCCGGAAGTACTGTCCTGTCCATTTTTTATGTCCGACGCTCCGTAACGATGTTTACGTCGACACCGAAGAGTGACTGGCCCGTAATCATGCGCTCTAGCTCTATGCACTCGCTGGTTCACTCTACTCGCTTGAATGTTTCAATTTCCCTGTATCTCTCGGCGTACGACGAGGGCGTTCGTACATGCCGCAGATAATCACGTGCAAGGTGGTGCTACTCCTGGGTGAGCTCTCCGGATAAGCCGTGGATGTCCAATCCGGCTCCTAGAGGGCCACTGTCCAGTAGAGCTTGACTTCAACTCTCAATTGTACAGGATTACTACTTGTATGGAATGGGACACGTTGGAGCTAGACTCTGCAGGACGTTGGTTTTGGGACCAGGCTTGGACACTCCCGGGATAAGCCATGCGATACTGTGAGCTCTTCATACCCCTGGTGGGATTGAGAGACGGAGCGTATCCCGTGCCGAACAATGGCCAGTGGCTTGCCTTAAAACAGCTTCGGTGTGCATGGTGAGGCACAGAGGCCTGCCTTAAACTAGCCCTGAAGGTGGTGCTAGAGAGCAAGGCCGGAGGACGCGGTTAAGATGCGGCACCCCATATTCATCTCACGGTTCACGTTTCCAAACATTCCAGAACGGCCTACCATTGTGTTTTGCAAGTTGTGAGTTGTCGACGCTAAAGTCGACAAGATTTGGCCATAGGCGAAGGTGAGAGGTGTCTCGTGTTTTTTTTTTTCGTGTTTTTTTTTGACTGAAAATTCAAAGTGTGCATGTCCCCCTTCCCTTATGAAATATTACAGGGAATCTTTTTGCTGCTGGACAGATAGTTTCTTTTTTTTTTTCTTCTGGATTTATCAGGTGCTGTCAGCACGCTGGACCTTGTCATTCGTTTTGCGGCGAAGACTGCAGGCAATCAGGGCTTCCAGAAGAACGGCTAATTTTGGCAGATTTTTTTTTTTTGTTCGTTTGTACTCGTGTGGTTTTATTTTGGATAATGGGTCGTAGTGACTAGTGTCCTGCTCGTGCTGTCTTCTCATGTTTAATTCTGTAACAACGGTTTCGTCTTTACGAGAAAGTCTCTTTCCCTCTCTCGCGTTTGAACATTTCCTCTACCGAAGCCACAGGGTGTCTATTTTTTGTGTATTTTCTACTCACAGAAATCACTGTAAGAAATCTTGAGGACATATCAAAGGTTGGGTGTGTTGAGGGGAAATGGGGATGATTTTATGAACCTGAAGCACTTACTGTAGTATAACGAGGGCCGACTCTTGTTTTCAAAGAGGTTTTTGTCCTCGACCGAAGCTCTTCTCGCTGTGATTTTTGAACCACACGGCTGTGTTTAACCCTCAACGTTTGTCCTGGCACACCACGCGTCCTCTGGTCGTCTCCACAGTCTCCAGACTTGTCCTGTCTCTCATCCTCTCCCACTTTTATTGTCTGTCATCTCTTTTAATATTTTTTTGTTTCTATTTTTGTCGTTTTTCTTTATGTGGGACAGTCAGTCCATTTGGTTGAGAAGCTATTGTATTTTTTTTTTTTTTTTTTAACTGGGGAAAAGAGGCTTGTGCCTTTGTAAAAACAGAATAATAAAGTTTGTACTTTGTTTTTTACAACTTCTCAGTGTATCGTGTAATTATTTCTGTGTTCATTATGAATTGTACAGTGTGCTTTACACTCACATTAGCAAGTAACATTAAAAAAGCTTGCTAGGTTACATATCAAATAACACATCAGTTCAACTTTAACATTCAAAGGAATATTTTTAAATATAAGTGACGTGTTGCTGTGGCATCTGAATTGTGCTTGGTTACCTCATAAATAGGATAAGCTCAGATTTCTTTTCTGGAGTGTGTTGTACATGAGTAAAACCCTGAGTACTCCAAGAACAATATGACATTTTAAGTGATAATTAAGCTAAAAAGCTGTGGAATTATATGGAAAGCAAGTGTCAAGTAGAAATAAATAATTCTACTGAAGTTTAATACTGCAAAAGATTTATCTGAATTTTCAATCAATGTTTAAGTAAATTTAAAATTAGCATCTATAATCCCCTGGCACCAAATTAAAGCTCATGAAAAGTCCAGGTGGCTAACCAGTCACCAATTTTTGGATGTGTCCCTTGAAATGTAGTTTTTTGAATTTGTCAAGCATAGTCCTACCCGTAAATTTGGTACAATATGCAAAGTTATATATAAAATTGTTTCTGCACTGACTTAAAAAAATGTAACTGTGACTTATTAATTCACACTCTGACTTGCAATTCTGAGTTCATATCTCATCATTTTAACTTTTCCCCCAGATTTGGAAAGAATAAAATGTTCTCATTACCTTTTTAATGTTCTTAATTCTGTGTTGGAAACAGGTTTCCATAAATCTTTCAAGTGCTGTTCATGTACTTGCATTCACAATGAGCTTGTCTGGGGAATCACAGGATGTAGGAGTCATGCAGTTCATTAGTTGTAAATGATTATTATTGTTATTAAATTGCTTAATTTATAATGGATTTGCATAATTTTTTCAAATCCCAGAACAACTGAAAACCCTAAACAACAGAAACAACCTCCTGCTGTTTGTTTCGCGTTCGTCTTTTACAAGTGCATATTTCCAAGTACACTTTATAGTGCCTATAAAGTGCTGGAGTCGGCGTCTGCTGTGTAATGATAAGGCGTTAATCTTCACTCTCCGAGGGAATGATGATGCTGACTTTTACACCTTATTTCCGACTGTCAACTTCTGTAATCCTACCCAGCATGAATGCTGGTGATTAACAGCACCGACTCGAGCCGGTGAACAGGTTAAAGTTCATTAAATAGGACCAACAAGCTATTTGAAACGATACCATTAAGTAAATTCTTCATTAAGTAAATTTTTTATTTTATTTTATTTTTTATCAAATTCATTCAGTCAGTGTCTTTTTCATATAGTGGAATGCAGAGTCACAAATAGTGTTGTCTTGTCATACCTCTTGTACAACATTCCTTCTAGGTTGCCAAAATCAACACCAGCTGTAAGTACCAAAGCACACTTGTTCTGGAGATGGCTGCACACTCTTGATTTGACGTCACTGCCGTGGTGGCTCTGCTAAAAGAGACAGTCAGCTGCTCGGGTGCGCCCTTTTCTGACACCTACGGCACCAGCCCCCTCCATGTAGTCTTGTCTGTAAGACCACCCTCTTTTTGGCGCCCTCTGACCTTATCAGGCCAGTATATATAGTCAGAGAGGCAACCAGAGGTCTCCTGGCAGCCAACATGAAGGTCTTAGTCTCGCTCTGCATCTTTGTGCCCCTGTTGGCACTGGCCACAGCAGGTAAGAGCATTTTACAATTTGCATTAGTTCAAAAATACGGATCTGAGACAAGGTTTACTTTGTGAAGTCGTCAAGAGAGTACAATTTCCTGCCTAGTTGCTTGAAAAGTTATAGCGGGAAAGCGCTTGGATTCAAAGAGTGGTTGAAACTGAAAGTTGAAAGCATGTTAAGGTGTTTGTTGTTGTGCCATATGTTAGTCATTTTCATATGAAACTATAGGACGTTTGAATGAATTAGTCATGGCAGCATGTTTTAAAACTGTGACGGTCACCAGCAGGAGATGGGCCATGTCACCATCTGCTGAGCTATTTAAACCCGCAGTGTTCAATAATAACTCCGGACAAGGATGAGTTATCTTGGGACTTGGCATGTGCAGTTTAAAAAAAGTTGTCTGAATGCTAAACGAATCCTCTATCATTTAAATTTTTACGATATGTATTCCAGTTAAAGCTTGTAGAATCTCTGAGATTGTGTCATCGTGGGACAAACGACAAGGGGTTTATTTTTGTTCAGTAGACGTTTCAGCCCATGCATTGTGTGTCAGCTGTCGTGAGGCATGGCATCAGCTTATGGAAAGAGCTAGAGCCTTGGGTCGCTCTGCTCCTGTTACCAACTATTCTTGAGTCCCGAAAAGTCCTAATTTCAAAGGTTTGATAGAGGGTTCAGCTGGTATTTATACAACATTTATGGTGCTTGCTTTTATTGCCAATCTAAATCCAATTATTCTATTTCATTCTTTAAGGTCCTGCATTGAAAATAGAGGTTCTTAATTTGCATCAATGATTCAATGAAGAACCTTTAACACCCATTGAACCCTTCCATTCCATAGGAGAAAAATGTTCTTTGCGTGATTTGAATTTTCTTGAAAAGTTATTTTCGGAATTTCCTTTTCACTGAAACGTTCTTTGGGGAACCCAAAATGGCATTGCAGCAAAAGCTCCATTTAGAATCTTTATTTTTAAGAGTGTCAGCTATAAAAGTCCAGCTACTCCGGCTTTGGATGTGATTTCCCAGATCCCTGGCAGCCGCCGTTACCCTTGTTCCGTCCTTGGGTTCCTCTCGGGTCCAGCGTGGGCCTTCGTGGGCCCAGGCTGCCGTCAGGTGTCTAAGATTGGAAGTTGTCCTGTAACCGGACACTGTCTACTATAGATTCCCCCATCGTCCTCTTCCTCTCTCCCCTCCCCTCCCATCCCCGCTTGTCTTTGGATCCAGCGTGCAGCTGCTGTCACCCTGACACAATCGCAATTTATTTATTCCCAGCCACTGGCCATAAAAGGACATGCATTATCTCAGCAGGAGGAGCCGCGGTGATCTATGCCAGTCTTGTTGCATTAGTGTGTGTACAGCTAGAGAACTGAAGTGCTAGTTGCTTCAAATGGACAACAATTAGTTGAATTTAGTCCCATTGTCCCATTGTTGAATGACTGAGTGCTTATGCTTCTAAGGTTTAATGATGTATTGGTGAAAAGTAGTTTTCAGTCTGATTATGGGCAGATCAAACTTTAATTGTTGGCATATGGTTGAAAAACCTTTAACATCCATAGAGCCTTAATTGCAGCAAAAGTCCTTTTAGGTTTTTAAAAATCTTCATTGTTCTTTGAAGAAATTTTATGAAAAATAAACCAATAAATCATGATTTTGGCGTAGGTTCTACTTAAAAGTGGAGCATTTGTTAAAACATAATCTGGGTCCAGTTGTAGTAGGCCAAAGGTTTACAACCTTATGACCTCGCATCTGTTCACCTTCCTCCTGTTTAGCAACATCAAAATGTCTTCTAGGTGACAAGTTTCCTTCTCTTGCATATTGGGATGCTCCTTCAAGACATTTTGCAAGCATGGTGTTTGATAGCTGAAATAACTGATTCAAATTCTGAATGGAACAACTTTTCTCAAACAAAGGTTACATTTGCCATATATTCAGTGTGGATGGACGTTTGAAAAGAATCTTTTCCCACTATAAAGAAACTTTTGTGGAATGAAATGATTCCATGGATGTTCAAGGTTCTACATGGAACAATCGATGGAAATAAAGAATCACGAGTAACAGAAGAAGTCATCTTTATTGACTACACATCTGATATGGGTACTTGCCTCGAGTAAGGGCTCTCCCCACCTTTTTCAGCAGTGTAGTACAGCAGGCATGCGGTGCTCCTGCTCTTCAGGGACTTCCCTCTGCTAGGAATTGTAGGACGGGCAGCCAAGTGCTTATTCCATAAAAAGGCCAATGCGACGTGGCTTTACAGAAACAAGTCATGCTTTCGATCCCCTTTACCCCCTTGGTTCCATGTGATGTTCTCACTGCGTCCTAACTCTGATACTCTGATAGGAATTACCACCCGGATATGATCCTGGTTCTCGGATTCAAAAATGTGTCACACAAGGCACTGCTATTTTGTCACGCTATGAAAAGATTTGAAGTAGCAAGCCAAAAACAGTGCATGGGATCTTCTGGAATCAATTTCTACCCCTAAATACGACTGTAATATTTTGATCAGTCAGATTTATCGCTTCTGTTGACTTTAATGTATATAGATGCTGTTAACTATTAAAGAGACACGGTGTCTTTAATAATTGCTAATTTTGGAAGTGTGGAATCACACCTCTGATTGACAGAAAAAGGCCAGTTAGACTCCGCCCCTGGAGGCATGATCCATTGTGGAGCTATTTCTGTCATCAGTTGAGACCAGAACCTTGGCACCTGTTGCTATTTATGTCTCTCAGTGATTTTCCCCATAGATAGATTAGATAAACAGATTAACATTTGCAAGTATGCTTTGCTGTATTATTTTTATTATTATTTTAGTTATGTAATATATTACAAGTATGTTTTTTAAATTACTACGCACATACATTTTGTTTTATATAGAATTTAATTAATATTTGTAATATTTTCTATTGTAATTTATTATAATTGTGCTATATATTAATGCTGTCAAATGATTAATCACATACAAAATAAGTTTTGTTTACATAATATACGTACTGCGTAGATTTAGTATGCATATATAAATACACACACATACAGTATATATTCTGAAAATATTTACATGTCTGTACATTTATGTATTTATATTTTTATACTTTATTATATTAAATATATTTAATATACAAACATTGCATATTTTTCTTAACTATATGCATGTGTTTGTATTTATATATATGTAATAAATATACACAGAGAACATTCATATATATTATGAATTTCTTCTGACAGCACTATATATATATATATATTGTTTTAAGCCTAATTTAAAAAATATTTATTTTAATATTTCTAAATATAATATTATTTCATCATGTAATTATTACTATTTTTTTACTCAAATTCACATTTTATACTACTTTATTTTACACATGTAATTTTATCATAAAGTGTATAGAAATACCACAGTACTGCCATTTTATACCATCATTATACTGGACATTTGTGTGTAAGGCCTTACATAAATTGACTGATTTGTAGTTATGCTTTGCTGTTTGTTTGTTTGATTTGTGCCATTTTTAGTATGATACTTTTTTGTAAGGGCCGTAAAAGCATTTAAAGTGAAGTATAGCTGCTGATTTTGTGAAGTTTAGCTGCTGTGTAATGCAATACATTTAATCCCACAACAGCTTCGTTCAATTGGAAATCCCTTGGCCCTCTGTAAAGGTTGTGTACGCTCTCCCTCGCTGCCGCTAAATCCTCCGGGTTCAGACGGGCTCAAGGCTCACCTCTCTAATCACACTCCCATTAATTCAATTTACCTCCAGCATCCGCCAGCGCTACATGATCAGGGGCTTTAACCCTGATCCACCGAGGAAAACACACCTATGGGCCGCTGGAACCGAACTAGATCATTTGCATGAAAGTTGCTAACTAGAAAATGAATGCATTTTCGTATTTATCGCCTACTGTCAGAAATCTAAACAATCACCTGCAGCTTTTCAAGGATCTCCATCTGTGTTTATACCAATCGTAAACACAGAGAGAGCCTAAACCGACCGTTATTTAAACACCTGTAAGGTCAGCAGATGATACTAAGCCACGTTTCCTCTCAAAAGCGCACATGTGTGTATTTGACCAATAAGCCTCAGTCTGCAGCAGTCCGATGGCGTTCCGGTGGGATGAGCTCCAGCAACAGCTGTGTTTTTTTCCAAAGCCTCTGTTGCTAGGCAACAGGCTCATTGGATGTCCATAGACCCTGCGACAGATGCTGGCGGTTCGCAGATTCATCCTTCCAGTGCATACAGGGTTAAATAAAAGCGAACCACCGTGGACTGACATTGTGCTCGCCTGAAGCGGATATATTTGTAATTGTGTTGCCGCTATATTAGGTGCTGGAGTTGCTGTCGTTGCATACTGTGCACCCGAGGGCACTGAGTCTCGACATGAACTCCTTGATGCCCTTTGAAGGGATATTTCACAGATTTGATGCTGTGTGGATCTAAACTCGGCCCGCATGAGAAAAGATTACAGAGCCGCGATGTCTGCCTTAGCAGGTCTTACAGTTTCCTTTTGTGACAAGTCAGCTGGTCTGCAAGGTGAAGGGAGTTAGACATGTTCACAATGTACTTACATTGTCTTTCTTTAATAAAACAAAAGGTCATTTTTGGAGTTTAATATAAATTTACAGTAACAATATACTAATATATTTTAAGGTTATTTAATGCAATAGCATACACTTACTTGTAAAAATGTAAAAAGAAAATATAAAACATAGTTTTTTATTGTAAAGTTTTGGCATCCACATATGCCAACATTTTACCATTAAGAAGTAAATAGTTTATTTATTTATTTGTTTGTTTTTATATTATGTAAAATGTTATTGTTCTTAATATATGATATATTATTATCTGTTTGTTAAGTATTTTATGATATATTTATTAATTTATTTATTTATGCAGTACGTTTTTCCATAATTAGCCAAATTCATACAATTTCTTTAACGTTTTATTTACTGTTTGTATTTTTATTTTAAATGTTTTCCCATATATTAACATTTTTTAAACTAACACTATTTATTTATTTATTTATTTATTTACTGACTTTCATTTAAACATTTCACTTGTTTTTCTTTTAACATTTGCTTATTTAGTGTTTATTTATAATAATAATTTATATATTTCCATATATTAATAGATTTTTTTACTATGACTTATTACATTACATATTCATTCATGCATGCATTCTTTCTTTCATTTGTTTTTTTTTTCATTTTATTTTATTTTGAATACTTTAAAAAACAAAACAAAGATGTCTCCTGTCCTTTTTTAAACATTTATTATGTCATTTTTACATTGTCTCTATAACTGTGTGTTTCACACTTGGACTGTTCTATATCATCACATTAAAACCCCACATAGTTCACAGTTCCTCCATTTAAACTGCACACCTCACCGCTAACCTTTCGCTGTTTTAGCGCCATGCTGAGCTCAACATTACAGGGCTGTATTTTTAGCAGCTTGACTTGGCTCGCGTCGGCTGAGCACTTGTATGCTTTAACTAGCAGGTTGTGTCATCACAACAGGCCTGCAGTCTCTGCACTGAAAGCCCATCTGCTCTCAAAATTATGGCATTGCGTTCGGCGGGGCGAGTCCTCAGCAGCCTGGAGAAACGTGTCAAAGCTGAGCTGTAGAATTTGACCACGGCGAGCCGTTGTAAAGTCTACAAAAGATGAAATGAAAGATCACAAAGGGCAGCTGTGGAAAACGTGAAGTTGCTTTGTTAGCCACCTCTGTTGGAAAATTCAGCTACCAGCTTTGAATACTCATTTTTACATGGTTTCTAGCTAGTCAAACCCAGTTTATGCTAGCTAACTTAGCTATTTTTAAATAGAAAGGAATATGTTTATTCAGCAAAAACGCACTGAATTGATCAAAAGTGACAGTAATGTTACAGAAGAATTATTATAAATGCTGTTCTTTAAGACTTTCTGTTCATCAAATGAATGTTGAATAAAAATATATATCACAGTCTGGCCAAAAATATTAAGCGGCACAACATTTCCAATATTAATAATAATCAGAAATGTTTCTTGAGGAGCGGTATATTAAAATGATTTCTGAAGGATCATGTGACACTGAAGACTGGAGTAATGATGCTGAAAATTCAGCTTTTTAAAATATATTCAAATAAAAACAGGTATTTTAATTTGTAATATTACTTTTTACTGTACTTTTGATCAAACAAATGCTTTGGTGAGCCTTGGTGAGCATAACAGACTTATTTCAAAAACATCAATAAGCGTATAAATTTAATATTTATTTATTTATTGTTTAATTGCTTTAAAAGATTTTTGCCATGCTTTTAATTTAGTTTGTTTGTTTGTTTGTTTTTACATTTTACCTTTGTTGTTTTAAGTTATTAACATTTATTTTACATTTCTTTCTTTCTTTCTTCTTTCTTTCTTTCTTGATTTATTTATTTATTTTGCCATAGATCAAAAAAAGTGTTAGTATTGAGTTTTCTTTTTTAAATCTCATTTTTTTAATTAGATAGTCAGACATACAGACATGGTAGGTACATAGATAGATAGATAGATAGATAGAAAACTTTTAAACATTAAGTAAACCAATTAAATATTTTGTCTTGACAAATTTTGCTCTTCCAGTTAAAAATTAGTTGAAATTTCTTCCTCGCAATATAATTCTAACTGCAATGCAGTTCAGTTCAAGTCAATTTCAATTATTCAATGTGAACCCATGGCTGATTAGCCTGAGTTGAACTCTATAGATGTAGGTAATATGTAAACAGATGCTGGGTTCCTCAGAAACCTGGCTGGCCCACATTCACAGATGGTTTTTACGTTTGTGCTGATGCAGGTTAATTAGGCATATATTACTTGAGCTGTCAGTTATTTCCGTCGGCAGCCAGCGAGGAAGGCTAAAGGATGCCCAAGCAAGTTTCAGATGAGCAAATAAATGCCAATGGACACCCGAGAACAAAATAAATATGCCGTTTAGCTGTATGGGCCACTAGAGGGATTGTGGGAAGGGATGACAGATGATCTGGACTGCTTCACTTCTAGAGCTTTCCAGGCAAACTACATAGCAGCAAGTGCACTATGCTGAACCTAGTCACTCTTTGGTGTATTGGGTTGAATTTAATGAAAGTAGTCTTGTCCTTATCTTAAATTAGATTTCAGACATTTAACAAAATTAAGTTTAGTAAGATTTTTAAAATGTTTTGTTTCTTATAATACAGTAAAAATACAGTAAACACAGTAATATTGTGAAGCATTTTAAAAATATGATATAACTGCTTTCTATTGGAATATATTTTATAAAATGCTTAAATCATTCTAATATGCTGATTTGCTGCTCAAAAAACATTTTAAAACAAAAGAATGTTGTGTTGCTTCATATGTTCTGTGGAAACTGTAATTGTTGGGTTTTTTTCATGATTTTTTTTATGGATAGGAAATTTAGCATTTATTTGAAGTTAAATTTTTTGTAACATTCCAAATGTCTTTACTGTCAATTTTGATCAATTTAAAACATGTCTTCTAATCCAAGTACGCCAGCACATCAACTTATACTTCAACTTCAAAAGATATGATGTGATATGATCAAATATGGTACTTCATAAGATACCAAACACAATGTATGGCAGTACTATACGGTAAAAAGAATCTGTAAAATTTACAGTAAAAAAAAAAAAGACGACAGCTGTGGTTGCTGGAATCTGATTGTATAAAATACAGTAACAACATTTTAGGTTTTACAGTTTTAAGTTAGAACTACAGTTAAATACCGTAATTCCATTAACTGTTATAATGTTACTATAATAACCAGTACCAGTACTGAAATCTGTTTTGTACCTTTAAAAACTCTGATAAGCACCAAATGCAGGTGGTGATAAGATTGTCACATGATGAATCAAAGCCCATCACAAGCAGCTTATAAACAGTAACATTTATAGAAGGTGCTCAGTGTCATTCACACAAACACTAAACACCATCATGGTGAGACTCATTAAACTGAAATATGCAATAAACATTAAATTAACAACATTACATGTAACATACAACCCTAATAAACATTACTGATAAGAAAAAACTAAGAAGAAATAAAGTTATTTCAAAGAAAAAACATCAAATTCAAACACAATTTGAAATGCAAAACAGGGAATTCTGGGAATGGGTTTACGGGTTTTCTCTGTAAATTTTACAGGAATTTTTACTGTTAAAATCATGGTCACCACTAGCACCCTGAGGTAAATCTTCATTTGTTGTGCTGGTAAACTTGCACAGAAAAGCAGAAGGGTGCATAAGGGCAGCTGTCCACTGCTGGATATATTTAGGGTCTGTTATCTCTCTTATCAGCACATAATCTAACCATTTGGTAGCCATGTGTTCATCATTGAAGCTCCAGCTTGTTATGAAACCAGGGAGTCCCCGTATACACCAACACCGTTGTGTTATGAAACCAAGGATACATTGGCCATTGGCTGGTTATATTTTTAGATTCAATGCTCTAAAATAAGACAGATGATTGTTAAAAACCTTTACATTGCTACAAAAAAGACTGCAGTTCTTTTTACTTTTTATTTATCAAAAAAAATCCTGAAACAAGTATCACGGTTTCCGCAAAAAAATATGAAGCAGCACCACAATTTTAAACATTGATATTAATAAGAAATGCTTCTTGAGCAGCAGATAATGCTTTGATTTTATATTTATGTTTGATACTCTAGAATAAGACTAATTGTCAAAACAAAGCGGAAATGTAATTATAAACAGCATACGTAATGGATGTTATTGTGTTCTCTCGTCTCCTTCCTCCAAAAGAGATGTCGTGCTGTTAATATATGAGGAACTTGTAATGAATGGCAGTGCTTCTAAATATAAATGTGCAGGCACGGTGTCTTCCCATTAGGCTCCATTTATGTCTTCGGTCTTGAAAACAGCAGCCTGGCAGGAACACCCTGAGGCATTGTGGGTAAATATCTATGAACAGAGGGGGGAAGATTGTGGCATGAATATCAATATAGTCTGACATTAATAGTACAACAATGCCCTGATGAGAAGTGCGTTAGACAAACGTCGACAGCAAATAACTGTAGCAGCTAAGATAAAGCATTAGGCTACAAATACTGTTGCTCATGTGAACTATTAAACTTGTGTTACAGACATGAATGATTGCTCAATTTAGAGATTTGTTATTCTAATTCCAGGTAATCCCGGTTAATGTAACATTTCACACTTGTAATTCAGATACAGTATACCACTTTTACCCGTGGTTATGAAACTGGCTTTTGAGTTTTTAACCCATATTTCTGAGCCAAACCTGCACTGTGAAATAAAGCTTGATCAGAATATTATGACTTGTTGCTCATTTACATGCTTGGGACACAAAAAATACATTATATTTAGTAATAGCTTCGATGGTGACTATCTTAAGTTGATGTCCATATGGCCAAAATGTACAGTAAAAAAAGCAGTATGTGTAAAATGCTGCATGTGTCCAATCAGTGACACTGACAACACAAATATTCAAATGAGAAGGTTAACCAGGATTAGGTTAACCAAGAATGCACAGAGTTAAATGTATGTACATTTATGAATAGGATTAATTGCAGGCCCCAGGTAAGTTATGTTCAGTGTGAAACGTGAAGCTAAATCACACAGGATTCTGTTTACCAAGTGTTATTTAAAATAACCCAGGGTTAAAGGGTTAGTTCACCCAAAAAGAAAATTCTGTCATTAATTACTCACCTTCATGTTGTTTCAAACTCGTAAGAACTCCAATCATCTTTGAAACACAAATGAAGATGTTTTGGATGAAATCTGAGAGCTCTCTGACCCTCCATAGACAGAAACGCAACTGAAATATTCCCAGGTCCAGAAATGTAGCTTCGGTTATGGTCCATGTGACATCGGGGGTTCAACCATAATTTTACGAAGCTACGAAAATATTTTTTGTGCATAAAGAAAACAAAAATAATGACCTTATTCAATCATTTTTTTCCTCCTTGTCCCATCCTCCCTCATTATGGAGTACAAGGCATATGCGCATGGTGTTCCTCTGTTCATAAACAAGGCACATCAGTCATGGTGCGCTCCATAATGATGGAGGTTTTCTTGTGAAATTACAGTTGAACCACTGAGAAACTTTCTGGCCTTGACCGTGGTAGTTCCCTTGCTGTCTATGGTAGGGTCATAAAGTTCTCGGATTTCAAAACATCTTAATAAGCGCTCTGAAGATGAACAAAGGTCTTATGGGTTTGTAACGACATGAAGGTGAGTAATTAATGACAGA
Organism: Enteromius argenteus; assembly: GCA_032357425.1. NCBI lineage: Eukaryota > Metazoa > Chordata > Actinopteri > Cypriniformes > Cyprinidae > Enteromius > Enteromius argenteus. The sequence goes on from JAUCMR010000071.1 coordinate 2,186,148, forward strand.
ATCTTCCTTTTAGGTGAACTATCCCTTTAACTATTTCAAGGATGAACAATCCTAATGTGTTCTTTTTTTTTGTTAGAAAGAAATAATTTATTATTTATTGAGAAAATCTGTGCTTCATTGTCTGCTGGACAATAAAACAGGTAAAAAGTAATCTCAAAATGTAAAATATTTTTACAGAATAGAGTTGGCTCTGTCATTGTAAATAAAAGTGAAGGATTGTGCAGTTAAAGGGTTAATCCATTAATCACTTACCCCCATGTCATTCCAAACCCGTAAAAGCTTTGTTTGTCTTCGGACCACAATTTAAGATATTTTGGATTAAACATGAGGCTTGTGACTGTCCCATTGACTGCCAAGTAAATAACACTGTCAAGGTCCAGAAAAGTATGAAAGACATAGTCAGAATAGTCCATCAACCATCAGTGGTTTAACCGTAACATTGTAAAACTATGAGAATACTTTTTGTATGCAAAAAAAATTAATAAAACAACGTCCACAATGTCTTCTACGTTCATTTACAAAGCTTTTACAGTTTTGGAATGACATGGGAGTAAGTAATTAATGACAACATTTTCATTTTGGGGTGGAGTAATCCTTAAGGCCCATTCTCACCAAGACCTATATTAGTAAGAAATATATTAGCTTTCACACCAACAAACGACTATATTCTTTTTTTTATGAGCATGCGCTGCCACTTTAAATGTTTGAGCTCTTTAAAGTGTGCTGGTTGCCGATTGTTTGACTCAAACGAGACCGTTCCTCTGTATTGTTATCGCTATAGTCGTGGTGTTCTTTTACATTCTTAAAACTAAATCTTTGTTTTTTATGGTACTTTGTGTGAAAAGCCCCTTAAAACGTGCAATTGTTATTATGTTTATTCTAATTCCTACAGTCTGGGCAAGCCATGCACATTTGGTCATATTAACTTTTTACAAGGTGTTTTAAAGTCTGTAAAACTCTGTGTAAATCGCTGTTTATCCATCCAGAAAGCACACAAATAACACATAGCTTTTCGATGCGCCTTGGCAGAGACTACAAGGACTGTTTTATCACAGGATACTAATCACAGAGACCTCAGGAAGACCTGTTGTAGTGAATTATGGGCCGTCGTGGCTCGCCGGGCAAGATTTCCTCAGGCTTCGGAGGAAGTTTTAATATGTGTCTTTTTGGTTTCTCTGCAGAGGAGGAAGCCGTTCTGGAATCCATCCTGAGAGACAGATCTCACATCGAGGAAACTCTGAGGCTCGCGGCAGATGAGAAAGCAGGAGATTATGCTGGTGAGGACATGAAGCCTGTGTCTTACACAGATACACACATAAACACAGCGTTTCAGTTTACAGGCTTTTGACTCTAAGCTAGCAGATGAATGCTGTCTTTAAACTTGGGTTAAGCAATATTTCACTCTAGCATGCTGTGAAGAATCAGTTTAACCTTCTTAGACTGGTTTAAACCAAGAGTTAGCAAAATTTTCATTGCCTAGGACCAAGAAATAGTATGATGGGCTAGCAAAAAATATAAAAATTTTATTTATACAGTGAGAAAAATATATATAAGAAAACATATTTCCTAAAATAATTTAAGTGTTTTCTGTGTGGACAATTACGATAAAGCCGAAACTAATTAGCCTATTTATTTATTCTTTTTTTTTTTTTTTTAGAGTAATGTTATCTATGAAATCCTGAAAAGAAGCATTTTCCATTCAAAATAAAATGTCTTAAGATTTTAGTAAGTATAAAATTGTAACGTTATTGAATTCTGTACCATTATATTTCATTAATGAATACAATATTTTAATAGGTTTATGATATCGTATTAAAAAAGTACTAAGCTATTAAAAATACTTTTCGTTGACTGAATTAAATTTAAATATTAGATGAGAAAACTAATGAAAAAATAGTTATAGTTAATAGTTTTATATATATATATATATATATATATATGGTTTTTATACTTGAACTTTATAAAAAATTTCTTAAATAAAAATTAATTCAAATTAAAACAGTAAATATTTAACATTTAAACTAATTCAAAATATTAATAAATACGCTAATAGAATTTAAATACACTGTAAAAAATGATATAATAGTAATAAGCTATGTATGTTATCAAAATAAGTTGAGCAATTTCAATATTTTTTATTATTATGAGATAAATTAAATTACATTGCATTCAAGTTGGTTTAATAATGTAATTTAAGTAGAAAAGGCTTGTACAACCAAGTTGATTATACTAATTTTAACTATATGCTCAATCTCAAGATATACTAATCTTACAAGCAAAATCTTAAGTGACTATTACATAATTTGTTTTTACAATCACAGCAGTATCTATCTGGCACAAAACAAAAACCTTCAGTGAAACTAGTTTTCGAACAGCTTGCAGGCTGCGAAGCATGAAACCATGATGAGTCATTGCTGCTTGTGAACTGAACTCGCCATAAAAGTTTAACAATGGATTATTTAGGCCATATGTCACATCAGCTACCAAGAGAAAGTTTTTATCTGACTCATGGGATCTGTTCCAAACTGAACTACTACCTCAGAAAGGCACGTAGATGTTTTTGGGTTTGTTTACGTTACCGTCTCCTCTCATTTCCTTCCCAAACGCTTTATCCACAACACCATCTGCAGTCTTTCCTCTCTGAGCTCTGCCCCTGTATCTTGTGCTGGACGTCAGACTCAGCTTTGCCTTTTTGTTTGTTCTCTGTTACATCTTTCAGCTGCTCTGCAGAGGCTGAGGAAGATCTACCACAACTCCATCAGGCCCATGGAGCAGGCCTACAAGTACAATGAGCTGAGACAGCATGAGATCTCAGGTACTGTCAGCCTGCTTTCCACCGCTGCCTCGTGTGTGTTTCTCTACTGTCAGAAAATATTTAGCTCTCGGTTTAAGATGTATTTGCACCGCATGTTCACATAAACTAATAAACTGTTATGCAATGCATATTTGTCAGACATGCATAAATGAAAAAGGTAAAAAAAAAAAAGGTTGCACTCAAAATTAAATTGATGCAATAATAAACTATGCCATGATTGAAAATAAATAAATAAAAAAATAAAAAAATAATGTAAATGATTTTTTAAAATACATTTATTTAAATAGGATAGAATCATTTATTACAGTTAACTAAAACCATAAAAAAAATACTTGTAAATAATCATTAATTAAAACTTAACTTAACTCATGTGTTTTTGTCATTTGTATTCGTTTTTAAAACTTTCAAATTAAATTTTTTTTACATTAAAATACTAAAAAATACTACAAATAAATATTACAACACACAATAAAAATGCTTTAACTAAAATTAAAATATGAAAAAAAAAAAAAAATATATATATATATATATATTAATGAAAACTATAAAAGCATTTAACTGATGCTAAAATAATACTATTTTAAATCATAAATCTGTATACTGTAATAATAATTTAGTGCGAGCATGACTGAGACATGTCTACAGCTGTGGAGCAAGCAATATTCAGTTAGTTAAAATATATGAGATTATTGCATTATTTATGATAAATACAAACCAATTACAGCATTCATATACCTGACAAATATGCATCACATTGAGTTTATTAGTCTGTCAAAGCTGTCTGATCTAAATTTCTGGAAACTTTATATGCAAATACATCTTAAATTTAGGCAAAACATATTTTTGAGAGTAGTTTATCATTATATGAATGTTGATTGCTTATTCATCTCCATTAAACCATTCTCCATCATCTAAACCATGTGCACCATCATCATATTCATAAGGAAGAACCTAAAGGCTGCAGCGTCAAATATCAATGTCTAATTTAGTCATTTAGAAATGATTTTGAATCACCCGTCCTATACTTGCTCTATTTGTGTAGTTTATTGTCGCTTGCAGCTTTATTTTCTGTGACGTTAGAATGTGGTTCTTTCCTATGAGTAATTCATTTCACTCACAAAGTTCCAGATACATCAGAGCTAGTAAATAAAAGTCCTCCAGACAATGAACTGCCAGATTAATTGAGGCTAAAGGCTTTTTCTTGTGGTTGGCGTATCCGAGTATGGTGGCTTCTTTGAGCCGACACACATGTGGTCATTGCACAGCTGTAGCACTGGTGCTCGTCCAGAGCCACAAACAGAGAGAGAGAGAGAGCTCAAATAGAAAACACAAGGCTTTCTTATTACTGCCGGAGGAACCAAGTCTCCATCTGAAAGCAATCAAGAGTTTCTCAACAGCCCTCGCTTTATATAAGACCTCTCCGGTCCTCACGAGTCTGTACAACATTCTCATGAATACACATGAACAATCCTCCGTGCAGCTTTGCTCTGTGGTTAATTATTTATACAGTAATACCTTATAAAAGAGGAGGCTCTTCAGGCGTAAACTGTGCTTTTGAATTGAACTGAACTTTTGACGTTTTTGGCTTTGGGTAATACTTCATGACTTATCATCACAAACAGCATATGTGAAATAATAAGTGGCAGAATTGATAGACATTCAGACTTATAACTAACACTTATATCACTTTCACTAAATAAGTAAGACCATGTTTTTAAAAAACTGACATTTTTAGAAATTTAATTTTGGGTTTTTGCGTAATGCTACTGTTTTTCAGATTTAATTAATTTATTTATAACAGTAATTTTGTTGTTGTTGGCAATAATATTAATAGTTTTTTGGTGACATTTTCACAGTCTGCATGTTTAAAAAAATGTATAATCAATTGTGCATAATTTAAATATTAAAAGATTTCAAAAGGGACAATTATACAATACAAAAACATTATCTTGGTTCAATTATATTATGTTTTTATGCACTGAACTATTCATTTCATTTCAACAATATTTCAGTAACTTCAAACTTTTAGAAAATATTCCAAATAATAATAATAAGTCTCAAAATTCAGATTTTATATTTTTACATAATTTTCACCAAATAAATGTAGCCATTTTTTTAATTTTTTTAATTTTTTTAATTTTGGATTTTTCCTACTATTTGTTGTCTTTATTTCTTTAATCATATTTTGTTGGTCCTAACATTAAAACAAAAGCAATAGTTTCTTGTGATATGCTCATAATCTGTATACAATCATAAATGTATGGACATTTAATAAAATAAATTATGCATCATTTGCATACTTAAACTTTTAAATGGACAAAGACATGCTGTAAAAACAATTTTGTTTGTATTTTATAATGCTTCTGGAGTAACTGTTAGCAATATTTCTTAAAACTTTAAGAAAATATCCCAAGTAATGTAAAAAAAAAAAAACTAATTTTTGATTTTATATAATTTCCACCAAATAAATGAGTCTGTTTTTTCTTTCTTTCTTTCTTTACACACAAATCATTCTTTGTAGTTGAAAACATCAGCCCAGAAACATTATTTTGTGTATATTAAATAGTATTTTTTAAAGTTTCATTGTGCCGATGTTTTAACCCATTGAACAGATTTACCTGTTCCCTCAGTAGTAGTTCGAGTGTGAAAGTGAGCTTCAGATAAACAAGGGCGAGTTATTATTGTAGCGCTCCTGTGTCCTCTGAAGGGTGACTGTGTCCCGCTAACCACTGACTGAACACTGGGATCCAGCTTGCCCCCTTGTGGTTCAGCATGGTATTTAACCCCTACACTCACCACAATAATGCTCAACTGACCTCTACACTCGTGAGAAGGCAGAAAGAAGCTGAAACAAGCTATCAGATATCATCTGAGCGCCAGTGTGATCAAAGACTGCTGCTGCTGCTGCCGATCAAAGGAAGAAAATGTGTCCTAAACCATCACATCAATATGAGTACATGCTGCCATGCAGGGGCTTCTGGGTACAAGCATGGTTTTTCTCCAAACATTTGACAGAAAAACCATAAATTAATCTAGTATTTAGTGAGATTTATGATACATTTGGTATATTTTGGCTGTTTTTTATTCATTACTTTTTACTTGAATTTATGTTTTACAACATTTAACTTGTTAAAAATATAATTAGGTTGAAGATGATCAAAACATATATTTTACCACAAAATCCAAAGTATAAAATAAAAATTTAGATTTTGCAAAAAGAAAATGAATCTATTTTTAATTATAAGCTATTAATTATAGCTTAAAAATGTGCAAAAAAAAGTACTAAAATATATGTTATTAAGTATATTTTTATGAATAAATACTACATTAAAAATGTGGTGAAGAAACAGTTTTTGCTAGTAAATTTTTACACACAATTATAAAGGAATGTGAAGTAGCACATTTAATTAAATGTAAAATTTGTTTGAATTTTATAAAGTGTATTTTAAATTTTGTGTACAACTTAATCATTTTTACAGTTGTATTTAAATTAAATGCTATTATTTATTGTAATTATTTATGTAATAAAGAGATTTTTTTTTTTTTTTTACATATCAGTAATAATGTATTATAAAATATACAATATATAAATACTAGTGCTTTCAAATGATTAATCACAATTAATTGCATCTAAAATAAAAGGTTTTGTTTACATAATTTATGTATGCACACGTACACACACGTACACATTATAAATAATACACACATTTATATATATTATTATATTCATATTATTATATTCTATAGTACATATAAATATATTTAATATAAAAAATAAAATATTTTTCTCATTAATATGCACGTGTTTGTACTTATATATATATAATAAATATACACCATATACACATATATATTATGTAAACACAACAATTAATTTTGGATGCGATTAATCCTTTGACAGCACTTAAAACTATATAATAATGTATATGCAAAATTCTTTCACTTTTTTTTTTTTTTTGGGTGAAATGTGTTCAATGTGTTCTTGGCAAGTTTCATAAATTTATTAATCTTTGTTTAAAAAGATGTTGAAAAGATTTTTTATTAAGCTTTTCTAAAATTAACCCACTTGTATTTACACATACTTTTCTGTGTAAAAAAAAAAAAGACAAAATATTTATTTCTATTATTTTATTGACATTGATTCGCAAGAATAGGATTTGTAGCAGCGTGTGTTCAGTCTCTTCTAGTAATCGTTGTATCTGGACGAGCATCAATCTTCATGCACACACGTTTCAGCTCATCACATACTGTCTCCCGCTTCACAGGAAAAGTGTCCCTCAGCTTCTCTCTTTGACCCCCTTCACGTTCTCTATCTCCTCCTGTCTCTCTCCCTCCTCCGCCTGCACTTTTCCTCACACTTGTCATTTTCACCCCTCTCTCCTCGCCCGACATCACCCGTCACTAAACAGCCTATCCTGGACGCACACTGGGGGATTCTGCCACAGGTGGGTATGACGGGCGCTTCTCTGCATGGCACTGCCTGCGTCTCTGATCCCCTGCAGCTAGCGCTCATCTGCCCAATTACCATCAGCACTGAACAAGCACTAATTACACAGTGCCATTACATGTCAGCGTGCAGCACTGCTCAGTCCATGGTCAGCCACTGCAGAGAGAAAAACCCTAGCCAGACTTTATATCGAATATAAAAACTAACAAAAGAATCATCCAGTGGCACGAGCAACAATTCAGCCAGCATATTTGGGTGAAAGTCTAGATTTGGTTCAGCTATTTTTCTTCATCCGACTAATCAGATTGTCTAATTGAATTAATTCTGAACACTAATTGAAGTCTTTGTTTATGAGAATAATTGGATTGTGCCATAGTGTAAGATAAACGGCTGTGTTTATTGCATTAAGACTGCAAAATGTGGGTAGCACAAGTTTTATAAAAAGGTGTGTGCAATAAACAGTGCTTGGCAATTAATCATAATGTATCTGTTACAAACGTTTGGGGTCAATAAGATTTTTTGTTTTAAAGATATTAATAGTTTTATTCAGTAAGGATGCGTTAAACTGACCAAAAGTTACAGTAAAGACATTAATAATGTTAAAAAGGATTTCTATTTTCAATAAATGTTGAACATTCTGTTTATAAGACAGGCTTCAAATACAAAATACATCATGGTTTCCTCAAAAATATTAAGTAGCTCGACTGTTTTCAACATTGATAATTAGAATAAATGTTTCCTGAGCAGCAAATCAGCATATTAGAGTGATTTCTAAAGTATTATGTGACAAGACTGGAGTAAAAAATTCAGCTTTGCATCACAGGAATAAAAAGTGGTTATTTGGAAATGTAGTAATATTTCAGAATACTGATGTCTCTATTGGATTTTTGATCACATAAATGCAGCCTTGGTGAGCATAAGAGTTTCAAAAACAAAAATAAATCTTACCGATCCCAAAAATTGGACTGGTGTTATGACCTGTCAAGTAGGTAACACGTTTAATTTGATGCAAAAAACTAAAAGAGTCAGCAAGGCTATAAAGTGCAATCTGTATATTAATTAGTCAGCCGACAAAATACATGTTGCGCAAATTAGACAAAACCTAAAGACAGCACATAATAAATGGCCTGTACTCCCATCCCGCATAGCCTTGATTTAATTTGCATCATATTAAATATATATCATCTACTCTGGCTAAAGTTCATTGAGGTATGAGTGTTGGTTGCATGTGCAGGCCTTGCATTGCCATGTGGGGTACGGCGGGGATGGGTTATATCAATGCTTATATCATGCTTGATGCTTATATCAACATTGACTTGCACTACATGCAAAAGATCCAACGCTCTTAAAAATTAAGGTTCCAATAGGGGATTTTCGGTGCAACAGAAAAACCATTTTAGGTTCCCCAAAGAACCTTCCAGCTGTTCATAACGTCTAGGTTACGAACGTAACCCACGTTCCCTGAAGGAGGGAACGGAGACGTTACATATGGGAACTCGCCAG
>JAUCMR010000071.1:2195012-2206877 GCA_032357425.1 Enteromius argenteus
TAAAAGGCTCAAAGGCAATTGGTCTCTCTGGCGAGTTCCCATATGTAACGTCGAAGTGATTCGACTGAAAGGGTAACCATGTTTTCTTAGCGTGAAGAACATTTGAACCATCTCGAGAACCTTTTGTGCATTTGAAAGGTTTCGTGGATGTTGAAGGTTCTTCATGGAACCATCAATAAAGAACCTTTATTTTTAAGAGTGTAGAGTCACATGCTGTGTCTGAAAGTTTGATGGTGGCTATCTTTATTGTGACTGGCGTCAGAAAACCTACATCTTCTGAACTGCTAACCGAGCTCCTTGACCTCTACACCGCTGTAGAGCTGGAGGGGCCTTGAGTGATTGTGTTTGCCCTGTTCTGGAGTACTTCATAGAAATAACATTCTCTGCAATTAATTCAACACAAATTAATTACTTTCCTAAAGAACTGATTTACATCAGAAAAGTTGAAGTGAGTGAAACGGCCTTCATTTCTTCATCCAAGCTCTGAAATAGGCATTCATTAGATATTAAAAATTCAAGAAATCCAAGTTAGATTCAATGTAAAACTTCTTTTTCGTTATCTAGAAAGGTTCTGGTGAAAAGTACTGGGTTCAACAACAAGAAAAAATTACCATATAAAGAAGAGAATCTTAATGATTCTGATTGGCTCTAATGCTGACACTCAATGATGCTGCATGGTGCATTCATCACTCTTTACGCTTGCTTTTCTGTGAATGTGCACCCCATTGTGATGGTACTTTACTTTCTGTGGTCTAAGGTGAACGATGAAACCCAGATAATCAGCAATATGCAATAAGTATAAGCAACAAGCACCAGTAAAATAAATAAACCTTTGCAAGATCAATTTTCAATAATGACCAATTAATTTTCGAACATTTAAATTCATAATAAAGGTTCTAAAAGGGTTTTGCAGCAGAATTTATTTTTTTATTATTTATTAATTTTTGGTTCCTCAAAAAATCTATTTCTCAAAGAATCTATTTCCAGATTCTTGAGGTTCTTCATGGAACCATCGATGCCTATTAAAGGGTTAGTTCACCCAAAAATGAAAATTAATAATGTTTTACTTACCTTCGAAACATCCTAGGTGTATGTGACTTTTTTTTTCTTTCAGACAAATACAATTGGAGTTATACTAAAAACTGTCCAGCCCCCTCAAAGCCTTTCCATGGGGATAAACAGGTGTTTGCTGTATACACATTGGAAGACATTAAATATAGTACACGCATCCATAATATAACACCCCTCACGCGGCTCCAGGGGTTGAATAAAGGCATTCTGTAGAGAATCTATGTGTTTTTGTAAGATGAATATCCATATTTCAAACTAATAAACACTTTTTCTAACTTCCACTGGCTCTGGCATGTGGAAGCTGTCCTGGAGGATGATGTGAGCCTCTGTGTTATACGTGAATAGTGATGAATGCAGAGAAAGAATAAAACAACACCAGTCATGAGTTAGAAGCACAAAACAAGGATTTGCAAAGAAATGTCGGAGGATTTTAACATAAGCCAAGATGAGCCCGTACATCTTATCACACTTAGTGGAGGTGAGAGAGAAGTGTTTATTAAGTTTGAAATATATTGGATATTTATCGTTCAGAAATTTATGGATTCGCTACAAGAGACCTTTATTCATCCCCCGTGTGGGGGACATTTTATTATATTTGCACATGCTTTATTTAACGTGTGTTGGACCAGTAAAGGGAAACACCTGCCCAGTGCAATGATAGAGCTTAAAGTGCCAGGACAATATATCTCCGATTGTATTTGTCTGAAAGAAGAAAGTTACAAACACCTAGGATGCTTCAAAGGTGAGTAAAACACTGCCTAGTTTTCATTTTTGGGTGAAATAACCCTTTAATTTTGAAAACATAGTAATATTATGATTCCCTATTGCTTTAAACAAGAGAAAAAGGGGCTTTTTCATTCATGGTGGATCTTGAATTGTGGTTCTTGCCCTTAGTCTCAAATTCTTGTAATCGTAAACACCATTGTTCTCTCTCTCTCTCTCTCTCAAACAGATGGAGAGATCACCTCTAAACCCATGGTGCTGTTCCTCGGACCCTGGAGCGTGGGCAAGTCCTCCATGATCAACTATCTGTTGGGTTTGCTGGACACTCCTTACCAGCTGTACACGGGTAAACTGCCGTCTGTGTCAAGTGGTTTTGGGCATTAAAGTATTGTTTTATTACAAATGTGCATCATCTTCTGTTCCTCCAGGTGCTGAGCCCACTACCTCAGAGTTTACCGTCATCATGCACGGCGAGAAGATCCGCACTGTGGAGGGCATCGTCATGGCTGCTGACAGCTCTCGCTCCTTCTCCCCACTGGAGAAGTTCGGCCAGAACTTTTTGGAGAAGCTGGTTGGCATCGAGATGCCCCACAAGCTCCTGGAGAGGGTCACATTCGTGGACACGCCTGGAATCATTGAGAACCGCAAACAGCAGGAAAGAGGTACGGAGTTCTCCATCATCAAAATTGATTTCTGGGATCCTGTGGGTCCTTAAGAAGTCTTAAACTCAAATTGAAGCTCATAAAAAGTCTAAAATATGTTAAAAGGTACTCTTTATTCTTTAGTCTTTATTATCATTTTAGGAGGTCTTCAGTTTAAGAGCTGATCGTTAAATTCATTCCTTAAACTGATTTAATAAAATGTAAGTGCTGCTCTTTTTACTGTTGCATGTTCTACAGGTTCACATTTTCAAAGCAGTTGTCAAATAATAATTTTTTGCATTTATGACTATTATGATTGTTTATGACCTTTCATTTTCATTTAGTTTAAATGAAAGTAATAGCGGTTTGTATATAATAATAATCAATTCTTCATATTTCTTCTCCCACTTCAAGGTTACCCATTCAACGACGTGTGCCAGTGGTTTATCGATCGCGCTGACCTCATTTTCGTGGTTTTTGATCCCACCAAGCTGGATGTCGGCCTCGAGTTGGAGATGCTCTTCCGGCAGCTGAAAGGCCGTGAGTCCCAGATCCGTATCATCCTCAATAAGGCCGACAGCTTGGCGACCCAGGACCTCATGCGCGTCTACGGCGCCCTCTTCTGGAGTCTGGCACCCCTCATTAACGTGACCGAGCCCCCTCGCGTCTACGTCAGCTCCTTCTGGCCCTACGACTATGCTCCAGACACCAGCCGGGAACTCTTCAAGCGGGAGGAAATCTCCTTGCTGGAGGACCTCAACCAAGTGATTGAGAACCGCCTGGAGAACAAAATCGCCTTCATTCGCCAGCACGGCATTCGCGTCCGCATTCACGCTCTCCTGGTGGACCGCTACGTGCAGACCTTCAAGGAGAAGATGAGCTTCTTCAGTGACCCAGAGCTGGTCTTCAAGGAGATCGTGGACGATCCCGACAAGTTCTACATATTTAAATCCATCCTGGCCAAAACCAACGTCAGCAAGTTCGACCTGCCTAACAGAGACGCTTACCGCGACTTCTTCGGGATTAACCCAGTGAACAGCTTCAAGCAGCTGTCGGCCCAATGCTCCTACATGGGCGGTTGTCTACTGGAGAAGATCGAGCGCGCCATCACCCATGAACTGCCCTCTCTGCTCGGCAGCATCAACTCCGGCAAGAACCCTACCCTGTCCTCCTGCGAGGCCACCGGCTGTGGGGAAAAGCCCAAGAACCGCTATCGGCGAAACTGAGAGAAGAAAACCAGGCGGGAGGGAGACAGAGGAGGAGGACGAGAGAAAGAAAGGAGGAGCGAACAAACCGAGGAGGAACAGTGGAGCTAATCCTGTTCCTGCCGCGGGTCCGTTTTGAGTCAATGGAGACGGATCTCATGGGACTTTTTTTTTGTTTTTTGAGTGAAGAGGTTGTGTGTGGGGACGTTTGAGGGCGGGGGATTCTGGGACGGGGTGGAGGGAGGTTTTTGAGGCGGAGTTTCTTGTGAATGCGAGGAGAGCGCAACAAAACAACTCTCCTCTCTTTCCGCGCTACTTTTATAAACTGTCTGCAGTTTTGGAGGGAAAAATGTGTACGCATGGAAAAAACAAAAAATGGCTGACACATACTTAAAAAATGTAAAAAATAGCAAAAATAAAATATCCTGAGACTGAAAATGGGTATCAGCTGCCTTGAATGTGAAAAGTGATATAATTGTTGTGTTTTAAACTTACCGAATCAGTTCCCCAGTTGTGCGTTTTCCATTGTCTTTTGGGTTGATTTGTTAACTTTTATAGGTTAGTAGTAACTATGGATGATTATTTGTCTCTCTTCAAACTGATAAGCTACTAGCATTTTTACACTGCATGTTATGATACGTATGGGTTTGGTTTTTTCACATTTCCACTTATCCACTTTGTATACCACAATAAAAAACAAACTACACTTTTAAAAATTAAGATCTATTTGGGGTTCTCTAAAGACCCTTCAAAGGAATAATTGAGGAAAATGTGTAAGATTTGAAAATATGTAGACGAGTTTGTTTCCTAATCGGAGCAGATTTGGAGAAATTGAGCAGTATATTCAGTGAATGGGTGCCGTCAGAATGAGACTTCAAACAGCTGCTAAAAACATCACAATAATCCTCAAGTAATCCACATGTGAATATTTCTCTTCTGATTTAGACAAGGCAATTTTTTCCTGGAGAAAGCAATATTATTAATAGAGGACTCATATTTTAGCCAGAAGCAGTGGTTTGAAGTTAACATATATTCATGTATTTGTTCCTTACATACATGCCACTTTTCGCTTTTAATTTAACTGATGGACTGAAGTGGTGTGGATTACTTCTGGATTATTGTGATGTTTTTATCAGCTGTTTGGACTCTCATTCTGACAGTACCCATTCACTGCAAAGGATCCATTAGTGGATTTTTCCAAATCTGTTCTGATGAAGAAACATACTCTACATCTTGGCCTGGCAGGGAGAGTAAATTTCTTTACGTTTTTTTTTTTTTTTGTTTGACTGAACTATTACTTTAACTGAACTGTTCTTTCTTAGTGTACATTTTAATAATCGTTTTCCACAAAAATAGCCTTTTCAGCTTTTGAATGGTTCCACGGATGTTAAAAGTTCTTCACAGAACCTTTGGTGCCAATATAGAACCTTCATTTTTAAAAGTGTATTTGAAATTCCACAACTAATAACCAGGTCTTATGTAATGGTTGGGGTTTTGTGTGGAAATAATCACATTAATCTAGATATCTAGATAGATGTTACCTCAGAAAGCTGCATTTTTATAAGCTTTAGGAAGGCTTTTTTGGAATCCTAGTTATGATGTATGGTAGTCAGCAGTGAACAGTGCAAACATAGTGCAGTTCTGTGGGAGCGACAAAACTGCAATAAAGTGTTATTAACCGAGATGTCTGTTTTTTTTGGAATTGGGTCGTGGGGGTTAATAGACTTGGATCTCTTCTGAAAGACCTGTCCAGGCCCTGTTAAATATCAAGGTCACTCTTTGTTACCACCTCCAAAAATAGACACAAGATGAACCATGGTGTCACTATCAGATTTAGATTGTAAGTGCTGAAAGATGCTCAAGTCAGCTGTATATTAAGCAGGTGTGTTTCTGAGGCATGTGGGTTGTCATAAATGTAACAAGCTCATTAAAACATGCAGTGAATGTGAATATTGCTTAATCCCTGAGCCTGATTTGTTATTCTGACAGCTGGCTTGTTTAAAAATGTGACAAAATTTCTGATGTTTAAAAGTTTTAAACTACAGAAGATAAGCTGTACAAACTACAAATGACCTGGCAACCACAACCTGAGACTATTAAAGTGAAAGTAGTTTCTAATTAGCCGTGAGTGAGTGTCCATTTGTGTTGAAGTTGCTGTGGCGGTAGTTGTCCACTAGAGTGAGCACAGAATGTGAAGAGCTATTGCATCACATTCACAAAAGGACAAAGCAACAGAAATTGAACAACATAATGCTGAGGCGAGGAGGATTATAGTGGAAATCATTTGGCCAAGATGAGGTGAATTTGAAACGTTTAAGCATCAAAAAATGCTTATTATAAAACAAGGGGAGTTTAATGTAAACTTGCATAGCAGCTTAAAGTGAACACATTGGACATTGCAAACCTCTTAACCATGATACAGTGGAGAGAGTCTTACCTTTACGTGCAAGGTTAAAGTCATAAAATATATCTTTTTGACTGAGAGAAGAGAAGAATTTGCCCTAGGCCCTCATATAGGAGTTTGTTTCTTCATCAGAACAGATTTGGAGAAATTTAGCATTCCATAACTTGTCAGGAAATGGATCCTCTGCAGTGAATGGGTGCTGTTAGAATGAGAGTCCAAACAGCTGCTAAAAACATTACATTAATCAGTCTTACAAAGTGAAAAAAGTAAGAAACAAACCCATCACTAAGATATTTTTATCTCCATACCATTGCTTCTGGCTAAAATATGAGTCCTTTATTCATAACACTGCTCTCTCCGGTGAAGAAGTCCATCTCCTGTTGCCCACTCACATCAGAATCCACCCACATATTTGCTTAGAACAATTCTGTTTTCACTGCTTGATCTGTGCATATTTCTCTTCTGATTCAGACGGGATGATGTTTTCAAAGGAGAAAGCAATACGGATAAAGGACTCATATTTTAGCCAAAAATGTTGATGACTGGAGTGCTGTAGGTTATTGTGATGTTTTTATCAGCTGTTTGGACTCTCATTCTGACGGCACCCATTCACTGCAGAGGGCCTATTGGTGAACGAGTGATGTAATGCTGCTTTACTCCAACTCATCTACATCTTGGATGAGCTGGGTAAATTCTTAGCTAATTTTAATTTGTGTGTAAACTGTTTCTGTAATCAGGGTACTAACATGCCACTAACAGCAAAAAATAACTCCTATAGTGCAAACAGTAGTTCTTGAAATGCCAAGATCATGGGTTTGATACCCAAAAAGAGCATGAACTGACAAAATACACATAATGAATACAGTATAGGTTGTTATAAAAGCATCAAATGCAGACTTGCAAAACAATAGTTTTCCCATTACACTGAATCATTCCTGTAGCTCTAAACAGTAGTATACACGCTGCTAAAAATGCCAAGGTCATGGTTTTGATTCCAAGAAATGCGAGGGCTGATAGAAATATTTATACAACTTGAATGCAATGTAAGTTGCTTCGATAAAAGCACCTGCATAACTATAAATATAAATCCACCGCAAACTCACTTTCAACCCAATTCTGATAAGAAACACATCATTTCCCAATGGATAAAATCAAGTGCCATGCCACAGAAATATTCAGTTTCCCTCTGAAATACGTCACATAACTGAAGTGAATTGGCTTGCTGATGTCTTTCATGTTGCTTCTAATGAACAGATTGTAATCAAGAAAATTTCCTCATTGCATTCCCGTATCTGTTATTCACTGTTTAACGCGTTGAATAGAAGATGTAACAGCTC
The DNA here is from genome assembly GCA_032357425.1 of Enteromius argenteus. Taxonomy (NCBI): domain Eukaryota; kingdom Metazoa; phylum Chordata; class Actinopteri; order Cypriniformes; family Cyprinidae; genus Enteromius; species Enteromius argenteus. Next base: position 2,202,394 of record JAUCMR010000071.1, read on the forward strand.
ATTTTGCGGCACTGCATGAGAAACAAATGTGCAATATGGCCGTCGCATTCAATAGCAGAATGAAGCCAGTGTCCCGTCACCAAACGATATTAATCTTAATGAGTTAATAATGGCATGGGCCTGCGCGCCTGTGTGAGGACACGGCCCGCTGATCACATATTTCAAAACAGACTGTGCTATATTCCCCCCAGAGCGAGGGAAGCCCCCACAACATCAGGGCCGCCTCTGAAAGCGTGTGAATCACACACATACACGTTTCAGACGGCAGGCTGAAGTTTGCCTTGTGCTCAGATGTGATTGGAGAACAGGTCTGGAAGCTGCATTGCAGCAGCTTGGGGTCGGTCGTGACTCCAACTCAAAGGGAGGTGTGTGAGTGAACTGTAAAGGGGGACTGACTGTGTAACATGTTCAAAGGGAATAGTGTATCTCAAGGCCGTTTCTTCAGATATCAGTATTTGTGAGTGTGTTTCAGGTGTGAGTAGAAACACATATTATTGTGTGAATATCACAAATAGAGCTTAGATGTCTGGGTTCAGTTTCTTCCCATAATCATCTCTATCTATCTATCTACTTACTGTATATATATGTATATATATATATTTATATTTACTATATTTACAATTACATTTATGCATTTAGCAGACGCTAATTATAAATATAGTATTTGTTGCATTACAGTTATAAGAATTTACTAGAGTTGTAAGTTATGAGAACAATTCTTTAAATATTTAATTTTTTAACACTATATGAGGAGTTCATTTGCAAAAACATAAATTTTTCAACAATTTTCAAAAATCATGTTTTTTCTTTGTGCATACCAATTCATCTCAATCAAACTGCAGTTGGATTGTTTTGATATAAAGTAAAAGTAACAAAAGAAATCCAGCAAACACACAGTCACACAAACACAATAAAAACATGATAACATAATAAACAAACTAAACTAAACAATAAAAAAATATAATATATTAAACTATATATATGTAAAGTTGTTTTTGTAAAGATAAAAAAGTAAAATAAAAAAGTAAATAAATAAAAAACATACTTTTTAAATGAATTTATTTACATTATAGAAATATATATATATATTTTTATTTTTGTTGCTTTACAGTAAGAATAAGATTTTTTTAAACCATTTAAAAAAAATCTTTTTGCTATTTTTATAAAATATATTATTATTATTATTATTATTACTATTATGAAAATAATGAACCTCAATAATCCTACGCTTTTTTATTTTCCTCAAAGAAAATATCACTGTAGACTGGGATGAAATATAACCTGGTCATGTTCTTGAGAGGTTTGTATTGGAATGGATTCCATGATGCTCTTTACTTTTCCAAAAGCACTCCTTTCTCCCAGAAACAACATAACCTAAGAACAAGCAGTGTACTTGTGTAAGAAACCTATCACCTCTCTGTGTCATGACCCAGCAGCTCAGGCCTGGCCTGCTCTAGAGACACACACAGCTGCAGCTCTCCGGGGAATTCCTTTGAAACAGTCTTCCGAAGCTTTTTAAGCATCTTAGCCTCTCTATGGCTTCCAAAACAACATAATCACTTTGATTCAGCCACAGTTACTGCTGCGTGGCGCGAGCACAACACGGCAGCCCAGCAAAGAGACTCTATTAATTAAAACATGAGGATTAAAGACTTACGGTTTATTTTGGGAATAATTTCATAAACTGGGATCAACATTTAATTACAAAATTGGTGGATTTGGTGAGTATTACGGAAAACATTGTGGAAAATGTTTAATAAACTCTTGGCCCTCAAGCAGAGCTGACCTGGAAAGCAAAATACTTCCGGTAACCAAGCAATGATTGTTTAATTACAATATGATTGATATGTGACCCTGAAACACAAAATCAGTTATGAGTAGCATGGATATATAACAAACAATACATTGTATGGGTCAAAATTATAGATTTTTCTTTTATGCCAGAAATCATCAGGACAAAATTTCACCAAATTGACCCATATGACTGGCTTTGTGGTCTGTAGTCACATATATTGATAGGAATTATGATAGAAAGATCTATCTATCTATCAATCAAAACAATGAAGAAGAACCAGACGGCCAGACAGACAGAAAGAAAATGTGTTTCTATCTAGTGGTGTCAACGCTAAATTGGTCTGGTTGATTTCGTATTGCTCACAATATGACAGCTGTGTCTCCCCCTGCATTACACGTCATTGATTGGACCCCTCTCCCCCCACCCTATACCCTTTTGACAGCTCTCGGCGACGCGCGTCAGCGTTGGGGACGCGCTCCGACGCGAACACTGCGGTTTGTGAAGAGCCCACTTCCATGTGAACGCGTGCGTGCTCGCCACTCTTCTGTTGTTCTCTCTCCGGAGCGTGCACGCACGCGTTTATCCCCACCTCTCGATGTATTTCCAGTGTCTGCTGGACTTGTACAGACACCGCGTCGGATTGCGAATACAGATGGACATCTCACTGATGTCTGATGGCCACTGGCGCACCCGAGCTGCGCGAGAGCACACAAGTCAACTATGATACACTGGCATGTGTCACGAGTGCCAAGCCGTGCGCTGATGGGGAGCATAGAGGTACCGGCTGAGAAAGAGATTTGTTTGGACATCACAGGAAAAGCCTCCCGTGGAAATGAGTCCTGAAGAGAAACCAAAGAGGCACTTTACCGCTGCGAGTCTATGGAGAGAGAAGTGCAGACTTTCAGTCTTCTCTACGAGGAAAGGAAACTTAAATGACTTCTGAACATTAAGGTGATTTCATTCTTCATTTGAAGCAACGTGCATTGATATAAACTGCTTTCAAACACCCGAACCTGAATTAAGATCCCAGTGTGATCACAGTTCTTTAAGTCTATGGGAATATACTGGACATACAGGCATTTATGCATTTTGAATGATAAGTTAATTCATACGCGCAATCTTTATGATTTTTATACCGTTATGCACGTTTAATTCGAAATAGAAGCGTCTGCAAGATCCGGAGCGGGAACTCAGGAAAGGTCGGTGCTCCAGTCAAGAGAATATTAACGCGACAGGCCGTTAAGGAAGGAGACTGGTTGAATTTTTCTACGTGTGCTGTTAACAACAGTAACGCTGTTGTGCCCTCCGTCTGACAGGGCGCGGAGTCTCCAGTGAACGCTTATTCTGAATCTGAAGAACAAAAGAGGGCGGAAGGTTTATTTTTAAGAAACAGTGTTGAGTTATGTTTCTTAAGTAGCCTAAATAATGTAGAAACACATCATTTTTATCTGTTTGGACTTTTTTTTTTATTGACATACTCGTTCCCTGCTGGACTTTTTAAATGTTTATTTGATCAGGAGTTTTTGGACTTTATTATGCATGACTTGTGTTGGATATGAGGAATGCCATAACTTATGTCAAGCATAAATGCTGACAGTCCTCTAAATGCTCTCATAAATACCATTGTCTTCTTGAAAACCAATGTAATGGCTCATTTATGAGGAAAATTGAGCACTTGGCATCAGAATGGAGTTAAGAAGTTCCCCAAGGAGTCAAAGCAAACAGTCCTTGACTTGAGTCTTCATTTTTGTGGCGTTTATTATGTAACTTAGATTCATCAGTGAAAGAACTCTTTTGATTCACTTGTAGTAAGTTGAAAGATTCCATGCGCCTTGGATAAACCTCTCCGACTCGTGTGTCAAGAAAGACAGAAGAGAAGAGGAATGCGCTATTGACGTCATGAGGTGAAATAACTAAAACTCAAAGTCCTGGAACTGTCTAAATGCATGAGTAAATTTTACGTCATCTAGTCGTCAGAGACGTTTGGCACCATCTCCGTTTGTTTCCCCCTCTTGATTATTTTTCCACCCGAGCACCTTATTTTCATCTCTTTTTTTTTTGCCTCTGATCTGAACGGTATCATGGCTTCTCCTCAACATCAACATCTGCTGTTTCACAACAGCGAAGTAAGCTGCGACTCCAGTGGTGATGGTGCCGTTTCTGTGCGGATCAAGCCACACAAACAGCAGCGTGGGAGTCTGGGAGCCAGCGCCATGTGCAGCATTATCGGGGGCTCCAAACATTGCAAGTACAGCATCTCCTCCAGCTGTAGCTCAGGCGAATCCGCCATCCGCAAACCAGTGATCAAAGGCCTCCGGACTCAAAGGAAGATGCCGCAGCTGTTCGAAAGGTCGGCCGGACATTTCTGGAACCCCAAGTTTGACTCCAACATTCTGGAGGAAGCCTGCCGCGAGCGCTGCTTCCCTCAAACGCAACGGCGTTTCCGCTGTGTGTTGTTCTACTTGGCGGCCGCCAGTCTGCTCTGGGGGCTGTTCTTCATCGCTAATGCTAATCGATGCGAACGGACTGTTTTCTTATTGCCAACCGCCGCATTCCTGCTCCTCTGTTCTGTTCTGTTCGTCTTCACGTTTACCCGCTTCTACACCCACTGCTACAATCAAGCCTCGCTGTTGCTCATCGTGGTGACATTTGCCCTCACTCTTGCACCTCAGATCCAGACTTCAGGCTT
>JAUCMR010000071.1:2207709-2225254 GCA_032357425.1 Enteromius argenteus
ATCCACTCGGTGATGCCTCGTAGGGTGGCCGATGAGCTCATGAAGCAGAGTGACGATGACAATGATAACTCGGTTAAGCGCTATTCGACAGGAGCGGCCATTGCTGGTGCCTCTAGCCCAAAGAGCACCAAACGCAAGAAGACGTCGATACCCAGAGGCCAGATCATCTTTCGGCCATTCAACATGAAACGCATGGAGCCGGTCAGCATCCTGTTCGCGGACATTGTGGGATTCACCAAGATGAGCGCCAATAAGTCGGCGCATGCCCTGGTGGGACTCCTCAATGACTTATTTGGACGCTTTGATCGCTTGTGTGAGCTCACATGTTGCGAGAAGATCAGCACATTGGGAGATTGTTACTATTGCGTGGCTGGTTGTCCCGAACCAAGAGAGGACCATGCCTACTGCTGCATAGAGATGGGTCTTGGGATGATCCAGGCCATTGAGCAGTTCTGTCAAGAAAAGAAGGAGATGGTGAACATGCGTGTCGGTGTTCACACTGGCACCGTGCTTTGCGGGATTCTTGGCATGAAGCGCTTTAAGTTCGACGTGTGGTCCAATGATGTCAACCTAGCCAATCTCATGGAGCAGTTGGGAGTTGCCGGGAAGGTGCACCTTTCAGAGGCCACGGACAAGTTTTTGGATGACCGGTACTTGCGAGAAGACGGGAGGGTCACAGAAAGAGTCGGACCAAGTGTGGTTGCAGATCAGCTTAAAGGTAAGATGTGCATTTCTAGTCCTAATGCAGTGTACATGAGTATGTTTCCTTGTTTAGCACTGTACTTAATCTTTGTTGTGAAACTGTGCCTTGGAGGATTGAGTGAGACACTTTTGGCTCTAGGCTTACGTGGCTGTTAAAAGTTTCTTGCTGCACTGAAACTTTATTCTTCTGCCTGCATATTGTCAGTGTCCTCAGTGTTCACTTGTCGAAGCATTTTGTTGAATCTTAGCCCCTGCGGTTTCTGTGATATATTCAGTTAACGCAGCAGGTCTTTTAGGCAGTAACATGCTGTCTAACCTTTTCCACAGCCTTCAGAACAGGGAGTCATTTTGTGGATTTGTACAGTCAGTTTTTCCTCAAAAAGGTCTGTCATTTTCTATGTTTGATCATGTTTTCCATTCAGTGGTCAACAAAGCAAAATTAGCATTTGCAAGTGGCATATAAGCAAAAATCCAGTCATGTTAGCATGTGATGCTGTGTTTGCATACATTTGTTGAATATCCGTCCTTTCATTTAAAGATATAATACACCGCAAAAAATTAAAACTGTAATTGTCTAACCCTCTTGGAGTTTCATATTACTTCAGTGGAACACAAAAAAAGAAGAAAAAAAAAAGTATTTATATTATATTTTCATAATGTTTACACTGTAAATGATCATTTTAATTTTGTAGCGAACTATCCCTTTAATAGCTAATAAAGAGATTCACATTGGAGATTTGGAGATTCATTTTGTCTGGCAATTTTCTCTGTTACCTGATTTCATGTGCTTTCTGATCAGCAATCAACAAAGAAAAATTAGCATTTGCAAATTAGCAACCTTTTCTGCATGCTAATGAGGTTAGCATGCAAGCTGTATTTGTACATTTGTTTCTTCTGCACATTTTAAGCTAACCTCTGCTTTCGCATAATGGCTGGTCACCTCACTTAGATCAAGTATTGGATTCTCAAAGCGCTTGACATTTGTATAAATGTGGCCGAAGGCTGACATTTCTATGTAATTAACTCATGCAAATGGTTCCTTCATTTGGTTAATTGTACTTGAGCTCAAGCAAAAGCCAATAATTGGGTGCTGAGTGATAAATTCCCTAGCCGTACGGAATATAAATGTCCTGGTGCGTTATTAATCCTTTCCGGTCTCAATTATGGTTACTTTATACATCCTCTTCATTTAATGAGGAATCCCACAGTGTAATTAATATCAAATAGAATTCTCATTTTGACAATTTTGATAATTACTAAATCTCTTAAGATTAGTAAAGTGGCATATTCAGGTTTTTAAGGAGCCAAAACTGACCCACGGTGACATCTTTATCTAAAGCGCTTATCGTGCTAAAATCTAAGCGCTGAAGAATCCCAAAAGCTTGTTTGCATCAGTTGGCAAAACCAAAATCGCTGTACCAGAACAAATCTCTATGCTGTCACAGCATCATCTCGCCGTGGCAGAGCAGGTGTCTCTGTATTGGTCCTGAGGGGTCAACTGGGATTGACGGCCCGGCTGTCGCCCTTGAGAGTCTCGTTTCGCTGGTGTTGGTTGCCAGCGCTCACTCTCAATCAGTGAGGATTTGAGTCTCTTGAGGAACTCAGCTTCATTTTTTCACTCTGTCATTCCCTCAGACTTCATTTAAAAGGGTAAAATGGCCTCCTTAAAACGGTCCCATGGTGCTCGTTTCTGAATATCTGTCAGTTCCTCTCTCGATTTCTTTCCTTCACTCTCTGTTTTTGTGTACCACTCAGTACTGTAGTCTTTTCAGTGGATACTTTTGCTTTTTTTTTTGTACAGTTTCATGACTCAGAATGGTACAGCAAGTTTAAGCGTAACATTGCATAACAACCTTTCTTTTTCTAACACCACTGAACTCTCTGTTGAATTCGCTGCATCTCATTTCGCTCGGTTTAACACACACTGCACCCAAGGCCTGAAGCTTTAATATATGACTTCCTTTCTTTAATCATCAACAAAATGATTAAAGTGGCAACATTCTTTCCTTCATATCTTGTTTTAAGTTGATTGCCCCTCTTCAGGCGTTTAGGTTCTTTTTTTTTTTTTTCACTGGCTGAAAGCTTAATTTTCCCACTCTGGAGCGACGTATTCAGTCCAGCGCTTAGGATTTATCTTTCCCTCATGGATTTGCAGGCCCATTGAATGAGCTCTCCGTCAAGAGAGACTTCGACTCCAGAACAGTAAAAAAATCTTCCAGCTGCTCGCAGTAGCTGCGTAAATCACCGAAGGAAAGTAGCGAGCTAGTGTGGAAACCTGGCAGACCTGGGAATGGAGACTGGCCCGGGTCTCCAGTAAATCACACCGACCTGGACGCTAATCACAAAACGGCAGTCTCTCTTCAGACGCCGGTGTTCTTTTGAATTGGACATGTGTTTAAATGAAAGCGTTGGCTGTGCTGACTCTCTCTGCAAGGTCTTTCAATTTGCTGGTGAAATCAAGCTGCGCAAACCAACAAAAACAGCACACCTGGGTCATTCCTACTGCGCAGTACATTTTCATGTGAAATCAAACCGTGAAACCAAGAGCCCATCGAATCTAAATTGCTGTTTTAGCAGCTTTTAGTCTTTGTGTGTTAGCTTTTAAAGTCTCCTATATGTTAGTGTATTGCTGAAAAAGCAAATTTATTTATATATCATTTTAAAATGTACAGTCCTTCCGCTAATTGCTGTGTCTGTGTGTGTATATATATATATATAATTTACTGACTATTTAATTTATTATTAATAAAATAATACGTTGGAAAAAATAAGTGTTTAATTATTTTTTCAAATTTTGTGGAAATGAATGAATGAATTATTATATTAATGTTTCAAAATGGACCAGATTTATTTAATTTAATTTAATTTAATTTTATTTAAAATATTAAACTTTCAAAATTACATGTATACTTCTAAAAGACCAAATTAAATTATGTATATATTTAAAGTGTACATTTTTATCACGTCTGGGAAAATAGACCAGATATCTTTTTCTTTTATCACAATGTAACAATCTTTAACACGTTTTACTGCTTTGGCTTGACTAGATTTTTATTTCTTGGCCCTAGGTGTTTTGCAAGATCTAACATGAAACACTGGCATTTTTTAGGAAACATTCCAGGTGTTTTCATGGTCAAAATATTTGAAACAAAACATTTTGACCAAAAACATTTTTGTTGCTGTTGTTGTTGTTTTGACTGTATCCCCAAATATCACCTTCCATCCTGTTGTTATTTCAGTCTTCTATAAATTGTAACAAAAGCCAGTGAATGACATCATCTTCTAGGAAGTGATATCATTTTGGTGGGAAAACAACAGCAGTATTAGCAATAGATTTAATGAATTCTGTAATAGCGTCTTACTATGAAACATTTTTTCATGGAAGACATACCAAGCTGTTACTGCACAACAGGAACAACCTACCAGCAATCATCAAAGCTAATGCCAAGACACCAGGTCTGAAGTAAATAGAGAGGGAATGATAAATGCATACTCATACAGTCGCCTCCAGTGCACTAGTCAAGAAAAACAATAACCTGACCTCACATGCTTTTCTATTGCGTGCAAGGGGCGAATAAGTCACTGTCGTTTCTACAATGCCGTCTGGTGCACTTCCAATAAACCACAGTCTGCTTTATAAATAGCAAAAATAAGAATAGTCATAACTGCCTGCCTGGATAAACAACCCCAGCCGATGCATCGCCCAAGGGATGACGAGCCTTGACTGTTTGGCTGCTTTTTGGAAAACAAATGCATTTGTTGTGGCTCCATGATGAGAGATTAAAGCGTTTTAATAAAATAACCTCTTAGCACAAGTGTTCTTGAGTGTCACGGTGGCATGTCTCTTTGTGCCTTCCACATCCCGTTCCCTCTGGTGCTTCCGACTTCCCACTGTGTGTGTGTGCTGGCCCCTGTTGTGTGGAGTGCTCGTTTGAGTGGAAATGGTGGCTATTTTTGGCTGTTTCCCTGGAAAGTACCTGACTGTGCCCTGGTCCTCCTGCGGTTTCAGAGAACGATGCCACCTCCCTTATCGTTGGGTTATCCAAATACTCATTTTGTCAGGCATTTCAGTTCTTGCTGAAGAAAGAATATGGGTCATATTTTTGTGGCCCACAATTTTTCATGTGAACTCAATTTAGGAGATGCAGCCTGTTGTACCACCAAGTAGGTTATGGTTGTTCTTTAAGCTAACTTAGTGTGGCGGTAGCTTGGTTATTTTTCGTGGCACCTAGTGGAAAAGAATTCATTTGCATTTTCATTTAAACCAATTCGAAAAGATCAACAAGTGGGCAGGAAATATGCTAATGTTTCATGTTTGGTTTTAAAATCAACTCGTTTCAATGATTCAGAGTCGACTCTTTCTTTTGAGCCACAATAACCTTATACACAGTACACTTCCAGATTTAAAACTCTGCAGGATGTTTTCATTCACTGAAATGAAAGATCGTTTTCAAAAATCCATAATAGGGGCACTTTAACAATCTGCTTTTTCCAGTAATTCTCACTACTACTAAAACTTCACTCTCGGATGAAAGTGCTGTATATTTGTAGCTAAACTTTTAGCATTCAGCCATGCAAATTTGAAAGTGTTTGCTAGTTTTATTTAAGTTGCATTTTGTGTTGCAAATGAAACTGTTTACTTGGCTGCAGTATTGCAATCACAGTGTGGTTGTGAAATGGTTAATGTTGTTCTTCGCTTTTGGCTAGTTTTATTAGTTGTAGCCTATTTTGTGTAAACTGATCTGTTTTTGTTGTTGCTTTAATGCCATCACTCAGTTGAGCTACTTTTTGTTTGTAGTGTACAAATATTTTATTATTATTATTATTATTTTAATAAAAATAGCTTTACTGTAGTTAAGCTAATTGAAATAATCAATCATAGTGTTTGTTTTGTGTTAAAGCTAATGCTAATGTAAAACATTTTTTTAAAAACAATGACTTATAAGCTAATTTAAAGTGATCAGCAATACACAGATACATTTCCATTTAAGTAAAAATGAGCAAACAGCTAAAAAGACCAACATCATTTAACTCTTTCACAACCACACTGTCATAGAATTTAAGCATTTTTAACTATTCCACAACCATGCTACCTCTTAACAAGCTTAACTAATGTTAAGACTTCATTTGAGCTACTTTTTGTTAGTAGTTAGCAGAATAAGATTGACTGTAGTTCAGCTAAATAATATTATAAGTAGCTTGTTAACTGTGATTTAGTTAAATGTTGTGTATTTGTAGCTAATTTTTTATCATTCATGTCTGTAAATTACAGTGTTTGCTAGTTTTATTATTTTTCAGTCATTAGCAATTATTTATCATTTAGTTGAAATATATCTGTTTACTATTGACTGATTTAATGCTATCACAGTGTGGTTGTGAAATGGTTAACTGCTGTTCTTTGTAAGATTTTTAGCGTTTAGCTATGTAAATAGATTTTCAGGGGTTTTATTAGTTGTATTTAGTGTAAATTTATCTGTTTATTGTTAAAATTATCCCAAAGTGTTAGCAAATAATTTATTTATTTTGCAAAATGTTTAGCATTCAGTTATGAAATGCCTGTTTGCTAGTATCCTTACTTGCATTTAGTGTAAATGTATCTGTTTAAGTATTTTATTATTATTATACTACTTTAAGTTATAAATAGTTTTATCATCCCCAGCACTGGTCAAGCGTTAGTCGATATGCCTTGTATGTGTGAATATAAAAGTTGCAGACTGTTAATTACATATCAATCAATAATATGGTCTGTGAATTTCCATAAACCTGTCTGTGTGCGTTGTACTGCTGTGCTTTGATTTTTTTTGTCGCTGACATGAGGATGACCTCTTATCAAATCATTCTAACTGAAAGAGCAACATTGCAACCACTTTTGGTTTGTGCTCCCAAAGGATTGTTTTTCAATTAAGCGTGAGAGATTGTAGAAGAGCCTCAAAAAATATAGTCTGTAGTTCTGCAAAACCTGACGTTGATATAACATTGCTATGGCATTCGAAGTGATTTTTAGTGCGGCTGCTGCTGGTGTGTTTTGGGTCATTTGTTTCTTGCTTCGAATCTATCTTGAGATAGTATTGATTCCAGCCTGCCCCATATCCTGAAATCCAGTTATTTTTCCTCTCTCGGTACGTGTATTTTCTGACTCCTTGTTCTGTTTGCACAATCAGTTATGTTGGCATAAAATAATTGCCCATTTGTTTCACCTAAACCTCTGCAGATGTTTGATTCAATGGCGTTAAAATGAAAACCCATGATTAATCACCTACATTCTTCTCTGTTCATCTGCAAATGACTAATTTTCCATTCATTTCACTTTCATCTCGTTCATCCGTCGGCAGCCGCTGTGCGTGTGTGTGTTTCTGGAGAACAACCTTCGATGTGAGGACTGACAATGTGGCGCTGTGACCTTCACAAGGAGGACTGAAGGCAAGCAGGCAGTCCGACAGGACAGTGAAGGAGCCCTGTAATGTGTTCACTTGATGGATGCCAGAGGACGGTCTCCATATAAAGTCAACCACAGGGGATTTTAAAGAAATCTGCATAAATGCACAGAGGCGCAGTCATATATTCAGAAAATTCATTTCTCCAAACTGCATGCTCTCAAGAGAGCGTAGGTTGTGAATTGATCAACTTAGATTTGTTTGTTTATATCTCGGAGTGTGCAGCAGCCTTTTATCATGAAGTGGAGATTTTGACATTGTTTTAACCTTGATGGGGTGGTAGTGGGTGTTAGTGGTTAAGGACTCTTTGACTGGTGATTGGAGGGTTGCTGGTTCGATCAGAGCAAATTGTGAGCGCTAATTTTAGATTGTATATCGTTCTACCTAATGTTTGGCCGTTTTTAGTTTATTGTAGCACTTGATTTATGGTATATCACCCATAAAGTTAAAATCTAGTCATACACATATTTATTGAAATGTATCTTATAATGGGAACTAAAGGTCTTCAGTTCTTTACATTGCAGATGAAGTCATGCTATTGGGTTGTAAGGCTTTTTTATGTTTTTGAAAGAGCTGACCTAATGTTGTGAATTATTATTATATTTTAAATTAACTGCTTTTCAAGCAGGAGAGGTTTTTGTAACATTATAAATGTCTTTACTGTCATTTCTGGTCAATTTAATGCACCACGGGTGAATTAAAAATTACATATTTTGTTAAAAAGAAAAATCATACTGGCCCCAAGCTTTTGAACGGTAGGGTATCAGCATGCAATTTTGCGTTAATATTAAATGCATTCTAATAAGTAATTTTAAAAATCATCATGCATTTGAATATGTCTTAATATTTAGTATATTTCAATATTTTGTGTGTCAATATTTATTGTTTTAATGACAGCTGCAATGAAGCTACCATAAACGAAACCTTCATTTTCTTCATAATATTTGGAGATTTTCCAAAAATCATTTTGTGCTTCTTCTGAAGCAACAACATCTGACCTTCTGTACAATGAATTTGCAGAATTTTAGATATTTCTTCATTTTATACCAGGATCTTTGTTTTAGTCTTACTATCATTGTATTTTCAGACTTCCATCAGTAATCCATCAGTATTATATTGCTCCTTCACCCTGTGATAGCTATAGACTCGGGCCATTGAAAACCCATAGCGGCGGTCAGCTGGTTATCACTGTTGTGCTCTTGAGCTCTTGGCACTTAACCTCAGAGCGCTCCAGTGGGACTGAAGTGAGTTCATCCCGGCGCTATGTGACAATAACAGAGAAAAGACGTTTTATCTGACCTTGGTCGTATATCAGTAAATACAGAGATGGCTTATGCAGTTTTTATTTGTTAGGGTTAATTTACTGTCAAGCCAAAATTTATTCAGACACTTTCAGCATTTCTTTTTCTTCAACAGTTTATTTGCTATAGTTCAGAAAAAGGTAATAAAATATGACAAGAACTCAAAGTTAATGCGTCAGAAAAAATTCTTGATAATGTCAGATAACTTTAATAGAAAGGTATGTAATAAATTAGGTGAAATAGTAGTCAGCTGTTAAATACAATTTAGGGCAACCTGTTAACAAGCCATGGTTAATTTTGTTTAGTCTGTGGTGTAAAAAGGTCACATTAGCGTTAAAGAAAAACATTTAATCAAAACATGGTGATACTCTTCTGTATGAATAATTTTTGGGTATAATATGTCACAGTTAACTTTATTTTGCTATCCTTACTTGCCTAAAGAAACTATAGTGTCCTGCACCCACTAGTAAAAAATTATATCTGTCTGAATAAGGTCACACTTTACTTTGGTAGTCCACTTTAAACATTCTACTAACTAGAAGTACCTACATGTCAACTAATTCTCACTAATTTGCATTTACATGTCTACTAACTCTTAGAGTAGACTGTTAGGGTAGGTTTAGGGTTAGTAGAATAAGTTGACATATACTTGCAAAGTTTCTGATAGTCAGTATGTTGTGGACCCATCAAAATAAAGTGTTACAGTGTTAAAAATAAAGTTAAGCTGTTTGGTTTGGTTTGGTTAACTAAAAGCATAAAAATACTTTTGGTACTTGAAATGAAAAAAACCCCCACAACTAAATGACTATTATTACTATCACTATCATATCGTTTCATACAGACAGTATAAAAATAAAAACTTGTTAAATGTAGCATGAATGAACAAGGGGTCAAACCTTTGTCTGGTTACCGAAGGTTATTTAGCCCCTGCTGCTACTAGTTTCTCGAACCACACAGTGTGTTGCTGAAAAGCATCTTTCTCCATTGCCGAAATGATCAGCTAGATTTCCCCAGGTATTCTTGACGACTGGTGGAACAGAGTGAGGGACGGTTTCGGTGTCAAGGAGCGAGTCGACTGTGAAGACAAGGTAACTTAAGTTCTTTCAGGCAGCTGCGATGACACCTAATGAGACAGCTAAGAGTAAATACATCCTGCTGTGATACTGATTCCCAGCATGCCGAGGCAGCTGCTGGTCTTTGATGTGTGATTGCGTGGTGTCTGAAGGTGACAGGAGAAGCACACTAGCGCTGGATCAGCTGCCACGCTGCAGGGACCACTGACCGTCTGCACTGTTCTGACCTACTGACTCCAAACATGTTCCCGTTAATAGAATATGAAAAATTAAAAGTGGCAGTGTTGTTTCTCATTCTGACGTAGCCTCTTTTCTCTCGTCCCTGCGGTGTCTGCACTCACAGAGCCAGTGTTCTGCAGCAGTGAAACAAGATGTTATCTGTCACTTAGCGGATGTTTTTTTTTTCTTCTTTCCCTTGAATGACCTGTGATTGTGCGTCTCGCTCAAGGGCACCATGATTATACAGGAGAGCCGCAATTCATGATTCAGCCTAACCAGAGTTCAAACCAGGCGACCGAGGTTAGGAGTTAAGATCTGTTGTTAAAATTAGCTGCTTGTTTAGTCATCCGCAGGAAATCCAAAATGAATACCCGTGTCTCCTGACGATATATACTGAGATCTTATGAAGCAAAATGATCAGTCTGTGCAAGAAACTAAACATTATTTAAAGCATTATTAACTGTAACCCAGAGCATCAAGGAAGCAGTGTAGTGATATTTGGTTCGTGAATTAATTATCATGAATCAAGAGAGCAGTATGAACCAGTTCACCAAACCAACAATTATTTCGGATGTGTCTGAGAGTATAGAAGCCCTTTTCCCCACTGAATAAAAAATAGGAAAAGGTTATTATTTTTTTTCTCAGAATTGTGAGATAAAAACTCGCAATTGCAAGTTATAAAGTCAGGATTGAGAGATATAAAATCAATATAAACTTCGAATTGTGAGTTATAAAGTCAAAATTGTGACTTTATATCTCAGAATTCTGACTTTATAACACAATTGTGTGATATAAAGTCACATTTCTGACTTTTTCTCGAAATTGCGAGTTTATATCTTGCAATTCCGACTTTTTCTCTAGAATTGTGAGATATAAACTCGTAATTGCGAGTTATAAAGCCCAATTTTGAGGCAAAAAAACCCAAAACACTGATATGTTCTCCCAATTGCAGTTCTTACTTTATATCTAGCAATTGTGAGTTTATTTCTCAGAATTGCACATTTATGTTAAGTTTTAGATCATAATTGGATAGCATGCATTTGTCTCGCTCATAATTGACTGATTTGTGTTTGTGTAGAACAGCATTAAGCCCTGTTCACAGCGTTAACTTGTATATAACGATAATAGCGTCCACAGCGAACAGTCATCTGCCGTTTTAAATTCTCTAGCTCATTATAGCAGGATGGATTCTGATTGGGTTTCAATGTTTCAATCGTTCATCAGCTGAAAAAAAGGTATATTGTTTCTCTGTGCTTTTATCGTTATCGTTGGACTGTTATTTAATATTGAGAACGATTTTTAGAACTATATCTTTATCGTTATCTTTACAGTAAAATTTGTGCCACCGTTTATGTACGACAATTAACTGTGGTGCTTATGAGATACGGATTTGAGTTGGCTTGTGTTGTGTCTTAATTCCCTCCACATCATTTCCTATTATATTTCATCAGTATAGCTGCTAAGAATCCAAAACGTCACTGTAGCCAGGAGTGTAGCTTTGTTCATAATTAGCCATCGTGTGTTTAATGACCGTGGAGAGTTGCTCTGGTATGTGAGATTTCCGTGGACTGAGCCGAGAGCGTGTCGAATACACAGCTCAGCATAAAAGTACACCAAAAAATCTTGAGTCAGCACAACCCTGTCTTAATCGCTTACGACAGACATGTCAGGTACCTCATATTTACTGTCTAGAGAGATGCAGTATTAGCCAGCCGACCTGTTCTCCAGTTCTGCACCCTCATCAGACGTCGTCTCTGACAGTCTACAGTGAGCTTGAAGGATCAGGGGGAGATAGTGAGCAGGTGCGTCTGACGTCTCAAGTGCAGTGTTTTGAAAAGCATTTGTCTTAGACGATCATAAGTCACCTACAGGCGATGGGATGCGATCAGAGGCACCTGGAGCCTGGCAGATACGAGCCTCGCTGCCATATAAACAACTTGGATTGTCTATCCCCACAGATCAGAGGTCATATACACTGATTCTTATACCGCTGGAAACAGGTGTGTGTAGCAGCTGTCATATACCCACGGGTCAGAGACCGGCTGGTTAAAAAAACAGGTAAAAAAAGTTTTTATAAATGTAAAATTAAATATCAATATTAATATTAAAATATTATTCAGAAATAAAATAAATAACATAAAAATAGAATTACTTTATGAGTCATTTTCACCTGGTGTTATGAATAAATTTAATTTAATTATGTAATTTTAGTGTACATTGTGTAACATTTTTATGCTCACCATTTTTTTTATTTGATTAAAAGTACAGCACAAACAGTAATATTATTAGTAATCTTGATAAATAGAAAGTTCAAAAAACATAATAAATAGCATACATTTCTTTACTTTCATTTCAGTTTATTAGGTCCTTGCTAAATAAAAGTATTTTTTTTACTGACCCTGAACTTTCAAAGTATATTTTTATATTTACTATATCATTTTAATTTTACTAAAACTTCAAAATTCAACACGAATCAGTGCTTGAGAGAAATTCTGTGCATGTCTATTTTTCATGTCTCTGTAAATATATCTAGAGCTTGATTATGCTTAAGTAGGTTCATTGGATTGATTGCCCCGCAGTCCTGATGGTGACAGATTCTGGTGTTTTGAGAAAAGGTGACAGCATCTCACTGTAATGAATGGAGTAAATCACTGCAAAGCCATTACAGCAGTGCGCCAGCTCTGGCCTTTGGGAAGCCCACGTGTTTGACCCCGCTCACCGTCATTTATTTCCACTGTCCTCGCTGAAGACACTGATATCTGACCCTTCATCTCTGCAGAAGGAATTGAAGTGGGTGTTGCTGCTTGGATCTGAGTGGATGATGGATTTGCTGTGAAACGCGTTAGACTGTAGGTTATGCTGAGGTTATGTTGTTTGTGGGCTGTGTGCATGCTGGATACTAGTGGAGCAGATTTTGCATTAAAAAACCTTGCCCAGGCATAGCTAAAGTGTTTAAAGGCGCTGTATGTACGTTTTTGACTCTACTAAAGCATAAAAATACCATAATATGTTTGCAGATATTAAAGAAACATGCTAAGTTAATAAAAACAGTACTACAGTCAGTTATTCTACTTTGAAAATGTGCATTTGGTTTGAGAAACCCGCCCACTGCTAGTTTATCCAGTCGCATTTCGGCACTCCGGGTTGCCAGTTCCTGTGGGTGTCATCAATCTGGCAACCTGTGTGTGCTTCAAGTCTGAGAAGGAGGGGCCAGGTGAAAAAAGTACAGAACAATATTTTTAGGTCAATTATATATTTTTAAATACTTTTGAATTCAGAGAAACGTTTTTCAGCTGGGCTCCATCAAATGGATCACAAGTGACGGTAGAGACATTTATAATCTTACTAAAAATATGAAGCAGCACAACATTTTCAACATAATAATAATAATAATAATAATAATCAGAAATGAGCAGCAAATCAGGATATTTGACTATTTCTAAAGGATCAGTTGACACTGAAGATTGAAATTCAGAAATTCAGCTTTGTGTTAAAATGAAAAAATAAATAAATTGAATTTTAAAATGCTTTAAACTAGAAAATAGTTTTTTTTAAAAAATGTAGTATTATTTTCCATTTTTACTGTTTCAACTGCATTTTTGATCAACAAATTTTAACCTTGGTGAGCATAAGACCCCAAATGGCCCCAAACTTTTGAACAATAATGTATATTCATGAATATTTGTATATATAGCCTATATATATATATATATATATATATATGCAATATTCAAATATTACATCTAGATTTGATCTATCTATATTTTGTAAAAAAATGATTTTGAATAAGTTGGATGATTCTTCTCAGATATATGGTGTTTTTTTCTCAAGCTCTTAGTGTTTTCAGAGCTGGCCAGAAGTCTAAATGTCAAGATCTACTGTACACACGGCTGCTTTTGCCCACATCTGTCCTGTGTGGGATCCACAACCATGCATTGATCCCTCGGGGGAACGTGTCTGCCAGGGCTGTGGATCGGTTGGCTTCATCTGAAGCGTCTGAGGGAACGTGGGTGTGTTAAATACAGTCAGTTTTCTGTTAAGAGTTACTTAGAGCTTCTCATCAACGCTCTCATCCCATATTGATCCTTCCCAGATTCAGTATGCGTGAACACACGCGCTCATCCTGCTCTTCAGTGCTAATACCTCGTTAGCACGCTCTGCAGGGAGGTCGCGTGATAGATGGCGGTGTGAATGAAAAATGAGATGACGAAGGGAAAGCGGTCCATGAGAGGCCCTTCTGAAATAAGCATGAAGCCGCACAGATGTGTGGGAATCATTATAGAAACACCTGCAGGAAGCTGCTCACGGAAAAGACATGTAACGACCGTGACGCCTGTAGCAGATACTTAAGACTTCAGGTGAAATGTGTCATGTTTGGGTGCAAAAGTGCTTTGACTCTTTTTAGCATTTCGGTATTCATTATAAATCAGACATGTCAGAAAAGAGCGAGTTCTTGGTTTATGAGTCAGTGAGCTGTTGATTTGTGAATTCATTTGACTATTCAGTCCAATTTGTAAACAAATTGTTCAGTCTAATTCATGAATCGTTTTGTGAATCGGTCCAAAAATTAACTGAACAGGTCTAATCTGTAAACAAATTGTTCATTCTAATTCATAAGTGAATCAGTCAATGATTTGAAATGGTACTATCCGCAATGTTATTATTTCTGATTAATAACTGAGTATATTTTTTAGTTTTAAAAGGTCTAATTCATAAAGAAACATTCAAATTGTTTTTAAATGAATCAGATGGTGAACCAGTTCAGCAGATTTGAAAAGGTTTAGTTCAAATGATTTACAATCATGGTGCGATGCATCCCTGCCTCTGCTGAATTATTTTGATCCCCGGTGGGATAAAATGATTCGCGTAACGAGCTTTGAAGTCCCGCTGTGAATCAAAATGATTCGCAAAATGTGCTTTGAAGTCCCAGTTTGGATCAAATGATTCGCAAAACACGCTTTGAAATCCCGTTCTGAATCAAATGATTCGTGATACGTAATCCGATTGGAGCGCTTCGAATCATTCGATTTATTGTGAGATCATTTATCATGATTTATCGGAGAAAAAGAAGTTGGTTCACGAATCAAACATCAATGCTACTATTGTTCTATCTCTGATTTGCTAATCAATGAGTGAATCATTTTGTGAACTGGTTTAACCAATAGTTTAAAAATGTCCAATCCATAAACAAATTGTTCGGTATAATTAATGAGTGAATAATTTTATGAACCAATTAAATTCAAATGTGAGCCAGTTTAACTGCTCTTATCAGCTAGCAACCACACAGCAATGCCCAGGCAAACAGCAACATCATCACAACATCCTGATGTTCTAGTTAAGTTTGCATTGACATGCGGTTTCAGTAGTGATGCAGAAGTAAGGAAAATCGCATTGGGTTTTATGCAAACCTGCAGCTAATGATGC
The DNA here is from genome assembly GCA_032357425.1 of Enteromius argenteus. Lineage (NCBI taxonomy): Eukaryota > Metazoa > Chordata > Actinopteri > Cypriniformes > Cyprinidae > Enteromius > Enteromius argenteus. The sequence continues at coordinate 2,222,863 of JAUCMR010000071.1, forward strand.
AGAAGCGAGCGAGCTTGAAGAATGAGCGCGTTGTGGGCTGTGGCCTCTCGTGTCTGATGGAGGTTAAACCTCTCTGGCTCTCCTCCAGAGCGCTTCTGATGTCTGCTCACACATTCACGGAATTTCTCAAGGATTTCCCACAGTTCTGACGAGCGCTTCTCTCCGTTTGTGTGCTGAAATGCATAAACGCAGGCGTACTAGCCTGAGCGTGGTGTACATTGTCAGGCTGTCTTCACTCCTACTGCTGTATTTAGGCAGAGGTCTCATTTGCTTTGACATGCTGTATAATTTACACATGCTTCTTGTGCAATCCTGCCCATTGTCGTCTTCTCCTTCAGTCTCTCTAGCAGCTTTCTAGCAGATCACAGTTCTTTCCCTGTCATTTCTTCCTGTTTCTGTGTGCAGATCATGGTTATCATCTCTTTTTGTCTAATTTTTCGTTCTGATTGGATGGTAGACAGAGGTGCTACCGATAGAGGATGTACACCTGATAGTTTACTGTAAGTGTGAACAAGGATTTACGCCTGTTTTCTTTTCTACATTTATAGACATTTAAGAATAAAGTTAAGCTTTTCTGAATCTGATGATGTCAGTGATGATGTCAGTGTAATATTTGCATACCGAGTTCTGATTGGTCTTCTTTCTTGTATTTGTCTGCATATTAAATTGTGATTAGTGTTGTCTTCCTTGCATATATTTAGTAATTTATAGTCACCTTTATGCTGCAAAGTGGCTAAGAAGTATTTTCAGGTATTTTTGAACTGGTAACAATTATTTGTTTTCTTTTCTTCATCAGTTGTGTAAGAAAGAGCTTTTACGGGAAGAAAAACTAAAAATGTTTTGAGATGCATACATAATATGGATATTATATTTGTTTGATTTTTTTGTCTACTTGTTTCTATTTCTTATTTGTTTGCATTTATGTTTTGTTTACTAATTTACTTATTTTTATTTTTGTGCTTATTCGTGTTTTATTTATTAATTTATTTTGCATTTATTTTTCATTTATTTACTCATTTGTTTATTTGCATTTATTTATTTACGTATTTGCTTTTTTTATTAGCTTATTTGCATTTTATTTCTTTTACATTTATTTTGCATTTATTTACTTATTAGCTTTTTTGTTAACTTTCATTTTTATATTTGCATGTATTTATTTGTAGCCTATAGTTTATTTATTTGCATTTTAAGTTATTTAATTGTTCGTTTAGTTGTTTATTCATTAAAATTTTATTTATTTATTTCAATCTAATGCAATGATTAATGCAAATCTAATGAAATCTAAAGAAACACTTTTTAAGGCCACTGTTTAACATTATTTTTGTGTCGATGGTGGCCGTGGCATCTGCACTGTATCTGTCAGACAGATTAAAGAATATGGCAGCTCTTGAATTCATGTTAGGTGTTGTATTGGATTGAATTGCACGCTCAGATCTCAGATTACAGAATGAAACTGTTTCATTTATTATACTGCATCCACTATTGTCACCTTAACTTGTAGTACAGACCGAACAATTTTCACAAAGCTCACAACGATCTGTAAAAAGAGCACGTATCCCATATCTACCCGCTGTTGCACTCGTATTTCGTTTTTTCCTTTCTTATCTCCCAAGAGGCCTTGCTGCTTAACAGCCATGGCCATGCAGGAGAGATAGTCAGAGCGGTGCATTCAAGGACAGTGTGTGAGTGTGTGTGTGTGTGTTTGCAGTGATGACTGTGTTTATGAACTGAGCATCAGCATTATTATAGAGCTCCTGCATGTAATCACCTTATGCTCTTTGGAGTCTCAGGAGCAGCAACCAGATCCCTGATGGAGATCTATAACCATATGGAAAGAAAGAGAGGACTGGAAGAGCTGCTGCTTATCTGATATTACACAGAGAAAAAAGCCTTGTTGTTAAAATGACGTGACCAGTAATGCCATTTATTGTATAATTAACATCACTCTGATTAGGCTTGTACTGGAAGTAGAGCTGAACAATGTAGAAATAAAAGCATCAATTGATATTTTACCAGAATTTTAGCTATTTAGCTTGAAATGTATACAGAAATTAAATAAATTATAGCGAGGACATTTATAATGTTATAAATATTTCTATTGCACATCAGTGCTGTTCCTTTGAACTTAAAGATGAAAAATAGTTCCTTTGAACTTAAACTGAAAAATAAAATGGATTACAGTTTTCACAGAAATATGAAGAGGCACAACTGTTTTCAAGATTTTTTTTCTTAAGCAGTAAATCAGCATATTTTAATCATTTCTGAAGTATCATGTGACACTGAGGGCTGGAGTAATACCACAAAGTAAGTAAATAAATAAAAAATCAGCTTTGTATTACAAGAATGAATTACATTTTACACTATATTCAAATAGAAAATAACCACTTAAATG
>JAUCMR010000071.1:2225354-2232854 GCA_032357425.1 Enteromius argenteus
AATCTATAATATATATATATATATATATATATATATATATATATATAATATTATTTTTTTTTACTGTATTTGAGGTCAAATAAAATCTGCCTTGGTGAGCAAAAACATAAAAACATAAAAAAATCATACCAACCCCAAGCTTATTAACAGCACACTGAAAAAATGTGGTATAGAAGCTATGTTGTCTATCATACATTGATAGTAAATTATTTAAAAATATTTATAAATAAATAACTATAGAAACATATTGAATTAAACATGAAATTTTAAGTAGAAAAACTAAGATAGTATTTTCTTGTAAAATGTATTACACACACACACACACACACACATATATATATATACTGTATTTATATATATATATATATATATATATTACAGTGTAGAATATTTATATTATATTATCTATATTTATTATACATTTGTTAGAAACCACTTTCAATCAGGAAACAATTTGTGTGGCTAAACATCCCATCATACGGGTCATCAACCATAACTTGGAAATAATTACTGTAGCATTCACCATAACGTAAGTATTAAAGTTTGGTTTATTATTCATGGATGTTGCATACAATAATGCAGCTTGAGTTATTTTTCATGATAACAGCTACATAAACCAAACTGAATACATTTAGCATAGCAACGCCGCCCAGCATCTCTGAGTTTAATAGGAATTTAAAAACATGAAAATACATTATTTATTTGCTTGTTTGTTTTTTAAATATCACTATATTTGGTGGTAAGTACACATGGAGAAACTGAAAGACACAGATATGACAGCTGGATAGTTCGTGCTCGGTGGACAGAGTGGATTTGTAATGACAGAAGTGGCTCATTATTATCTGAATGGCGAGTAGTTTGTTTAGCCCTCAACATCTGCCTACTCTCTCAAACGCCACAAGCACGAGTCCAAATAAGGATGCGTTTTCCACAATGCACGCCATGTTTACTGGGAAAAGGTGGGAGGGCTGAATGCAAACACGCCACTTGACTTGACTGTTTGAAGAGCAGAGAATTTATTGACACTGCAAAGTAAATCAGGCTTCTGCTTCTCCTCAGGCGATTTAAGCACCGTTAATTAGGGATTTCTCTATTGTCCAAAAGAATTAGACAGCTCATGAGACTTTCTCTGCTGTTTCTCTTAAAACTCCTTGCTTAGAAATAAAAACAGACACACGAGTCGATAGTTGACATACAGTAAGAGCGTTAAGCGCTATAAAATCAGTGTATATAGCAGGTCAGATAATTCAAGTTCATATTAACATCTCTGATTTTTGCTATATTTAGTATTTAGATGTTGGTGTATTGTAAATTCTTCCTGTTTCCTTCATAAACACTGTGTGTTACATGCAGTGGCGTATTCACAATGCAAGTTACAAATGCATGCAGGAAGGAAGGAAGGAAGGAAGAAAGTCCATATGGGTGACATCATCTTCATTTATTGCTTTAACGCTATTTCCTGCCTGCCCTTTATGAAAAAAACATTGCTAGAGTACCTGGGAGAGAGAAAGGATAGCTTATGCTGAAATCCATTATTAGCTGCCAATTAAATGCACTCACAAGTGTGAGCAGCTTTTGTTCTGGTGGTTGGGAAGATCCCCGACCGAGCGCTGAGGAGCGTGTCCCTGCTGTTTCAGCTCAAAATCTCCTTCTGCTCTTATGAGAGAGTGGACGAAACCTCCGCTGAGTCACGGCAACATCTGCAGATGGGCTAATATCCACTTGGCCTCCTCCTGAGAGAGCCACGGTCACTAAATATAAGCATTTGTTTCAACAGACTCGCACACTTTCTGCTCGCCAAGAGCAGATTCAGCAACATAATGCCACGTGGGAAGCATCTGCTAATATAAATTATTAAAAAACAGACCTTTGTTTGAAAAGGTCACACTACTTTGCTGGAAAGACCGTCTTTGTATGAATTTCCTTGCTGGTCAAGACTATTTTTTTTCTGGTTAGTGCTAGTTTAGTGCTGCTTATACTGTAAAAAAGAAATTCAGCGGGACCTGTTTCTACAACTTAAAGATAGAAGGTGAAGAGTTAAGTTGATTTATTTGATTTAGTATGTTTATATAGTGTGTGCTCGAGTTTTTAAATGGATGCCGAGCATTTTTAGGTCAAGTAGAATCTGTGATCTCTGATCCAGTCTGTTTGCTGGCCTCTATGGTTGCAATACGCTGCATTTCCCACTAACTGGCAACCCGGGGTGTCAAAATAATATTGGGTAAACTGTGAGTGGGCGGAGTCACAGACCAAAACAAACATTTTACAATTTTAATAACTGACTGTAGCTATGTTTTTCTGATGAATATGTGTGTGAACTTAGTATGTTTATTAAATATCTACCAACATTGTGGTATTTTTATGTTTTAGTACAGTCAAAAATGCAGCCTCTAATAAATGCATGGTGGCAAGTTCCAATTTAAATGTACTGATTTATTTAAACTAGTGCTGTCAAATTTTTAATCGCAATTAATCACATCCAAAATAAAAGTTTTTGTTTACATAATACATGTGTGTGTGCTAAGTGTATTTATTATGTATACATTTTGAAAATATTTATGTGTATTTACATTTATATATACATTTATATTCATATAACTGATATCATATATATATATATATATATATTTTTTTTTTTTTTAATACATAAACATAATATATTTTTCTTATATACATAACAAATATACACAGTACATGCAAATATTATGTAAACAAAATACATTTATTTTGAATATAGTTAATCACGATTTATCATTTGACAGCACTAATTTATATCTTTTAAGTTGTAAATATTATTTTGTTGAATTCTGTTAACATAATTATGTTGATCATTACAATAAATTAACATTTAATAAATTAATTTGAATAAATAATCTATATAATATATAGATAATAAAATAGTATACAAAATATGCTTGGCAATAAACTTGCTGCACCTCGCAACTATCTATTAAAACTGCTTCTTCAAACTTTGATTTCAAACTTAAAACCTTCTGGCATAAAGCTTTTAAATAAATTTCAGACTTTCTGGTCAGGATTGTTTTTTTTTTAAAACTAGTTCCATTTGAAGTTGTCATAACTCACAGAAGGTTGTTTGTCAGTGTGGCTCAGCTAGTAAAAAGTTTGATTCACTCAGAAATGACAAATCTGTCATCTTTTACTCACTTTTTTTCTTGTTTTGGCCTAAGAGCCAGTAAATGAGGACATGTTGCATATTAGGGCGCACTGTCTCTTTAAGAGCCCTGCCTATCCACATGCTGCTGATGTTTTCAGCAGCTTAAGAAGCTCACGTCGAGCCTCATGACGTTCTTACTCATTGTTTCCAAGATTATGAAGCACATGGAAAATTGTTCAATGATTTTGACAGGCTGTGAGGTAAACCAAATTGTATTTATGAAATAGACGTGCTCACCTTAGTTTAACCTACATTGCAAAATAATAATTTTCTTACTTAGCATTTATATCCATTAGCTTGTTTTCCATTATAAATATCCAAAAATTCTTAAATCAAGATATTGACTTAAGATGTTACATCTCGTTTCCTGAAAAAAAATCACAATTAAGTGGGTATATGATTGAAACAAAAATGCTTGAGTTTATTATTATTATTATTATATTGAAGATATTTGGTCTTTTGGACACTAATTTTGATGTAGTTTTCAGAAACAAATACTTAACATGTAATAGACCTAATAGTCAATTTGCTTTTTTTGATTTAGGAATGTTCTGGAGAACAAGATAAAAATACTGAATAGAAAAGTCATTATTTGCAGTGTATACCATGCAGTAAGGTATAAAGCATTTCGCGTTTTATTGAGAAACAATGTCCCTGTCCAAAATTCACATCTTGCTCTTTTGTGTTTTGCTGGCAGAATATGTATCCATCCATCATATTGCGCTCTGATTATAGCAAACTTCAGGGATCAACAAACTCATTTTTCTTCTGGCTCGCTCCGTTAATAGCTCTCCTTTTTGTCCCCTGTCTCTTCGCTAGAGATGCTTGCACAGGGACGCATCAGCATTATTATCGCTCATGCTTCGAGTTAAGTGGTTTGAAAGCTCTCTCCTCATGTTAAAGCTCATTGTGCAGTGCTTAGGCTCCAGATGATTCCTTGGGTCACGCGTGAAGCAGCAGTGTGGTTCATTTGTAAGGTGTGAAAGTGTATTTAATAAAGCAGCCGTGTGCTCAGGTCGGTCTCTCAACGCTCCCCCACCCTGCTCTCCGGTCCAGCTGGAAGTGTTGAGATCCAAGTGCTGGCACTGCCACCGTGGCACATGAGGCCACCTGCCAGCCTGGCCCACCTGTTCTGAGCTCAGCCTGCATCCAAAACAAACCACACAGACCAGGACTGTGTGTTACTCAGAGAGGAGTTACAAAATCCCTGCACAATTATAATTCAGTCCCTTACTAGAATTGAAATTCAGCTTGAATTGTGTCAGCAATTGTGAGGCAGGAAGTGAGTTTTATTTTGACAAAGCAGAATGAATGCATTGTTTTCTTTTCAGCATGAATTACCCATTACCATGTTTCAGAATGTTTCAGCAAATCAATAAGAATATATAAATGAGAATATAATATGTTTGTGTCTGTCTGCCCGTATGTGGGGGTGGGTTGGGTGTGCATGTGTGTGTGCATGTGCGTGTATGTTTGTGTGTCTGCGTGTGCGCTTGTGTGTCTGTGTGTCTGTCTGTGCATACATGCGTGTGTGTGTGTGTGCGTCTGTGTGTTTGTGTGCGATTGTGTGCACGAGTGTGTGCGTGTGCGTGTTTATGTGGTTTATGGGGACACAAATTTGTATAATGACATGGGTATGACATAGGTATTACAATATGAAGGTAATTTATGAGGACATTTTCAGTGTCCCCAAAAGGCTTAAAAAACATACGAAATGGTGTTTTTTTTGAAAATCCAAAAATGCACATAGTTTCCTGTAAGGGGTAGGTTTAGGTGTAGGGTCAGTGTAGGGTAATACCACATACAGTCTGTACAGTATAAACACCATTACACCTATGGAGAGTCCCCATAAATCACAAAAACCAACATGTTAGTGTGTGTGTGTGTGTGTATCACACAATGATAGATAACCTTCTATGCTGCAACGACGGCAAGAAGTTGGTGTTAAACCTTATTAAATGATTAATTTGCCTAAAAAAACACTTAAAAATGTTTTATTAATTGCATGGGTTAACGTTGATGGCACACACATATATACATATACATTTTTAAAAAAAGTTCTATTAATATATGTAGAAAAAATTTCAAAAGCAGAAATATGAATAATTATATATATATTTATATTATATCAATATTTAATATTTCATAGTGTGATGGACCGTTTGTGTTGTATTGCTAAATTAATCTGTCCTGATGGCTGTGCAAAATTGTTTTAAGTACTTAGATTAGAGAAATGTCTAATGAGCTGAAAAATGAATGCATTTATCTACATAGCATACCAAAAAGCATAATTAGTCCAAATTAATGATGCAGTTATGTTTTTTAGCATAAAACACAACACTTTGTGTGATTATGCAACACAGTAAATTCCTGTTTTTTCCCCAGTTGAGCATCCCGTGTGATGTAGCTCAGTTCAGTGTAAAATCACACTCATGAAAGGCTCCAGTTGTTAAATTCTGCAGCCTGGTGCTCAGTGTCTGGTCAACAACAGCCTGGTGCTGTCCTCGTCTGATGTCTCCAGACGGCCGGCTCAAGCGTGGGTGCGCTCGGCTTCTCTGTCATGTCTTTCTGTTCTCATTTCAGTGGACAGACGCTTTCTGCCCCATCATGAAGTAGAGAGTATTGTGATTGTATTTTTGTTGAGTGTAGGACATTGAGGAACTCTTGACACTGACCCACTTTGAGCTCCGGACGGGATGGGGTCGGGGTCTTCTATTGTCCTGTGAATATGGCCAAAGAGTGGATGGACAGCATTGGTGTGAAGTGGTACTTTTCTGAGCGCTGTGCTCTTGAGGACAAAGCCGTTGTTGGGTGTTGAATGGAAAAGCAGACAGTAGTGGGTGAGCTGATGGTGCTGGCCTGTGGGACGAGACCTGGTTACTTCACACCCACACGTGAGGTTATGAGGGAACTGGAATCTATATAGCACAGTTTAGCCATGAGAAAGAAAGAATCCTATGGTCTTGATGCATTAAGTCATTTTTAATAAGGCTTGTGGACATGCTTCAGTAGAGGGCAAAATTTTCAGCAAGGAGCAGCTGCAGTTTTATCTGCAAACTGTATGACTTCAGAAGACTTTTATTATGCTTTTTTGAGCTTGACATATATAGTCACCAGTGTTTGGGAAAGTGACTCTGTTAATAACACTGCTTAGTTACATTTTATGCTTTATTTTTGTTGCCTGGTCTGGGCTTGTTTATTAGTTGTTTTTATATTTTTGTCTCTTTCACATCAAAAGTGGAATAAATACGCCTCACAGGCTCAAAGAAGTTACATAGCGATTTCTGTCAGTACATAAATGGGAACACAAAGTATTACTTATTTGAAAAAGTAACTATTTTATTGTAAATTTAAAAGTAATGTGTTGCTTTACTAGTTACTTAAACAGTAACTTGTGTTAATTGTATTCAACCCCCTCCAACACTGATAGTCACTGTGTTATTTTTGATTGGAAAAGAGACTCTTAAAAAAGAAACTCATTTTTTGTCTTCTAACAGCAAATGGAACAAAATGTTCATTTTTGGTTCATCCCGAGATCCTATGACCCACTAAATTATACTCACTTTATTTTAGTAGCCTACTTATTATGAGACATTTTCAAGAGACCGCTGCTGTATCAACCATCATCAAAAAAATTAAGTGTACCCTAAAGAGAATAGTTCACCTCGTAATGAAAGTGGTCATTACTTACTCAGCTTCATGTCAATCCAAATAACAAAAAGGAGATGCTCTGTACTTCATCCACACAAATAGAAAAAAAGAGGTGCTATAAATGGAAATACATGTTATGGGAGTTAAAAACTGTCAAATAAAACAGAATATTATATTTAAAAAATAGAAATAAATATAAATGTTAACAATAAATAAATAAATTACTTAATTTTAATGTATTACTTAATTAAAATAGTGTTTAGTTCTTTACAGTTGTTGGCCTGTAAGCAACAAAATAAGTAAATAAAAAAATAGATAGATGAACATGTTTTTTGTATTTATTTAAAAAAAACATTTTTTTTTTTTTTTTGATGTATTAAATGAATTAATACTTTTATTATTGATAGAAAAGGTGACAATAAACACATTTATTCATCAAAATAATATGGAAAATGGTATATCATGATTTCCGCAAAAAATAAATATGAAGCAGCCCAAATAATTTCAACACTGCTTCTTGAGCAGCTAGTCAGCATATTAAAATGATTTCTGAAGGATCATGTGACTGGAGACTGGAGTAATGATGCTGAAAATTCAGCTTTACCATCACAGGAATAAATTACATTTTAAAATACATTAAAATAGAAAACATCTATTTTAAATTGTAATAATAT
>JAUCMR010000071.1:2248641-2258979 GCA_032357425.1 Enteromius argenteus
GCTCCGAGCTCTACCCAGCCCTCGCCTCCTAGGGGTTGATCCCCTAGGGCTCGGGGTCCGCCGGGCTCTCTGCCTGCACCCCGGACAGCACGCCAAACATGCTTACTATTGGTTACTTAATGAGGAAGGGGGAACTCGTGAAAGTAGAATTTAAATAGTAAAAATTGTAGTCACATTATTTTGATTTATTCTTATCATACCAAAGAATCAAAATAAAATGCATGCTTAATACTGTTCAAAAGTTAAAAAAAAAGAAAAAAAAAAGTTTTTTTGATGCACTGAATTGATTAAATGTGACAGTAAAGAAAAAAAAACTGTATTTGTGTGACAGTATTTAAAAAAATATGTAGACATAGATGTGACAGTATTAAAAAAAACAATCCTAAAAAAATCTATTGTTTATGTCTACTGTTAATCATACTACATATTTTTTGAGCATATTCGTATGAGAATGATTTCTGAAGGATCATGTGACACTGACGACAGGGTAATGATGCAGAAAATTCAGCTTTAATCACAGAAATAAATTACATTTTAAAATATAGTACAATAGAAAACAAAAACAAATTTAAAATTGTAAATAAATTTCATAATATTACAGTTTTTATTGTATTTTTGATCAAATCAATGCAGCCGTGCTTTACAATTCAATGACATGCTTGTGCATGTAGTGTATTTTTTTTAAAAAGATGAATATATATTTTTATGTATGCATCCCAATTTGTTGATCCTTTTCAAAGCAGAATTAAATCCAGAGTTAGAATTAAATCCAGGGCAGAATTAAATAAGGGTTCAGGATCACATGTGAGCTTAATAAATGTTCCCCGTCTCCTGCCTGTTTGTAAAGTTTCTTGGTCCTTATTGTGTAGATTTTCTTCTAAAGTAGTCTAAAACAGCTGTAAATAGAAAGTATTCAGTGATAAACACAAGAAACCATTTTCTATGCAGTAAAGGAGTAGCAAAACAATAAATGTCCATGCTGGGCTAAATGCTGTGCACTAATGTATACAGTACATATCTATTATGTAACATTTTATAGACATGTCTGGTGATCTCTAGACAGCAAAGTTGCAGTAATTGAAGCAAATTGATGCTGCTCTGAGTCAGGGAAGTACGTATTTCTGTAAACTGCAGTCCTGCACATACTCTTTTGTGAGCACGAGCATGTTTAATTCATGTCATTCTTTTCCCCAGTTCACCATGTTCACCTGCTGTGCTGTCATAATCGCCATCATCCAGTACAGCAACTTCTGCCAGCTCAGTTTCTGGATGCGTTCAAGCCTGGCGACACTCGCGGGACTCACCTTTCTCAGTGTGCTCTGGAGCCCCCCTTGCAGGTTCAAACAATCACACAAAACACAGTGTATACACACAACGCTCGCACACAGGAAAAAAGTGTTTTTCATCATTTATTTAAATATTTAGAAATCCATTTACTTGAGATACAAAGACCGGTTTTTAGAGTGAATATAAGAACGTATTTTGACTTAGTGCAATTTTTTTCTTTTATTTAACAAAAAGCAAGCGAAAAAATGTGATCGTACAGAAGATGAAATATTTTGATATTTTAACTGGAAAACAAGTTTTAAAAGCCTGGTTTTGCCACTGAAAACAAAAAGGTATGTTAATAGCAGCTTTTATTTCACAATTCTGACTTTTTTTTTCAGAATTGTAAAATAAGAACTCAGAATTGCGAGAAATAAAGTCAGTTTTTTGGGAAAAAAAATTATTTTCTGATATTTTCTCAGAATTGTGAGTTTAAATCTCACAATTCTGACTTAACAAGTTGCAATTAGAAGTAATAAAGTCAAAATAAATATCTTGCAATTCTTACTTTATTTCTCAGCTGCAACAATATTTCTAATATTTTTTCTATTTAAATATATTTTAAAAGGTAGCATCATTGCTCCAGTCGTCAGGGTCTCATGATCCTTTAGAAATCATAACAATATACTGAAAAAAGTTTATTTGAGGGATTTTATACTGCTGAATATAAATATTTATTTATCCATTGTGATGCTTTTATTGGACTTTAATAAGTGAGTTATGTTATGCTAATACTAATCTTTACTGTCATTTTTCTTATAGCACTTGGGAACGTTTATTTTTGAGGTATGTTTAAGACTACACATATAGTTGTTTCACATTTTAGTGTTAAAATTTGATTTTATGCTAGAATAACACCGAAAACCTCTCAACCTCGAGTTTTCATTTTTTGTTTCATTGATTGTCTTTCTCTGTATCCACCAGATCCAGTGACTTCAGTAACAGCAGCGTTAATGACGTCCAGACCCCTACAGAAGATTCGACTCGACCACAGGACCTGCTCGGCCCGGAAGCTTTGGTTGCCGTCTTCCTGTTGCTCCTCCTCGTCTGGTTCCTCAACCGCGAGTTTGAGGTGAGCTACCGTCTGCACTACCACGGCAACGTGGAAGCAGACCAGCACCGCATCAAGATCCAAAACATGCGGGACCAGGCCGACTGGCTCCTGCGCAACATCATCCCCATCCACGTGGCCGAGCAGCTAAAGGTGACCCAGAGCTACTCGAAGAACCACGACAACGTGGGCGTCATCTTCGCCAGCATCGTCAACTTCAGCGAGTTCTACGAGGAGAGCTACGAGGGTGGCAAGGAGTGCTACCGCGTCCTGAACGAGCTCATCGGGGACTTCGATGAACTCTTGCGCAAATCCGACTTTTCCAATATCGAGAAGATCAAGACAATCGGCGCCACCTACATGGCGGCGTCGGGGCTCAATACACAACAGTGCAGCGATCAGGCCCATCCGCACGCCCACCTGCGAGCGCTCTTCGAATTCTCCCTGGAGATGATGCGTGTGGTGGACGACTTTAACAAAAACATGCTTGGGTTTAAGTTCAAGCTGCGAATCGGGTTCAACCATGGACCTCTTACCGCCGGAGTCATCGGTACCACCAAGCTACTCTACGACATCTGGGGCGACACGGTGAATATCGCAAGCCGTATGGACACGACTGGTGTTGAGTGTCGCGTTCAGGTTAGCGAAGAAAGCTACTGCGTGCTTAGTGGAATGGACTACGAGTTCGACTACCGTGGTACCGTCAACGTGAAGGGGAAAGGTCAAATGAAGACCTACCTTTACCCGAAGAGCCCAGACAGCGGACCTGTGCCTCAATACCAGCTCTCGGTCTCTCCGGAAATCCGAGCTCAGGTGGATGGCAGCATCGGTCGCTCGCCCACCGATGAAATTGCTAATATGGTCCCGGCAGCCAGTGCTAGTAGAGTAGGGGCGTCGTTTTCAGTGAGCTCTGGACTTACCAGACAGGGATTCGCTGGTAGAGACTTTCCCGAGAAGACTGGAAGCAACGGTACGTCTCAGCGATCGACTCAGCGATCTGCGTCTGCTGTTGGCCTGACTTGCATACCTGAAACCAGCTTGAGTGCAAGTCCCGAGGTTTTCGGGAGACCTCCGGACGCGACTTTGACCTCTCCTCCTGTGCGGGCGGAAATCGCAGAGGTTGTTGCAAAAATGGAGGGAGAAATTGCGTACATGGGCGAAATGACAAAACTTTGACTTGAGACAAGCCGACTGTGTTTTAACCCTTTAATCACAGGCTCTACGATGAGTTTGTCAGGATAGGCGCATTTAGGAATGTATGCTATAGCATAGATTTGCATCTGTGTACGTGGAAAGTTTAAAGCACACAAGTGTTCATAGCACTAGCCGAACCTGGAGACACTTTCACATCCGGATGGTGGTGCTGGACCATAAGAACTCAAGAGGAGCTATTTCTACATGGGATACGAAATGCAGAGGAGATGCATTTGGACAGCACAGACCTGAAGTCCCATTCTTAAATAGACCGCAGTTATTTCCGCTGATTTAATTTCGACTATTATTTCCCTCTAAGCTTCTACTACTGTCTGCCTTTCGTGAATGGTTTTCTTTTAATGAAGTGCCTTTAGGATGAAAACAATACGTATGAGGCATTTTTCAAAACGGTTTCTCATTCAAATCCTTCGCTGAAGATCAAAAAAAGTTTAGCATGTAAATTTGATGTTAGAAAGCGCTTTTGCTTTTGTGAAAGTATATTTTGGGATATATGTAGATGATTTGAGTTCTCTCAGTTGGACTTTCATCAGTCAGTATTCAAAACTATTTTACGAAGCAAAACTCGTGCGATGATTGCTGTTTTAAAAAGACCTGAGATAAAACCATTGCGTTGAATGGTGCATGGCCAAAAGTGTCTGTGAAGAAGTATTAGCAAAATGTTAGAGCAAGCTATGGGCTAAAATCACCTACAGTCAACAATATCAAACATTTCTACAGTGCTTTATCTTGATGCATGTATTCCTAAGTGTCTGATAATGGCCTTTCCGTATCTTTTTTCGTGATTCCTCCTATTGCTCTTCATTCTGCAGCTGAATGCTTGGTTGGCCGACCAACAGATTAAAGTTCTATGACGATGCGCAAGTTTGCCTTAACGCTAATAAAATCATAGTCTTAAAGGACAAAAATGCATCCATGCATTAGCTACTGTGACTTTCAGACTTTACACAAAATATTACATGAAATATAAAAACGGGCAGTCGGTTTTAAGATATAGGCAGTTTGTTTACAGGTCAACAATATGTGCAATTCAATATGTGCAGCAATTCAATATTAAACTGATTATGGCAATAATAGCAAATAGGCCTAATGATAGAATTGAAAACAGCGCTTTAAAATTGGACATGCTCTGGTTTAAAAATCCTCAAAATTTGGGGGAAAAATCCTGGGGTACACAACAGGCCCGACTGCATTCATTTTATGGCCCACGTCATGCAGAAGACTAATGTATTTAATCAAGCAAGTCTTAGATGAGTGATAAACTGCAAAACTGCAAATACTGTCTTAAATAAAGTCTTATGATGCAAATTGTAATATGTGGCCTGCATTTTATGCAGTTTGAATGCAGCCAACTTGGCTTCTGACCCTTAGTACCCCCGGTCTGATCAATCACTGATGGATCAAGTTGAATCCTATCCTACTTTTTTTTTGATGGAATATAATGTTCCACTTAAAATTGAGTCATATGAGAGTATAACTGTGCCATTTCACATTGGCTTTGAGTTTAATTATCGTATTCTGACATATTGAGTGGTAAAGGTTAATTCAATTAGTTCAAATGTAAAAAGAATATAAACTATACTCAAATCTAAAGAGACAAGAAATGATGTTGCCAATTAAGTCACCATAGTGGCACAACAGTTTCAAGAACTGGCAATAATCTAGGTAACATATATGTACCCGGCCAGTCAAATGTACAGACTCATGTGAATATTAGAATAGATTAGACCATAGCCTTGACTCTGCCTGCTTGTCTTTTGATGTGCAATAGTAAAGAGGTAAATTATTGTATGGGATATTAGCAAAAGGAAGTAGATTTTAATCTTTTTAACATTGAGCTTTGTGAGTAACTTAATCTGCACTGATACTACATACTTTTTCTGACTGTCTAATGATTTAAAAATTGATGTTTTACATTTTAATAGCAGTTTAGTGTCTTAGCTTTTTCCTTTAGGTTTTTGGCTTTATGAAGGCCGATCTGTATTATTTTTAAAGGGTTGTGTGCTCAAACATTTGCTATTGATTTGTCACGCTTCACTTTTAGTGGTGATATTTATGGGAATATGAGAAAATGTGAAATGTATATCTTTTCTTGACATTGCTGTGAATTTGCAATCTGCCAAGAACCTATACATTTAAAAGGGAATTGTTTAAAAAACCTGATTGATTTGTCAGTATTTCTCATTGTATATATTAGTGCCTTTTACTCATTTAGAATGCATTGATCGGTCAAATGACACCATCCTGTTTATCTCTTCATTCTCCAACTCGTGTATGATAAATGTCTTCAGATTCACCGTGATCTTTTAGCGCTGTGCCTTTTCTTAACGATTAGCTTGACTTGTCTATTCTCACTGTATATTCCTTTTCAATGTGAACCGCTCTTCATTTAAAAGTGTACAGGATGAATATTGTCATTTTGCTCCAAGGTGCCATTCTAATATGTCATTTTTATTCTGTGCTGATTTTGATACTGTTCAGTTGATGTGTTTTTGATGACACCAAGCATAGCAATCCATGTATTTATAACATTATATTTTATAGGGCATGACTTTTGCTAAATAATACAAGTGCCCTTGATGTCTGGATAGGGAATGAGCACACAACCCTTATGGGCTCCTCTGTTTCAGAGTAGTAGAGCAATATAAAACATGATCCAACTAAACAAGCATTACGCTTCAGCCTCCGAACTGCTGCTTGAACTTAGCTTGACGAAGCACATTTGTGTTTTTCATCAAACGCTCCATTTGATTACTTCTGTTTGAGACTTAATTGAGAGGAAAACACATTTAGGGCGAATGAAAGGGCTGAACTAATGTATGATAACAGAAGAGCCACATTTTATTTACTATTTAGCTGGCCCAATTGATGATTCCAAGCAATTTGACATAGGAAATGTGTGTATGTGAAATCTGACACACAAACGTGTGTTTTAATAGAAATATCACACGCTGGGACTTCTTGCAAAGAGCGTATTTATTCAAGAATGTATGATTTTCGGGTTTCTCTCGGTTTCTTCGTTTATAAACTCAATCTGTATTCATTTGTATAACGTTTTTTTCCTCTTCTATGTTTGTACATATGCATTGCTCTCTGTGTTGACCTATAATTCATTTTTGTATTATTTATATCAAAGCATGTGCCATACTGTTACATCAAAGCTAATGGATGAAAAGGGAAAGCCAATAATACAGTGTTGAAGTCTGCTTCTGTCTGCTGATTTGTAATGAATCTGAAATGTCAATATGCCTGTTCATAGCAGCCATATCCTGCACACACACACTACCACACAAGTTTAATTTCGAGATGAACTATTCACTTTCTTCTTATCAAGCACGTCTTTTGTACGCACAAAAGTTACACGGTTAATGCATGGCAGTCTACTGAATACTGCAGATCTGTTTCAAACAATGTTTTCATTTAATTGTAATAAAGAGATGCGCTAGCTGTGGTATTTGTTACCATGGTACGCTTTTGTAAGGGGACGCTCAAAAACTGACCCGATTGAATACTACATCTACGCCATTTACACGTACACCACGCCCCCTGGCGGCTGTTTTGGTTACGACCGCGTGACGTACGCGTTTGCGGAAGGGGCGTGGCCGCGCAGACCCTCCCCCTCCATAGTCTGGCTGGAAAAGAAAAAAAAACTTTTTGTATCGAAGGAATCAACAGCCGCCATCTTGTCGCGGATGAGCGTCAGGATTTCGGGAGAGCATTATATTATTTTTTACGCACCCGGCTCCATCGGAACCGGCCTAAACAGCTTCCCTGCGACGGAAACGACAAGCTTCGGGCCGAATCGCGGATATTTGTGGCGAATATTAGCGTAATGGAGCCGTTTTTGTGGTCGGCTGGAAAACCCCCGTATATCTGATTTCCCCCTTCAGCGCGAGCGGCGCTCCTGTGCCACTCGCCTATATTAAAATAGAATTATTTGCTCTCATTTTTCATTCATTTTTCCGCACTTTCATGATTATTCGCTTCGGGCTGGACATGGAGCTTGAAGGTCTTTATTTTTATTCGCAGAAAATAGCCTTTTTGAACAGACCCACGCGAGCCACTTGAAGGACCCGGGATTGATGATTTTTCTCCCCTCGTCGTTTGTTTTTCGGTTTTAACGATGATATAATTTATTTCCGTGGGGTTTGGGGTGATCATTAAGGTTAATTATGCGGGTTTTGGGTGTTGGATTATCATGGGGTGAATGGCGGTGGCGGAGCGGGGCGCTGTTGAGTCGCGTTTGAGCCCCATCTGTTAATTATTGGCCCCTGATCGCTGAATAATAATAGAAAAACCCGAGGGTTGATTTGATTTATTTCGCTTTGTCCCCCCTCCCGGGCTCTCGGAAGACGCATTTGTTGCTTTGACGTGTTTTTTGTGAAGCGAGAAAGCGCGATGGCTGATAATCTGCTGGATATGGGTCCCTCCAGCGCAAAGCGGCCCAAACTCAACTCACCTGCGCTGTCCTCCTCCGACACTCCAGGTAAGATGCTGCTGATCACACCTGTCAAATCTGAACACCTCCACAGGGCTGAGATCGGATCGGCAGGAAGCTCTCGTAGCTCAGGTCTTCTGTTTAGATGTCCGATCAGAAACCGTGTGGGGTGAGAAACCTCTCAGGTAGCGATCTCACCTGTCCTGTGAGACACCAGGTAAGTCTCATGGTCAGAAACCTCTCACCTGTCCCACCAGTAACCGATCCGACACTCGGGCGTCCATCTCAAGACCCCACAGACCAGGTCCAGGTCTTGCTAGCGACTGACCAACCTTACTTGGCTTTTATGACCGATATCTGTTGTTTTTGTTTCATTTCTGAGAACTGATATGCAGAACCAAAATATTTACGCAATAATAGCCTAAATAACGTTAGATGGACGTTAAACAACAACTAATTCATGCGTTATACGTATTCTATTATAACTATTTATTCTTAAGGTTCTCATTCTAACTTATATATTCTTCTATAATTATCCTATTTGTCTTCACTATTTGTTCTTAGAATCGTGTTTATATATATATATATATATATATATATATAATGTAGCTGTCTATCTGTGTGTGTATGTGTATTTTAAATGTCAAATGGTGGCACATATAATAGTTTTGGTGTGAAATAACTGTGATAATATCTGTAAAATATGTTGTAGATATGTCAGATATGTTGCTTTTCTGCTAACAAATGCAGAACTATTTTATTTTTTAAAATCCATAGTGATTTATCTAAAATAATTTTGATAACTGTTTTGTTGGACAACAATATAGCTATTATTATAAATATTTCTAAACTATTTTATTAATAAAATACTATTATTGTTAATAAGAAGTTGTTTGGTGATCTAAATCATGTCCTTCAAAATGACTTCTGGTCACCTCCTGTCTCTCACCTGTCCTGTCAGGTCAAACCAGGTACAGGTGAGACACTTGCCTGTCCCATAACCTGGGTTCAGGTATGACTTTCACCCCAAAACCAGGTCTATGTGATAATCTTCCGGTCCGTCAGAAACTGATGGTTCTTGTCAGCGTAACTCTGCTGCAGGAAGGCAGTTCTGACAAAAGCCCTTATTTCGATTATGTGAGGTTTAGTCTGCAAGCAGGGATGCATTGAAGTAGTGCATATACAACAAATCTGTGCACTTTAACATGTTCAAATGTTTGCACACCATGTCTTTATAAGACGTATATCATCTCTATGTAATAAAGATGGCAGAATTATAATTTTTTTATTCTCTTGAACTGATTGGAGCCGTTCAGCTGCTGAATGTGATCATATTCCTATGGAATGACACTGACTCTGATATTTATCTTCATATGCTCTTTTGAGTGAGATCTTGTTGCAAGTTATTCATGTAAATGCACCTACCATGCATCTCCGGATGCAGATTTTGATGAGGGCTGCTAATAATCAGTGCAATGACAATTGAGATCAGTCTCAAGGAAAGCAGAAGTTTTCTTTTCATCCCCATTTTGCATGCAAGTCTTCATGCGCCATCTGTTGAGGTTTCACTCAACTGAATATTACTTATGCAGAGACTTTAGTGCAGTGATTCACAACCTTTTGGACTCAAAGCCCCCCGTTGCCAAACAGCATTCGAAGCCCCCAAGAAATATGATTTCCGTTTACGTTTTTTTTTGTGCCTTTTTTTTTTTTAGCTTTTTTTATTTAGGGTTAGGTTTCTAGCAAGTTAATATTTACACGCACCATTTTTTAGAAAGTTAATTAATTGAAATATTAAATAATAATTTAAATAAACATTAAGTCATCCTGCAGATGTGATCATCTTTTAAGCTTGTTCTTGTTTCAAGGTTTAGTGTGATTTAGCAGTTCGTTGTATTAGACAAATATTAAATGGCACGCTTCACCGTTTGGATGTGTAGGATTGTAATTATGAATGGATGGTTTCTCTAGTCATTGTTTATAGGAGCAGCCACCCACTTCATAGCATCATGGCAGTGAGTTTTGCACAGACAAGCATTACTCATTTTTCAGAAAATGTGAAATTGTTGAAAATGTAATGATAGGCGCTAGGCAAAATGAAGGCACGTTTAGGAGTTTCAGTAGTCTTGTTTTAGTAAACCGGTTCTAGGGTGCCTTCTGGTTAGGATTTCAGGGGACGTCCTAATGGTTTTCTTGTGGAGCAGCATGTTTTGTGTTTTTTGTTTAAGAGCATAACTAGAGCTGCACAATTAATCGTTAAAAGATCGCGATCTCGATTCGACCCCCCACACGATCTTAATCCAGCATTTAT
>JAUCMR010000071.1:2268841-2283669 GCA_032357425.1 Enteromius argenteus
GCTTATATTTACAGGGTGCGCTTTGTAGGGAAGGATGGGGGGGATTTACCCCCCTCTGGTTTATGCATCCCTGCCTCCCCGATGGGGATAAAACTATGAAGTCCGGTTTTGAATCAAATTCGCGAAATGCAAATGATTCACTTACTTGCCTAAAAAGACATTTAACTGAAAATAGTAGTATAGATCAAAATCAAATAAGAGATTAAAACCATGAACCACAGTTGTGTTATAACAGATAATCTTTTGCTGAGGATAATCACATCTTTTTGTTTGTCTATCAAATTCAGAATAAGAGAATTTGTTTGGAGAAATGGTCGTTCTTACTGAAAATGCCATTTAATTTTAAAACAGCCAATGAGAACATGTTATTAATATCACACCTACAGGAGTGAAATTTTGGTCCAGTGAGATTTCAGTTTTGTGTGGATTTATACACCAAAATAATAAAAGCCAGATGACAGTTTCTTGTTCAGCTTGTTAGAAAAGTCAGTTTAATGTGGAGGAGAGGATTCATGGCTTGGATGGACGTTGTGTGAGAGCGGGAGAGCGACAGGCAGCGGAGATGTGTATTGCTCAGGACAGGGAGTTCCTCCGAGTGGCACGTTCAGCAGCGGCTCGTGCAGCGCTAATGGCTGCAGGCTCGCATTAGTGACGGTGGGGGATGGGCTGGTTTACACACGCCGCTGGAGGAGCTCTGATCTGACGCTCCGCTGCAGAGCCATGCTGTGACAGCATCACTGAAAAGTAACTCGGGTTTAATGCAGTTATTCATCTGCATGCACTTCGTTTAGCAGCAGTAAATAATAGACTAAAGTTGGTGTGAAATTAAAATTCATGTATTTTTTTTTTTTTTTTGTATAAATGAAAATTATAGATCCTATTGAGAACAATTCACCATTGTGTGTTTCTTTAAGGAAAATTTTGAAAAATGCAGTGAAGAAAAATGCAGTTTAAAAAAAAAAAAAGTTATTTCAAAATGCTTCACAAAATGTGTAATTGTTAATCCTCTGAACCTGCTCCATTTTATTTCTATTGATTGATGACATGATATATTTTTTTGCATTTACTAGTGCTGTCCAACGATTAATTACATATATAATAAGTTTTTCTTTGAATAATGTGTGTGTTCTGTGTATATAGATACACACACTTACAGTATATTTTTTGAAAATATTTGTTACACATGTCTATATTCATATAATTGATATTATGAATAAATATTTAATAAATAACCTTTTTCTGAAATGCATGTGTTTGTATTTATATATACATCATAAATATCCAAAGTACACAAACATGTAAACAAACTTTTATTTTAGATGTGATTTATTGCGATTAATCATTGGACAGCACAAATTTTGACATTTATTTTGGTGCAACTTAAAAAAATTACATAACTACACTTCTGATGCAAAATATTACACTACTGTTCAAAAGCTTGCAGTCAGTAACTTTTGGCCTTATTCAGCAAGGCCAAATTAAATGGATTAAAAGTCACAGTAAATACATTAATGTTACAAAAAATACCTTTTTGAATGAATTAGAAATGTTTCTCTTTTTGAGTAAATCTAGCTTTGCCTTCACAGGAATAAATTACATTTTAAAATATATATTTAAATAGAAAATTGTTTTACTTTTTGATCAAATAAATCCAGCCTTTGTGAGAATAAGAGGAAAATCTATTTAAAAATCTTACCAACCCCATACTTCTGAACGGTAGTGTATATTACCTAAAGGTTTAAATATTGTTTGATCAGTGCATTTTTAATTGGGTGTTTTTATGAAGAGCAGACACTGTTTTTCTCGTTCTCAAGCTCTCTTCTAAAGGCAGGGCGTTCTCCACTGCTCATACGTGAGCGGGCGGATGTCACTGAGCAGCTGATGACAGTATCTTTTAGTACACTCTTTGACCTATGAATGTTTGGCTCGACAGTGTCTACGCTACACTGGCAGAGAGCAGGACCTCGTGCCCGTGTAACGCCTTGCCTGCTCTCTATGAATTTAAATTGAAGCGCTACACTGGCAGGCCTTTTGAGGCACTGTTTCATGAACATTTGTTGAGGTTCAAAGATGCTGATGTTCTTTTTGTTTTTTAGATGGGTCTTGCAACCCCTAACGGGCCGTTCGGACAGCAGTACGCGCAGGGTTCGGTCCAGCAGATGTCCGGCGCTGGATTAAATGCTCAGATCCAGAACAAGGCAGCTCTTCCCAACAGCCTCCAGCCCACCCTGAAGGGTGCTTCCAGCGTGCCAAATCTGGTGAGTAACCCTGCACAGCTGGCTCCGGTTCAGTCCAGAACACTTCAGGCCTCTCTTGTCTCTGCGTCACACATCTATTCTGCAGCTATTTATTCTTTCGAGGAGCTAATTGAAGTGCATGTTTACACGCGACAGAATATGATGCAAAGAGTGGATAAACTGGCTAAATGAATTCTAAAATTGTGTTTAAACAGTCACATCTGAAAATTGATTTGCTATAATTGACTGCGCCGGCATTGTGTAATTAAGTCAACAAGGTATATTCATTTTAATTTGCTTTATTTCCTTTCTTGTCTGTTTTCAACTGTATAGTTTGAGGTCAGTAAGAGTTGTTTTACATTTTTACATTAATTAAAGGGGGGAAAAATATGCTAAATGATTTGAATGGAGTTAATTTGCAAAAAAACGCTAAACGGCACTTTAAAAAATTAGCTGCTTGCCGTACATTATTCTCCACATGTAGCGTAAACCCGTTTTGTCAAAAAAAAAAAAAACAGTACTGTCCACTGTCAAGTCATCATGAGTTCACGTTTTACTGCAGAAGCTGACAAGCCCTTGTTGTTAAATGTAAGCAGATAAGTCCATTTTGGCGATTTAGTGCGCTGTATTCAGGTCAGGTGACAAGGCTACTTCACTTTGAAAAGACGCGCTAGCTGAGAGGAGTTTCATCAAAGCTGACTAAAAGTGATCGAGGATGGATAATTTCAATGAACTTAATGAACCTGTGAATTGAGATCCCTATTCCGACGAGAGTTGCATACGTTACCTGCTTTTGCCAAGAAACAACTGTTGGAGTTATCTGCTTTTGTTATGAAACAAACTTTATATATATATATATATATATAATATAAAACATGTTCAATCAACTTTCATTTTGTATATCACCTGTGTTTTAGTTATTACTTAATCAAAATAACCCAACTGCAGTTTGACTGATATTACTTGGAATGCACAATAAAAAAAGAAAATTCTGAAAAAATAAAAATGGAGCTTTTTTTGCAAATGAACTGTTTTATATATATTCAAATTAAAAATGGGTAGTTGTGGCCGGACAGTTTGCAAAAAAGCAATGTTACAACAATTGTGTTGTTGAAGCCAAGAGAACAGAACACATTGTTTTGATTAAGGCGCAAAATGGACACTTAACACCTCAGAGACTAAAATCACAACTTCACAGCCTCTCGTGGCTTCAGGCTTTAACTAAACAACTGAGAATATTCAGAAAGATTTGTTTATTTATATAATAAGTACTGAAATGGAGCTTCTATCTAATCAAAACTCTGCCCTCCAGCTGCAGCAGCAGGTGCCCTCAGTGGGCATGGTCCCGGGACAGGGGGTGTCGACGGGCCCCACGGCTGACCCAGAGAAGCGCAAACTGATCCAACAGCAGCTGGTCCTGCTGCTTCACGCCCACAAGTGCCAGCGGCGAGAGCAGGCCAACGGCGATGTGCGCGCCTGCGCCCTGCCCCACTGCCGCACCATGAAGAACGTCCTCAACCACATGACCCACTGCCAGGCGGGGAAATCCTGCCAAGGTGAGAATCAAAATCAGACCAGTTATGTTAATGTATAACTGGACTCTGGCACTTGACCCCAAGCTCTGATTTTTATAGGAATCATAGTCATGTGTCATCTTCGAGTCGATCTGAAAGTGCTTGTTTATTCCTCCAGCTCTCTCTGTCCACAGCCATATTTCGATGATGAGTGTACATCTCAGTGTTGTTAAACTGTCTGGCCAGGCACTCGGGCTTCATGTAAACTTGGGAAGTCACTCGTGGCTCTTGTGGTCTCACTGTCTAAGTATGAAGGAGTCTGGAACATCGAAACCCCTTTTATTCCTTGACATGATTTCATTTGGGCGATGTGTTTTATTGCGGTGTGAAAAACAAATGTCGAAGTCATGCTCGTCGAGAGTGTTATGTCTGATTTATTAGTTGTGCTTGTTAAGATGAGCATGATTATTTATATTACTCTTGAACGCTTTGCTTACAGTGCAGGAGGGACCTTAATATCATAAGCCATTTTTCAACACTCGTTCTGGACCCACTTTGCACATTTCTACAGCAAGTTGTCACAAAACTACATTGTTTCCATTATAATGGGGTGTTATGATCATGACATTTTGGCAATATGGGGTTGCTCAAATGTCTGATTTCACATAAAACTAAAATTTTTCTCCCAATAAGTTAATATAAAGCCTATTAAGATAATTAAGACCCTATTATAATAAAACACTGTGAATTGTTGCATGAAGAATGCATCCATAAAAGGAATTCATTCATAGCCACGCAAACATGTTCATTCAGGGCATTTCGTGTGGATGGAAGCGTGTTCTATATGAGATAAATGATTAGTTAAATCCCATTGATTAAAAAATGCTTCACTGTGCTGGTCATGTTCAGCATGCTCAGCTCAAAACAGAACATTAATAACTACTGTCATATACATAAAGTTATAATGAGACCACTATTGTGAAAAATATTGTGAATTAGGGTTTTACTGATGTTTAATGTTAACTATCCTTTAATCAAAACATAAAACGCTTACCCTGTTTGTATTTGCGAGGCGTCTGTTACACATTTTGCCTGTGTGTTAACATCAGTGTTTATGACTGTCGTATATCTTGGTCATGTGTTTTGCCCTGCCCCCAAAATATTCTGATTGGAGTATTAAAATCCTTAGTTGGGGACACCCCTAGTTGTCTTAGAATTTAGATTTTTTTTGTAGATAAAACGGTTAATACAAACTTAATCACAGCCCAGCAACAGAAAACATTGATTTACCTGCAAACTTTTTGCCTTTGTTTTTTAAATTAGCAGGGTGCAATGTAATGGGTGCAAATCTGATTAAATTTGAATGTTCGTCTGAAGGGTACTGTCTTTAGAAAAATGTTGTGACCGTATAAGGCAGCTCAGCACTGCTTTGTGTACGGTGTGACGACTTTGATTCTAGGTGCCACTTTTATAAAATCAGAAAGATTAGTGTAAATTTGCATATTTATTTAGCCCAGCTACTGTTTTTCTTCAGACCAATTACATAGAACATATTTAATTTTAGTCATAATGTAACATTTTATAAAACTTTATCAAAATCCTATATAATAATAATAATACATTTTATTTTTAGGCGCCTTTCAAGTACTCAAGGTCACCATACACGTTTAGAAAATACACAAAAACTAAAGACAATGTCTTACAAAGAGAAGGCAAGTTTCAAAAGATGAGTTTTTGAGTAAATGAGTCAATGTTCCTAATCTCAGGTGGCAATGAGTTCCAAAGTCGGGGGGCAGAACGACTGACTATATGAGTTGAAGTGTGAAGTAGTCCAATTTATAGTTCTTGCCATAGTTTTACAGTTTTAACATAGACATAGTGGTTTTTCAAAACAGCGTTGCTACTAAACACGTCATTCTATTCTAATATCAGCGATTTCAAGACTCATCATTTCCCCAGTAATCAACCACCCTGTAACACCACCAGCAACCGTATAGGCAATCATTATTCAACGTTTTTATTTAGGTTTTATTCATCAGGTTTTTCTGATTATTTTAAGTGTGATTTGCTTAGTATTGTAATTTTTAATGATAGTTTTTTCCCTCTGTTTCCACAGTGGCTCACTGCGCCTCCTCTAGACAGATCATCTCGCACTGGAAGAACTGCACCCGGCACGACTGCCCCGTCTGTCTGCCCCTGAAAAACGCCAGCGACAAGAGAAACCAGCAGCGTAAGTCATACTCTCAATTAAAAAGGAACCACCTGCACCGATATATTCTCTGCATGAGCTTACTTCCCAAGCATTTTGACCATATTTTCATAGATCAAGGTTATGCTTCATGCTACCACTTGGCAACGTTGCATATAAAACAAACAAACAAAAAACATTCCTAGCACTATAATGTGATTTTAATTAGTACAATTAATGGCTGTATCTCCCAATAACCAAATATTTAGCTTCTAATTAGGGCCACTGAGATTGTTTGGAATTTGATCAATGTGAAAAAGAAAATAGTCCTTTCTGCTCTAATACACACTTACTATTTTTAAAAGCATAAAAATATCTAAATTAATGATTTAAATATGAACTCAGGTTTGTTAATATACTGATTGTGTTTGCATCAAATGCTTTGAGATACGGTGTTCAGATGAGTGCTGCCACCTGTAGGTCGTGTTTGCAGCTCGGCTGGGCTCTGAATGTGAAAGCATGAGACCAGCAGCGGATTCCGGCAGGCAGCGGGACTGTAATCTGACACTGCGGGGGAGGGGCTCCACCCCTGTCTTTTCACAGGGGGGCGGGACACACAGAGCTCCCGCTCTCTGATAGGACAGCTGCTCACTGACTCGTTTAAATCCCCCCGTAGTGGCAACAGAAGCACGCTCTCTGTGTCTCTTGCAGTTCTGTTCTCTGCCGCTGCTCGAAGTGCTCTGTGTTTGCAAAATGGCTATTCCACTTCAGCCGCTTGTGTTTCCAGATCAAGTGGAATTACTGCAAGATTGCAGTACAACAAATTTCTGAAATGTATCTATTTTGTTTCAAGGCGAGACAACTAGGAATAAAAATAAACTGATGGACATCACCATGCTTCCCCAGTTTGATTACATTAAGAATAGCAGACATTTATATTGCAGGTTTCCATGTTTTTAGGAATAAAATAGTATATAAATAGGGCGAATTGTATATTTAAAAAATCAGTGTAAAAACCTTTGGGAATATGAATAAGAGTAGTAGATTTAATTCAACTAACTTTGTTTTTCTATTTGCAGCGATGCTGAACTCTCCTAACACTGGGATGCAGGCTCCGCTGGGCCCGGTGGGCACAAGTCAGCCCGCTACGCCCACCATCAGCAGCGGCACACACATAGACCCCAGCTCTATGCAGCGGGCGTACGCAGCCCTCGGCCTCCCGTACGGGAACCAACCGGCTACGCAGACGCAGGTCGGAGGACAGCAGCCCACGCAGACCCAGCCGCAGCCGATGCGCTCCATGCCTTCACTAGGTATCAACTTCAATCGCAGGGAAATCTAAAAAATGTTTGAGGAAGAGCTGAACATTTATTGCGAGCAATACAACGTTCCATGTTCATTATTAACCTTGAAAGCTGCTGTCATTCTGTAACTTCATCTTGCATCATATTGATTACTGTGAGCCATTTACTAAACATGCACACAAGTGCATTAGAATTTCTATTGCATAATTATTTCTGCCAAATGCAATTCACCAAATATCTTCAAACATGGCCACAAGTGCATCAGGATTTTTATTGCACAATTACATTTGATGCGATTTATCAGACATTTTTAAACAAGCACAAGTGCATCAGAATCTTTGTGTAATTAGATTTGCTAAATGCACAGGGAAGGATCAAAATTGGCATCAAGTGCATCATGGTCTATAAACGATAGGTTTTATTTCATCTGCTATCAGTTTGCATAGAAACGTCATGCTGCTCCTCATATTGTGTATCCGTGTGTAACCCCTGTCTGGTTTCCCACAACATCTTCAGGCACTAACCAGATGAACATCGGCGGTAACGGTATGGCCGATCAGACGAACCTTCACACTGATTCCTCTCTCCCCTCATCCCTCAGCAACAAGTGAGTCTCTTCACCTTCACCCCTCACCTTTAACCTCTCTCACACACACTGCAGAGCAGAAAATGTTCATCTGTAGAGTCCAGCAATGTAAGAGAGCAAACAGTATCATTGTATAACGTTTTTATAGCACTTCCCTAGCAATAAGTGGTTGAATTTCGAAATCAAAGATCGTAAAAAGGACTACATTGAAAAACTTAACAAACCGATTTTGAGCAAAATGTCATCGCACCAGTAAATTCTTAGATTTTTGCTTAAAGAATTAAAGTTTTTGGGAAGGACTTTTTGAAAACTAATGTTGTAATCCTGCTCCACAGTCAGATGATGCCAGACGGGTCGAACATGGGCAGCACTGGGAACCTGCCCACGGCTGCGCCTCTGTCAATGCCTGGCATGAAGAAACCCTGGCACGAGCATGTCACTCAGGACTTGAGGAATCACCTAGTGCACAAGCTGTGAGTCCCAAGTCCTCATGTTTCAAATTCATGATTTGTCAAGGGCAGCTCTCTTAACCCTGTGCTCTCCACAGAGTTCAAGCCATATTCCCGACCCCTGACCCTGCAGCACTGAAGGACAGACGCATGGAGAACCTGGTCGCTTACGCGCGTAAGGTGGAGGGGGACATGTACGAGTCTGCCAACAGCAGGGTAAAGCACACAAACTTTCATGCTAGGTCTCTTTCAGGACGGTGTTTTGTGACTGTAGGAAGTCACCAGGTTGCTCATGTTTTAATATTTTTTTTAATGTCCAGGATGAGTATTACCACTTTCTGGCTGAGAAGATCTATAAGATCCAGAAGGAGCTGGAGGAGAAGAGAAAGTCCAGGCTGTCGAAGCCCCAAATGGGCGCTCAGGGTCCTCAGCAGCCTGGCCTTCCCCAGCCCAACACTATAGGACCTGGACAAGCCATTCGACCTTCCAGTTAGTGGCTTTGTTTTTAATGCTTGGATCTTCTGGTAGTTAGATTTTCCTGGGTGCTTTCTGATTAGCTGCTCAAAATATGCCTTATTTCTACAGATGGACCTGTTCCTATGTCCAATGTGCCAAATCAGTTGATGGCCCGGATGCAGGTCCCTCAAGGTATGGTTTTTCATTCTGTATACATATGTACTCTACCATTCAAAAGAGGTTACGTTTTTTTTTTTTAAATGCTCAAAAAGACTGTATTTATTTGATTAAAACCTAAGTAATATTATGAAATATTATTAGAATTTAATTATAAAGAATTTCTATTTTAATGTATTTTAAAATGTAATTTATTTCTGTGATGCAACGTTGCATTTTCAGCATCATTACTCCAGTCTTCAGTGTCTTTCTCAAAATCTCACTGACTTTATCAGTAGTGTACTTTCTTTTATAACAGTTATGATTCCTTTTTGGCGTAAATTTGTGGCAGAATGTAATAACTTCATATCTGAAATCAGCAGCCTTTCTGAAATGTTGTCAAAAGTGAATGCATTTGAGGTCAACTTTTAATTTTATCACTTTTGGTATTAGCAAAAACATAAATAATATGTCACATTACAGAGCTGAAATAGGTTGTGAATGCCGTTCTATGTTGACTCGAGTAGGATAAAAGCAGTCGAGCAGGTCATACTGGTAGCGCAGGAATTATTCAAAAGCTTCAATCTCCCATTGAACAGAAAAACTGTACCTTTTTTAATGTGTTTTTCATCATGCTCTTCAGGGATGGGCCAGTTCAACCCCGTGACCATGCAGAATGTGCAGATTTCCCAGTCACCGGTGGGAGCTCCTCGGGCTGTGTCTCCTATGACGCATCCCCCTCAGATGGGCATGGGTACTGTTCCTTCGGTGAGCAGCAAGAAGTCATTCCAGATTGGTTCCAGTTTTGGAATTTTTGGAATGTTCAAACAGTGTATTTTTAGTTAGATTGGAATGTTTTCTCCATTCATTTTAAGTTTATATACAGTCAATTTTGTTCTTGAGGTGTGCACCATTTTGGATTTGAATGTACGAAAACAAGCTTCTTTTACTAAAAAGTAAACTTATTCATAGTTTTACCACTCATGTTGTGTCAAAATTGTGTTTTTAGGGTAAAAGCATACTTTTGTGGCTCAAAACTAATTTCTCTTCATTCGTTTGCAGATGGGCATGTCTCCTTCCAGGTTGCCACAGGCACCACCAATGATGGGAGGCCATGCTAACAACATGGCGGGCCAGACGCCCAACCAGAACCAGTTCATGAACCAGACGCCGTTCCCTGCCTCAGCCGGGGGCATGAATGTGAATGTAAACCTGGCCCAGCAGTCAGGACAGACTGTCCCACAGGTAAGGAGTCAGAACCGTCACATCTTCAGTATGGTTTCATTGTTTGTGCTGTAACTTTGGCGTTCATAAGAGACCACAAGCACTTCTTGTCTTCCTGTTATACAGTGCATTAGTGCCTACCCATTTTCAGCGGCGTTGGTTCCAGAATTGTTTTCCCGTTCATTTTTCCATAGAGATTAAACAAAAAGGTTACAAGCAATAAACTAAACCAACCAGCTTTGAGTAGAATCATAACATTACAGACTTTTATTCAGAGCTAAAAGGTATTTAAACATCAACTGAAACACAAAGGTACAACACTGGGTGCATTAAAGAAATTGTTTTATTTCTCTATTTTTATTTTGAAATTGTACTACTTTTCCTCCTTAAAGTCGTTAAATACAGTAAATATGCATATTTATATCCAGATATGTTTTGAGCGCGTAGGATGACCATTTTGATTGCATCATTAGTTGTGTTTCATGGGAGTTGGCCTTTTTGCAACACTTTGCTCGCCGCACCTCTCTGATTGGTGGATTTTTTTGTGTGGAATTATGGGTAATGTAGTTTTTCAACAGGCATCCCACTATGAAACATGGTTCTTTAACAAATAAGTTGAAGTAATTTGGTCAACAAAAGCATATACCATTGATTAACCTTGTAGTTCACAAAATAGGTCTGTCTGTAACGGTTTATGAGATAATCGGTTTCTCTATGGAGAAAATGGAGTTTTTACCCCTGGAACCAGACTGTTGCACTCTGTTGTAGTTTGTTGTGCTGTATCTGAGTCGGTTTCCCCTCGATCTCTCCTCTGCAGCAGCAGCCGAACGCTAACCTGACCCTGAATCCCGTGGGCCCTCTGGGCACCCCGTCCACCCTGTGCTCCACCCCTCCTCCGCCCTCTGCCTCCACCCCGTCAGCTGCCGCTAGCCTACAGCCACTCCAGACCCAGCCTTCCACGCCGGTCTCGGCCGGGGGCCACGTCACGCCCACCCACATCCCCAGCGGCTTGCCCCGTCCTCCCTCAGCCCTGGGCTCCTCCCCCGCCCCCTCCCAGCCGCACACGCCCCTGCAGCCCCAGCCTGAGCCCTCCCTGCAGATGCAGCAGCCCACCTCTGTGCAAGCGCAGCAGCCCAGCACTCCGGTGAGGATCGTAGTGAAAGCACAGCCTCGATTGCAGCTGTATGCCATGACACCCTTAACTCATGTCCTTCCTCCGTTTGTCTGTCTGTTAGCTCTCTCAGATGGCCGCTAGCGTTGATAATAGAGTTCCCACGCCTGCATCCGTGGCTGAGACCCACTCCCAGCAAGCTTTGCCTCCCGACTACCCTGCTGTTGAACCCAAAACTGAGCATCAAGAAGACGAACAGGACTTTGACTCTGGGAAAAAGCGGATAGATATCAAGATGGAGGTGTGACTTAAAGTGAAACTTAAAAATGGTTCAAAAATTCTTTATTTTGTTGTTTCTTGAGTTTTACTGTTTAAAAGTTCGAAAAAAGTGAGTTAATATTGGTAAGAAATTGCTATTTTTATTCAGCAATGAGGCGTTAAATTAAACAAAAGTGACCATAAAGACTTCTATTTCAAGTGAATAATGTTCTTTTAAACTTTTATTGGTCTTTTATTGGCATTTCATTCAAAGGATTTTATTCAAAAATCCTGAAAAAAGAATTAAGCAGCATGTGTTTTCAACATTGGTAATAACTATTTCCTTGAGCAGCAAAAAATTTTTAAGGATCATGTGACATGATACTAAAAAACTAAGTTTTGCATCTCAGGAATAAATTGCTTTTGAAAATATATCCAAATAGAAAACTTTTTTTTTTTTTTACAGCCTTTGTGAGCAGAAGAGACTTCTTTTAAAAAACAAAATATTACCACCATCAAACTTTTGAACAATGCTGTATTTCTTAGCAGTATACATACCTTGATTTTTCATTTTAAATATATTCATGGTTTCTCAATGTTATATTGACATTAAATTTATGTTGAAACTCTTCAACTGATTTGTCTTGCTGGCCAATTGCTAATTCCAGTTTTTAACTCTTCATTCTCTAGTTTCACAATATTTAATTGTTTCATGACTGAAGTCTAATGACACGCAGTCTTTAGTAAACATCTAAATGTTGTTCATGTTGTTCATTAGGATGAAGATGTCAAACCTCCTCAAATAAAAGAGCGGCCAGAGTCTGTAGAACCTAAACAGGAACCGATGGAAACAGAGGAGAAGAAACCAGAGACAAAGACCGAGCCAAAAGAGGAGGAAGTGACCAGCACCAACAGCACTACACCATCCAGTCAATCCGCCCAGTCACGCAAGAAAAGTAAAAACAATATTCTGAAAACATTGAAACCATATTTAGTAATATCTACAGCTCGATTAGTCACATAACATCTTGATTTGTTACAGTTTTCAAGCCGGAGGAGCTCAGACAGGCGCTGATGCCTACATTAGAGGCTCTGTATCGTCAAGACCCAGAGTCCTTGCCCTTCCGCCAGCCGGTGGATCCTGCTCTACTGGGCATCCCGGTAAATCCCATACTTTAAATGCTCTAAATATATTAAAACAACCCTGCTTCTTGTAAAAAAAAAAAAACTGTTTTTTTTTTTATTATTACCCAATTTCATGATGCAGATTTCAAAATTTTCAATAAAAGCTTTCCATATAATCAGAAAACATTATAAAGGCAGTGCATTTGAATGTTTTGTTGTTGTTGTTTCCCTCCCAGGACTATTTTGACATTGTAAAGAACCCAATTGACCTTTCCACCATCAAGAGGAAGCTGGACACCGGGCAGTACCAGGAGCCCTGGCAGTATGTTGACGACATCTGGCTGATGTTCAACAACGCCTGGCTCTACAACCGCAAAACATCTCGAGTGTACAAGTACTGCTCGAAGCTGGCCGAGGTGTTCGAACAGGAAATTGACCCCGTCATGCAAAGTCTGGGTTACTGCTGTGGACGCAAGGTGAGAACTGGAGCTGCTTCTTGCAGGAAAAGCGTGGTTTGGTAACCAAAAATATTGATGGGCCAAAGTCATTGATCTTCATTTTGATGAACCAAGATTTTTTTTATTCTATGCAGTTTCAGTGAATGCATAAGTAAATACATTTTCTGGAGGGCTATCCAATGAATCGCTAATAAAATTGGTTCTTTGGTTACTACTGATATAAAACAAAGTCTGATCAATCAAATTCAAACGTTTTGCGTAAAGTTTTTGTCAGCCACTGTTTATCTTTTTACTTTTCAACAATAATTTTTGTTGGAAACAATTATACTAAAGAAGTTGGTATAAACACAGCCCCATGTGCAAAAATGCATATATGCAACTCGGGTTTGTTGATTTTGTTCAATTAAAAAAAAAAAAAAAAAAAAGGTTATTAAACTTTAGTTTTTTTGCAAAATTAAAAGTTTTTGCATTTTGTAAAAATAAAGATAATAATAATTTCAGTGTAGCACTTATACTGACAACAAATCACTAAAATGAAAACTGAAAAATATAATAAAAACACTATAATAGATACTATAATAATGCTACAGTTTGTTGATTAGCTTTGAATAAGTTGCTTTTAACAGAATTGCGTTTTCTCTGTCTCCACAGTACGAGTTTTCACCTCAGACGCTTTGCTGCTATGGCAAACAGCTCTGTACTATCTCCAGAGACGGCACATATTATAGCTACCAAAACAGGTAACCAATGGCATGATCAGTGGTGTGAGAAATGAGACGCCGATGAATGACTTTCCAAGTGGGACTGTGATGCTCTAAGAGATGCTTGTGACATTTAGTGCTCAGTGGACTCCATGTTTTTTTTGCACCTTAAAAATGGAATTATTAAAACAAGTTCAAAGGTAAAGCGTCTTGCTCTAGGTTACAGTGGTAATACTTTATGGGTCAGTCGTTGTGGGTTTTGAATCTGTGTTTGCAAGCATAGGTCTTTGCCTACTAGGCTGTTCCACCTACCAGCCCACTAGTATTTGTGTAAATACTGAAAAGCAGTAGTCTTTAGGGCTGCACAGTTAAATAGAATAAAACCAAACTTTGTGTTATAATCAAATCACAACAGCTGCATTTTAATTAAATATATGCACTGCATGTTCTTGTTATCGATGTTCAGTGTTTAAAAATGAATAATTTGAATGAATAGCTCTAGTGACAGTAATAAAATAATAATTACTATTATTATTTTGTAGTCATATTAATATATATAATCACTGTTTTTCAGAACTGTGTAGCTCTGCAGGTTGCTTTTTCAAAATCGTAATTGTACGTTTTAAACTAGAGGTTTTACCCCTATATCTAGCAGCCTTTAAAAAAAACATGATGTACCTAGAAAAGCTCTGGTGCATCACTTTTCCACATCTGGCATTAGTGCATGTTTCTCATCTCAACACGTTGTCTTTATTTCTGTTTCATGCCTTTAATTTGTTCTTAAAAGCAATCAGAAAAGGCATGTGGTTACTGTCTAGTGCATGAAAGGACATACCATTCTGTAGCTATCAATCATAACATGATTTAACATTCATTTGTGAGTTTGAATGCTAATCTGTGCTCTGCCTTGGCCTGTTTGCTGTGTGTGTCAATCTCTGCCTGAACCCTTCGTTCTGCGCTCTTGTGCTGTGCTGCTCTGCTCTCTGTGTGCTGGCTCCAGTTCACCCAAATATGGCCTTGTTGCCGACAGGTATCACTTCTGCGAGAAGTGCTTCAACGAG
>JAUCMR010000071.1:2283769-2296411 GCA_032357425.1 Enteromius argenteus
TGTGTGCTGGCTCCAGTTCACCCAAATATGGCCTTGTTGCCGACAGGTATCACTTCTGCGAGAAGTGCTTCAACGAGATTCAGGGTGACAGTGTCACCCTGGGAGACGACCCGGCCCAGCCGCAGACGTATGTATCTTCACAGAAGGCTTTGAGGTTTTTCTTTGTTAAATTACACAGTTTATACTCAAAAATGACTTGTGCTTTTGCGAAGGTAGAACTGATCTTGTACGTCTCTCTGCAGTATGATATCAAAGGAGCAGTTTGAGAAGAAGAAAAATGACATGTTAGACCCTGAGCCGTAAGTTTTGTCATTTTAATGCTTGTAATTTTCTTTCATCTTTATTTAAATAGTATATATACTAATGAAAATGTATGCAAATACTGAAAGTGTCATGAATTATCCACTTTTAACGCCACCTTCTGTCTAACAGCTTTGTTGAATGTAAAGACTGTGGCCGGAAAATGCATCAAATCTGCGTACTACATTACGACGTCATCTGGCCATCAGGGTAACCGTCTTATCCCACTATTCCCCTGAAGAGTTTAGCATGACATGATCCTACAGCTGCTTTATTTGTCTTTCCTTCCTATAACAGTTTCATATGTGAAAACTGCATGAAGAAGTCAGGGAAAACAAAAAAGGAAAACAAGTTTTCTGCTAAAAGTGAGTGCTTTCGAAGCGTCTTTTTGCTTGGTTCTCTGCCTGTTTCAGGGTGAAGTAACCCTCTGTTTTCTCTGATCAGGGTTACAGACCACAAGACTGGGCTCGTACATTGAGGACCGAGTGAATAAGTACTTGAAGAGGCAGAATCACCCCGAGGCTGGAGAGGTGTTTGTGCGGGTGGTCGCCAGCTCTGATAAGACTGTGGAGGTCAAACCTGGGATGAAATCCAGGTAACGTCACAGATATTGAATATGGATCAAGTATAATTCTCCTAGTAAAGCCATTTCAAAATGTATTCAGAAGTAAATTGGTTCGATTTTGATTCCACATTGACCAAGAAAAGTCTAGCATGTACCTGAATTGACAGGAACAATTATTTCTCTGCAGGTTTGTTGACTCAGGAGAGATGTCAGAAAGCTTTCCCTACAGAACCAAAGCACTTTTTGCGTTTGAGGAGATTGATGGAGTGGATGTGTGTTTCTTCGGCATGCACGTCCAGGAATATGGATCTGATTGTCCCTTACCTAACACCAGGTGTGATGCAAATACGGGTCAATGGGGGAAAAAAGTTAAGAATTCCGTCATGAACAGGCTGTGATGACTAATTGTCATTTTACTTCTCTTTCCAGACGGGTATACATATCATATCTTGACAGTATTCACTTCTTCAAGCCTCGGTTGCTAAGGACTGCAGTTTACCATGAAATTCTCATTGGATATTTGGAGTATGTTAAGAAACTTGGGTAAGTACCACCACAAAGTTTGAAATCCTTTCTTAAAGATGATGTGTGTAGTTGATTTTAGTGTTAAAATACTTGCTTCAATTTCAGAGTAAAATGACAAGTCTACTGTAAATAAGCCATAAACCAAATCAGGAAACTTTCATCCACATCTTTTTCACTTTACCATTAACACTTGGGTTTGTGATCTAATGACATTGGTAGGCTTATGCACTAATGGATTTGATTCTTCCCCACCTACAGCTATGTGACTGGTCATATCTGGGCCTGCCCACCTAGTGAAGGCGACGACTACATCTTTCACTGTCACCCTCCTGATCAGAAGATTCCCAAGCCTAAAAGACTTCAGGAGTGGTACCGCAAAATGCTGGACAAAGCCTTTGCAGAAAGAATCATCCATGACTATAAGGTATGCCCAGTACTGAATTGTTTTGAAACTGAAACTGTTTTTTAAGGGATTTGCGTTATGTTAGTTACCATTCACAACGGGTTAACATCACACTGACACAGATATTACTCACAAAATGACTTGCTTGTGTTATGCAGGACATATTTAAGCAGGCCACAGAGGACCGGCTTACAAGTGCCTATGAGCTGCCCTATTTCGAGGGTGATTTTTGGCCCAATGTTTTGGAGGAAAGCATCAAGGAGCTGGAGCAAGAGGAGGAGGAGAGGAAGAAGGAGGAGAATACAGCCTCCTGTGAGACAACAGAGGTTAGTCAGAGCCAAATGGTGTGAATGAGTATTTAGTGTAGTCTCAAACCATTTGTTAAACGTCCTCTTTTTCCACAGGGAACCCAAGCTGACAGCAAGAACGCCAAAAAGAAGAACAATAAAAAGACCAACAAAAATAAGAGCAGCGTGAGCCGCGCAAACAAAAAGAAGCCTGGGATGCCGAATGTAGCTAATGATCTGTCCCAGAAGCTATATGCAACAATGGAGAAGCACAAAGAGGTTGGACCTGAATCGTTGAATTTTTTTTTTTTTTTTTTTTACCTGAATGCCATTTGTTTTGCTCAGAATGTGCCAAGTGCTGACCAGAAACCCTCTTGCGCCCTAAAATCCAGGTCTTCTTCGTGATCCACCTGCATGCTGGTCCAATGATCAATACCTTGCCTCCGATAATGGATCCTGACCCCATGCTGACCTGCGATTTGATGGATGGCCGTGATGCCTTCCTGACACTGGCCAGGGACAAGCACTGGGAGTTCAGTTCCCTACGCCGCTGCAAATGGAGCACTATGTGCATGCTGGTGGAGCTACACAATCAGGGCCAAGACCGATTTGTGTATACTTGCAACGAATGCAAGCACCACGTAGAGACACGCTGGCATTGTACCGTATGCGAGGTCAGTAATCAGGCATTGTTTTTTGTTGAACAACAGAAATGGTACCGTTTTATTGCCAATTTATCTGAGGTTTGAACAAGAGTTTTAAACCTATTAAAGGAGCGAACCTTTCTTGACAACTGCATCTCTAACTATGAATATAACACCAAGTCATGCAGTAGGCAATTAACATTTTATTCTATGATTATCCTAAAAATTATATTAATTATTTTTCTGATTTCTTTCAGGACTTTGATCTATGCATTAACTGCTACAACTCCAAGGGCCATGAGCACCAAATGGTGAAGTGGGGCTTGGGCCTGGACGACGACAGCAACAACCAGGGCGGCGAAGCCAACAAGAGTCCACAGGAGAGTCGACGCCTCAGCATCCAGCGCTGCATCCAGTCGCTGGTGCATGCCTGCCAGTGCCGCAATGCCAACTGCTCTCTGCCATCTTGTCAGAAGATGAAGAGAGTGGTGCAGCACACCAAGGGCTGCAAGCGCAAGACAAACGGAGGCTGCCCCGTTTGCAAGCAACTCATCGCGTTGTGCTGCTACCATGCCAAGCACTGCCAGGAGAACAAGTGCCCCGTGCCCTTCTGTCTCAATATCAAGCACAAGCTGCGCCAGCAGCAGATTCAGCAGCGGCTGCAGCAGGCGCAGATGATGCGCCGGCGCATGGCACTCATGCAGGGCAGAGGAATTACGTCCAGTCTGCCCTCCCCAACTACCTCAGGAGGTCCGGGGACGCCCAACTCTCAGCAGCTGCAGCAGCAGCCTAATACGCCTCAGACCTCGCAGGCATTACCCAACCAGCCCCAGCAGACGCATCCAAACGTGGCTGCAATGGTGCAACCCTTCCCCAACCAACCGCCTACGCCCGGGTCGCAGGGTAAGTCAGGCCCGCAGTCCTCTCCTCTGCCCCAGCAGCAGTCCCCCTTGCCCATGCCGCCTCAACAGCACCCGCAGCCCTCTCCGCAGCAGCAGCAGGCTTTGAAGGTTGCAAAACAAATAGAGATGATGACCAAAGCTCAGCAGCAGCAGCAACAACAACAACAACAACAACAACAACAGCAGCAGCAGCAGCAAGACTACAGGATGAACGTGAACGGCATGCAGATGAACCAGCCTCGCATGATGGCTTCCATGCAGATGATGGCCCCTCGTGGCCCTCAGATGGTTCAGAACATGCAGCCTGCCCAATGGTCAGGTGGGATGCAAGGGTCCATGCAGAATCAGCAGGCACCTCCGACGCAGCAAGTGCCACCGCAGCAGATGGCCATGGCCCCGCAGCAGTCTCAGGTAGTGCAGACGCCACAACAGGCGCAAATGATGCAGCGTGCCATGATGCAGCAGCCACGGCAGATGCAGACTGTCATGCCTCCCCAGCAGGCGCAACCACAGGCCCCACAGCAGCAAGGCATGCAGCAAAGAGGGGTGGCCAGCAGCATTGCTCCCGGAGCACTGCAGGACCTGCTGCGCACCTTAAAATCGCCAAGCTCCCCTCAGCAGCAGCAGCAGGTCCTCAACATTCTCAAATCGAACCCGCATCTCATGGCTGCGTTCATCAAACAGCGGACGGCTAAGTACCAGGCCAACCAGCCGCAGCAGCAGAACCCACAGGCCATGCTCGCAGCTCAACCAGGAATGCAGAACATGGCTCCGATGCAAACTGTCCCCGTGCAGAGGCCCGTCATGCCGCCTCAGCAGCCGCAGCCAGCCGCAACCCAAGCCATGGCTGGCCTCGGATCTCAGGGACAGATGATGAACGCGCACAACGGCACAAACCAGCAGCTGTTCCGCCGGCAGCTAATGCGCATGCAGCAGCAACAGCAGCAGCAGGGAGCGATGACTCCAGGGCAAGGAAGGTTCCCGCAGCCCCAAGGCGCAGCGAGTTACTCGCAAATCCGCATGCAGCAGCAGATGGCCATGCAAGGAGGTGCCGGACCGATGGGTCAGATGCCGCCCATGGCTCAGATGGGCCAGCCTGGCATGAGCATTGAAGCCCAGCAGAACATGCTGCAACAGCGTCTTCTGCAGCAGCAGCAGCAACAGCAGCAGCAACAAATGCTGAAGCAGCAAATGGGATCGCCGGCTCAGGCAGCTTCCATGAGTCCCCAGCCCCACATGCTCGCAGGACAGCCGCAGGGAGCTCACCTGCCCGGGCAGGCCATGGCCAACGCGCTGGGCAACCAAGTGAGGTCACCTGCACCCGTGCAATCGCCCCGCCCCCCATCCCAACAGCCACCACATTCCAGCCCGTCCCCACGCATGCAGCCCCAGCCCTCGCCACTGCACCCCGGCGCGTCCCATCCCAGCCTGGCGGGACCCATGCCGGGCCCAATGGACCAGGCTCACCTGTGCACACCCGAACAGAGTGCAATGCTTCCGCAGCTGAACACGCCAAACCGTGGAGGGCTCCCCAATGAGTTGAGTATGGTTGGGGACACATCGGGAGACACGTTAGAGAAGTTCGTCGAGGGATTGTAGCATTAAGAGACGTTCTTTTCGTGGAGAAAGGTGTGTTTTGTTCACAGGAAATTAGACGAGGCGACAGAATGAACTGTAATAGGTTTACACAACCAATGGACTGCTTTTTCTTCCCCGTCGGAGGGATTGAAATTACTGTTTAAAGAGCAGAATCACAAAGGGTATTTTTCTGGGAGGGTTGTTGGACCGGTCGAAATCCAGTCTTGGTCTACGAGTTACATTTTTAATTGTTTTTGATGTTTTTTTTTTGTTTTTTTTCAGGGAGGGGTTTATTTTGAGCTTATGGACTTTTTAAATGGAATTTCTCAAGGCAAAATATTTGATTTTATTATTGAAGACTTTCGTTTTGTATGTTTGCAAACTGAAATGCGTTTTTTTTTTTTCTTTTTTTTTTTTTCTCTTTTTTTTTGGTGAGTGTGTGTGCGTGTTTAGGGACTGTAAGAACTCGGTGTGGAATTAGGATCAGGAGCAATCCTTATTCCTGTCTGAAACGTATTCACATTTACCAGGTTTGGAAAAGGAACGCGCCGCCTTTTTTCTCTCCAAACTGTGGAGTTTGTACAGAGGACCTGTATTCATTTGTACAGAAAGGAGCTTGGCTACTGCACACACACACGCGCACACACACAAGAACACATACATGAACATGCGAGCAAATTGTGAAAGTTGCTCTTATTTTTCAAGGTGCCCAAATGCGTTAATTTATTGGCCTGGATTCAGTAGTTGTCTCTTAAGATGTAGGAAGATGTTCCTGTTTTTCTCGTTTGATCTCTGAAACATCAATGATGTCCCCTCCACCTCGCGTATGAGGCCGGAGCTTCGTCTGACTGCTGATTTGTTCAAAGAGTTCTTCAGTCAACCTCTTTTGTTTTTCTCCTCATGAAACTTGAATTGAAGGTGAACGATTCTTTAATGTAAATCATGCAGCTTGATGACATACTGTAAATAAAAGGAAAAAAGATTGAGATCGCTGTATAAACTGGTTAAGAACTTGTTTCGTACTTATATACCATATTGTTAAATAAACTGTGTGCAACAGACACGGCCCTTGTGGTGACTTTGCACGTTTTCTCAGTTCAGATTTCAGGTAATTTATATGCCTAAGTTTTAAATTAACCCCCAACTGTTGTGTTTCACATGATGCCTGTGCAATTTCAAACAATTTGTGGACCATAGCTTTTTTACGATTTCAGTTTGGAAAATGCATGGATCTATTTCTCCGGATTCAATCAAGTTTGCCATTCAACATTTGAAATCATATTTGATTTGTTATCCTTTAAATAATTTCAAGTTCTTTTATATCTAAAAGGCAGTGTAGGGTTTGTTTATAAATCAATTTAAGTTTTATTTTATTTCTCTGATTCGCATTTTCTAAGTGAGAAGTAAATGTATCAGAACATTACATGTGAAATGCAAATATCAAATGTGCCACAGAAATTAAGCTAACTGACCGTTTTACGTTCTTCAGCATGAGATTGGAGTATATGCTGGCTTCACTGCACCTCCTGGTGCCTGAAAGATGCCACTGCACTTTAGAATCCTTCTGCAATTCACAATTTCTGAACGCACAGCATGCTTCATTTTACAGGTTTGGATGTCATTGAATGTATAGAAAGTGCTTTTTTTTCTCTCAAAATTTCAGGTCATCTACTGGACTGCAGGTAATTTCATAGCGAGCAATGAGTGTGTAAGTATGGTATTGCTTAATGATTAGTAATTTAGCCACATAAATAGAAGTAAATGCCTGTCCAAATTTGTCACGTTTATTTTTTTTTTGTTTGAGTGCAATTGCTC
The DNA here is from genome assembly GCA_032357425.1 of Enteromius argenteus. NCBI lineage: Eukaryota > Metazoa > Chordata > Actinopteri > Cypriniformes > Cyprinidae > Enteromius > Enteromius argenteus. Next base: position 2,290,789 of record JAUCMR010000071.1, read on the forward strand.
TTGCAAGTGTAGCTCCGGGCACATCGGTGAGAGAAACCCTGCTCCGAGCGGACCCGATCAGTGTCACACGCAAAAACAAATACGGCTCAAAAAACTATATACACACACTATCTAGGTCTACTTGGCTTGCACACTACTTACTTTCTGCACACTAACAGCCGTCCGAGGAGTAGTGAAGGAAATCACAGAAACTGAGGTATATATTCGCAAATTGTACTGATAATTGTTGGACAGTAAAAGGTCACTGGAACAAAAACATACATGTCATTCTTAATGCCATAAGTCAACTGGAAAGTCAAATGTCAATTTTGACTTATTTTTGCTAACCTGTTAATATTTTGTGGCACTCAGTATTACTTGGCATATTGCAATTTTGACTTTTTATATTAACATTTGTTAATTTTTTTTTTTTCTGAAAATTGAATTAAAAACCATTTTTATGTGGCGGAATTAGTCGCTTTGTTCCGTGTCGCTAGTTTACAGCTCCAAGAAGTCAGACGTTTTGTATTACTACTGCATTAATCAAAGTAACCCCTCTTTAAAGTTTGCAGTGTGTGAATGTGATGTCATACTCGTTCTGTGTGTTTGGAACGCTACAAACGGCTTGACAACAAACGGTGAAAGATTCACTGCTGTCGTTTAACGAATGGTATTATTTAAACTGCGTTTACACACTATATCTGCGTAATTTTGGTGAGCTAATCCTGCAAGATATGGTAGAAGCACTCCAGATTTTCACCCCACCGTTCGTCACACACACACACACACACACACACGGAACGCGTTTTGCGTTCGATCGCGCTACGTTCTATTGTTTTTTACGTAAACATTAACTAGTTGCGCCACGTTTTAAGACAGTTTCAATAGGAAAAAAACGTGCCTGGAGACTCTGCATTCTTCATTCATAATCGCTGCTTTGTGTTTTTAAACGCAAGAACTTGTGCTGTGTGTAACTGTTCAGTCGTGTTTTTTAGGCTGTGGCCTTTTGAATTGTAGCATGCGCGCACACGAGCTGTTTTTTAAAATGAGGAAAAAAGTGGTTTATAAAAGAAACTGGCAATTTGTGACATGCCATGCAATCTAAAGTTATTTAAAACAGCATTTAGACCATTCTTTTGCAATTATTACACATGCATAATTTATAAGCTCAAATGAAATGTGTACGTTTAAAAATTAATGCCATGCCGCATGCGTATTTTGTTAAAACCCAGTCAATGGCAATGTTAAAACCTCCAACAATATGAAAATGTTGAGTTATTTGATCAGTTCTGTACTGATGTAGCCTACAGTTAACACGAAAAACTAAACAGCGTTGGAGTGTCTTTTTTATATTATTTTTGCCTTCATATTCTTAACAGTAATGTGAACTAGAATCCACATGATCTACTGTAAATGCGTGACTAACTGGCTGTTTTACCTCCATCAGCGTCACGCATCGCAGCGTGTGCTCATCATCACCGGCGTCACTGCGCCTCCTGCTGTCTGAATGACGCACCTGCAGCTTAGCGCGTGGCGCACTTGGTTTCTGAGCGCGCTGGATTCCGATTTCAGTTCAGAGTTGGATATGATCACATTTAGCCAAGACGGATTTTCCTTGGCGTTTATGAATTTGTAGAATTTTCGATGAGACGTTAAGGATGCAAACGCATGGTTATGTATGCTTTATCCTTTTAACAAACCAAAACATGAACACACAGTAGTTTTATTAGAAGTTTTGTGATTATTCAAACTAAACTTTAAATGGGTTAAACGCATTTAAGACACTTCACGTTTGTTTTATTGAATTAGTGATGGAAGTATTGCATTGACATATGGAAAATCTGTTAATGCACAGAATCAATGGACTGAAATGTGAATAATCCTAGAGCAAAATGGTACGGGAAACTTTCTATACTAATATCTCTTGCATCTTTTCAGGTCAATTCAGGAGTGCAGCACAAACTGCGCAATTGTTTTCTCCAATCTGACAAGTCTTATCAGCTTAAAACACGACTCCCACCGAAACGACAATGTCACACCTGCACAAAGAGTCTCAAGTCTTCATATAAACAGCATTTGTTTGTGTTTAGTGTGCGATGATGACCTCCGTGGCACGGGACGCCCCCTTTGTGCATCCATGCATGGCTCTAATAAAGGCAAAACAAGTCTGTCAGGATGAACTCCAGCACTGGTGTCAGTGTTTCTCCAGGGCTTGAGTGAGGAGCTGGTTCAGCCGAGAGATCATGGGACGAGGGTCTTCGTTCAGGCCAGCCGTGATCATGGCGTTGTCATAAATCTGCCATGCAAAAATGGCATTCAGTTCTTAATTAGAAATAGGATTAAGATGACAGAGCGTGGGAGAAACGGTTTCTTTACCTGGTCGAGGACCAGCTGTGCTAGCTCAGGGTTGGAGTCCTTCAGTGCATGAAGTTTCTTGATCAGGTCATGTCTGCGAACAAACGCTTGATGTTAGAGAAACCACAGGTTTTGCGAGTACAATATGCTATATATTAGTTTAAACAGCTGCTTAAAAACTTCACAATAGTCCAGTAATCCACAAGACTGCAGTCCATCAGTTCACATTATTTGAAGCAAAAAGTTTAAAACTGAAAAAATGTCCAAAAGAGCTCTAAACATAGTGACTCTAGAGCATAAAACCAGTCTTAAGTCGCTGGTCTATATTTGTAGCAATAGACAAAAAAAATCATATTTGTCAGAATGATCAGGATCAATATAATGTTCCATGAAAGTATTTTGTATATTTCTTACCGCAAATATATTAAAACTTAATTTTTGATTAGTAATATGCATTAATTTGGACAACTTTTAAAGGTAATTTTCTCCTAATTTAGATTTTATTTATTCAGATTGAAGATTTTCTTCGTGCATACTGTGAGACTGATTATTTGTGTTGATCTGGAGTGTCTCGTACCCAGCGTTGATCTCCAGCGTGGGCTGCAGGATCTGGGCTCTCTCCTCTGAGCTGCGGGCGAGCTGCTGTGTGCGCAGGAAGTGTCGAGCAGCACCCATCTCCAGCACCGTGATCATAGCAGGGTGCGTGTCCAGACGAGGTGTCACCTGTGGAAAAAACATAGGTACATTAATGTTAATAATCACGGTTGTCAGGTTTCTACACATTTGTGAGTGAAAGTCAGAGTTTGAATTTGCTAAATTATGCAAATAGTTGAGCGTTAACAATAAAGCACCATGTCAATTATCATCATAATACAAAGAGTGATCTTGATTTATTACAAAGATGATTATTACCAAAGAAAATTAATAAATGGACAGGAAATTTTAATAAGATATCAAATTACTATTACTGAGCAATGGCAAACTTATTAATTTGTATGCAAATGAAATTAAATGAAATTAAGCTAATGCATATTGTGGTTAAATGATATAGACATGAAATATTAATTTGAATTATTTAAAAAAAAAAAAGCAATTAGTGAGAAAATATTTAAATTAAATAATTCTGTGTAATGTGTATAGTGCAATTTTTCTATTGAAATTGTATGTACACTTTTTTTAATACTGTAATTCAAGAAATGCATTTAATTGCATAGAAATTGAAACATGAATTGATCAGAATATATTACATAGCTGATAAATAAAACAAATGCATGGGCATGAAATATAGATATTGAAGTTAAAATTATTTTTTGACAGGAAAGAAATCAGTGTTGTACTAAAAAAGACTACTAAACTAAAACTGATTTTATATTGTTTATTAAAAATATGAAACCTATTTTGTATACATGTATATGACAATGAATTATCTAAATACTTCATATTTTTCTAGTGTGTGCATGTAATAAAAAATAAAAAAAACTTATCTTTGCTACACAAGCAGTACAGTTTTGTTGATGTGAGGACAAGCAGTGAATGAAAATGTAATTTATTTATTGATTTTTATTTTTGGTTACCTTGATGTTGGTGACTTTCTGTCCGAGTGCGTTCCTCATCCAGGCCATCAGATCTTCTGTCTGCTGATCTGTCAGCCGCTCTGATGCTGCCCGACACAACCACATCACATCATCAGTGACTCGGGCTGATCTTAGGAGTTTTTAGGTAATTGGCCTTTCGGTAACACGTTATTTCGATAGTCCACTTTAGATATTCTACTAACAGTAAATAACTGTGTGCTTAATATCTTCTAACACTTTATTTTAATAGGTCCACAACATACTACATACTGACTATCAGAAACTTTGTAAGTATATGTCAACCTATTCTACTAACCCTAAACCTACCCCATCAGTCTACTCTGAGAGTTAGTAGACATGGAGTTGTCAATTAACGACAATTATCTGACATGTATTTATTTTTAGTTAACAGAATGTCTAAATGGACTATCGAAATGAAGTGTAACCAGACATATTTGACATGTCTCAGATAATTGTGTCTGTACTGACTGATGTTCTGTCTTACCTGGTTTGGTGTCTTGAAATTTCTCCTCTTTGTAATGATCTACAACAATGTCTGTCTCGGCTGAGATGAGCTTCTTCCTGTCAAACTCTCTGAGGTGAAGCAGCGTGAGCTCATCAAACTGCTCAAAGCAGAACAGGACCTGCAGGAAGAGACAAAAACAGACAATTTCTGTTGTTTAGCTGCAATTCTCAAAAAAATCCTTTTGTTTAACGGTAAATGTTTTACCAATTTAATGTTGGATCAAACAAGCATTATTTTATAAATATTGAAATATAAATACAGAATGATTAATAAAGTAATTCAATTATAAAAATGCATTAAATTAAATATTTAGGGTTTGTTATTCTGCAGGTTAAAAGGTTAGAGATTAAAAAAAAAAAAATTAAACAATGTTATTAATTTGATATAAACGTTCCCTTTTGTTACCCTGTGTGTAAAAGAACAGACAGTCATTAAAAAAGCCCATGTTTTATTTGTTATTATTCAATATAAATAAATTATTAAAATACAATTGTATTATTAAATGAAGATTTTTACATAATGATTAAATTTAACATTTACAATTAAGCACATTTTGAATCTGATTCATCTCTTAATTAAGACCTTGAGAAAACAACTTTCCAAGTTCAAAAACTTTTTTTTCATGTTCTGACCACAACAAAATGATTAAATGATTTAATCAATGCATCTTTCGTCTTCCATTAGCTGCTGACCAATACTTTTGGCCATTTTGAGATTGAGAACAGCCGCGTTGGCGCCCCCTTGTGTTCATTTACATCAACAGTCAAAGGATAATACACAGTGTATGCTATCCAAATAGGAGTGCACTGAGTACATTTTTAATTGCAATTTAATTAGTTTCCAGCAAATCTGCAATGCATTGTGTCAGCCTTGTCAATTTGTAGATTCTTTACCCATTTGCTCGAGTTTGACAGTCAGTATTAGACCCGATTAGTCTCACCTCCATATCTTTCTGTTTCATGGCCTCAAAGTACGGCGAGTGCTCGGCCAGGTGGCGATTCGGTGCACACAGATAGTAAATGTTCCTGGTTCCTGCCTTCATGCGAGAGGCGTACTCCATCAGGCTGGTCTGCTGTCCCGCAGGAAGAGCCGACGACTCGAAGCGCAACAGTTTAGCGATGTCTTCCTGTGACGACAAAAATCAGCAGTTTAAACACAATCAGAGAATCAGGATAATTCAAAGGCTAAA
>JAUCMR010000071.1:2336540-2353365 GCA_032357425.1 Enteromius argenteus
ACCATAATACACTACCCGATTTTCTGTGGAATCTGTCAGCTTCAATCTGCAGACTGGCTCTGACTTTCCTCAACTAGCATCAACTTGTTCAGACTGGAAAATCAGGGCAAAAATCGCGTAGTGTATTCCAGGCTTTAAGCTCTTTTTAGTGGGTCACAGCCACGTATCAATTCAAATTTAATTTAATTGTAATTTAGCATAATCTTGTCAGTTAATAATGGCTTTAATGACGGTCGGTTAGGAGAAATAAAATAACCTAAATTAACATTCCTATTTCCAATGCAGTCTAATAAAAGTTAATCAGAAAAAAAAAATAATACAACTGCACCTGCTTATGAATAGCTGATTGCTTGTACCTAAATAGTCTATAAGAAAGTACAAAAACATAAAAACTCATTAAAGTTGTTATTTTTATGTAGGCCTACCTATATAATTTAATAATGGGATGTTTTTTTTGTTTTTTCAAATGGATGAAGAACAGACTATTTGCAAATGATTTTCGCAATAGGTGAAATTATGTATGGAAACAGCTTAAGGGCAAATTATTTTGCGATACACCAAAACTTATGCGACAATTTGTTTTTTTAGGGATGACGTCATCATGCACACCATTTTATCGGTAAAATTTTTTTCCAAATATTTGTAAAAAATTCTCTTTGTCGATAGCAAAACAGTGTAAAAACTGCATGGAAACTAGGCTATTGAAGAACAACAGGAAGAGCTCTGCTGGGGAACTCTACAGAGGCCCCTAGGGTCCATTCCTGACTCAGATTTTTTCTTTAATGTTTTTTTTTTCTCATCCACACACAAGGGCTAAGAAGAAGTGTGCTTTTAAAGTGATTGGACTTTTGATTTTTACCAAGTGGTCAATAGAACTCTTTTGATGTGGCCTAAGAAGAAGCACTAAGAGATTAGTTATAAAATCACCTTGCCAACCACCTACAACACCCTAGTGACATGGTGGTGAGTTTTACATAAGAAAATGGCATTAATATTTTGTATAAACGTTTTGGTGATCTTAATTTTCATGAACATTCATTAAAGTTTTCGTTTATTTATTTATCTATCTATTTATTCAAAAATAAAAAAATAATAGTGAAGATTGTATGAACTATGAAATAGTATATACTATGTAGAGAATGGGAATGAACATGGGAAATGTTGAATCTGCAACACCCACACGAGCACCATAACACAATGTATCATGGTTATTCCATTAATAAATAAACTTTAAATTAACTGAACAACTAAACAACATTAACTGGGAATATATATATATATATATATATATATATATATATATATATTTTTTTTTTTTTTTTCTTCTAGTTGCCAAGTTTAGTTACATCTTTTTAAAGTACTAAAATAATTGTAAATAAATTATTTCAAATTTCTTTTATTAGAATTTTTGCATGGAATAACAATTGTAAATAAACTAAAACTGCTTTAAAATTAATAAATGCAAGACTTAAAAAAACAAAAACAAATACAATTAATAGCACAACAAAATTAACTAAAATTAAAGTGAAAACAGAAAATTCAGTAAAAGTCAAATTCAGTATATTAACAAACTACAGTATTATTTCAACTATGCTAAAATAACAGGAACAGGGAAGAGGGAAATGTGGTTTCATTCCATCTCTACCCCCAGCATATTTGCATAGAAGATTCTTATGTGAATGCACTCAAAAAACGTCAACAAATTAAAACACATTTTAAGCTCTTTACATGCCATACATTATTGCCTTTTCCCACTTGCTCTTTAATGTGAACTGAAAGTGTAGCAGGTAATTAGATGAAAAGCCTGAGGCTTCAACATAAGAGATGCCTGTCTCTTTGACTCTTTGCATTTGTAAACCAATGAACGTTTCTTGTATTCTAGTAATTCATCATGCAAACTCCCTAATGTGTCAAAAAAAGTGTTTTTTTATAAGACTTGTTGCACATGTGTGTTTCTTATCAGCTTTCAGTTCCAAGATCCAAAACCTTTTCTGTAAGGGTTGGAGGATAGAAAACGGCATTAGCTCTGTCAACCCCCCCCCCAAAAAAAAAAAAACAAAAAAAACAAGAACTACATTATGCCGATTTAAAGTTCTTGTACTGATAGAAGTACCGACATGTGTGTGTGTTTCAGATGATGAGTGAGAAGGTTGGAGGCGCAGAAGGAACCAAACTGGATGAGGACTTCAAAGACCTTGAGAGGGTAACAGATTTTTAACATTCATTTTGTAATGTTAGTGTTCAAGTTGTCCTAATTACAATTTAAACTTCCTTTTGTCTACTTACTGAAAGAAATTCACCCATAAATTTGACCAGAAACATCCTCTACACAAACACAAAGATGGGAATGACTGGTCAAAACAAATTAATTGTGACAAAAATGAATTAGCAAATAATTGGATAGGTTATGAACTATATCTGCTTTGGCTTGGCACAAACTGAAATGAAGTCACAAAATTGCTCATTCATGTTCAGATAATTGTTGGTAATAGATGATAAACAAACACAATGGCTTTATAATTAGTTTATTTGAATGTTTTGCTATGATATCTTTTAAATACAATGTTAAAAGCCCATTAATACCCATGTTATGTTCCTAAATCACAAGCTTTTTTGTTGTTTTACTGCAGTATCATGTTGACAAGACTAGCTCTAGTAGTTCTTGAGTTTAGATTGGAGTAAAAAAGTGGTTAATATTACTTCCACCCAATTTACGTCAGCAATGTGTAACCGGAAGTTCCTCCACCTAGAGAAATAACCCCACCACAAAATGACTACTCATACAACTTTAAAGCTCATAACTGACATTTTACTACACGATTCCAGTAAGAGCTTTAACATTAATAAAAGCTTCACATTTCTGTTTTAAAAACCTTATTTGCATTATTTTCTGTGGTAAACCACAGCAGGCCACAGTCTGTTGAGTTTATGTTGTGACAAACATAGAACATTTCTTGGTATCAGTCAGCTTCCTGAATGGTTGTTGTTTTAGTAGGTGTGGCCGGTGCTGATTGTTTCAGGTCTGTCTGTGAGAGCTGTAGATGAGCGATTAATGAGCCCCTTCTGTTGACAGTGCAATGTAAAGAAACTCACCTGTTCTCTGACATTTGTGCTTAACAGAAGGCTGACATCACCAGCAAAGCCATATCAGATGTGCTCTGCAAAACTACTGAATACCTGCAGCCAAACCCAGGTGAAAGCATGTAATAAATATTTCCCTATGTGCTGCATTTGAATTCTTATACAGTATACAACTTTTAATAATTGCATTACATCACCTGTTCACCTATGGATCCTCTGCAGTGAATGAGTGCCGTCAGAATATGTCCAGAGTCAAAACAGCTGATAAAAATATTACAGTAATCCACACCACTCCAGGATATCCTTTAACATCGTAAGTGGAAAAAGTCGAACATTTAAGATGCTTTTAAATGTAAGTCAATGTTTTCTGATGGCACCTGTTCATTGCGAAAGATGCATTGCTAAGCAAGTGATGTAATGCTAACTTTCTCATACTCGTCTACATCTTGGGTAGCTTGATTTTTATTATCTATTTTATTTAATTTTTTTATTCCTGCAATTGACTTTAAAAATGTATACTTTAATATTTTAGTCATTTTGTTTCTTAAGTAAATGCATCATGATTTAATTATGTTTAATGATTTATTCAAGGCACATTATGTAAGTTTTCACCACTAGAGGTTGCATTTTCAAAACAATAACAGAGTCGTTCAAGGACGGAGCATGGAACATTGGGAGATGTCGTTTTCACAAATCATATTCACGGATGAAAAGCTCATTTATGTCTTTTTAAGCACCTAACCACCTGTACATGATATTACTTACACAATGAATAATATATATTTTCTTTCCCGTCTATTAAAACACACGCGAGAGTGGAGTCTCTGTCCAGATCCTAGGTTTTCGCGAAGCTCCCTCCATTTTGGAAATGCCACGCCAATATTTGTTCTCATTTATTTGTTCCAATGTCTTCTTGCCTCAGTTTGTATACATCTACGTTTTTTGGGATTGTGGAGAATGTAATTATGATTCATGATATCGAAATGCACAATAAATAACTATCACTTATGCATTTGTCCACGTATGTTGCCGTAGTATTCATAGGCAGAGGATAGGGCGGATATTGCATCATTGATAGGCGACAATGAACAGGGACATTAATTTCTTTGAATTTAAAAATCCTACCGAACTTTTGAGGTAACATAAGTACACAACTACATGAAATATATAACACTGTGCAAGTGGTTTTTGGATATTTTATAATCAAAAATTGTGCCTTTAAGAAAAAGTTATTTTTTTTTTTGTAGTGTATATTTCTTTATTCATCTGTCTGCCTGTTTTGTACTGCAGCATCAAGAGCGAGGCTGACCATGGTGAACACCATGTCTAAAATGCGCGGGCAGGTGAAAAGCCCAGGTTACCCGCAGGCAGAAGGCCTTCTGGGAGAGTGTATGCTTAAATACGGCCGAGACATGGGAGAAGATACCAACTTTGGTGAGACAAGTGTTTATAAGCAGTTACAAAAAACTGTTATTGAAAACGATTTAATTCATATTATTTGCCAAAGCATAAAAGTCATTCTAGCAGTAACATGTACCAGCACACAGTAAAACAGGAAACAAAAAAAAACTATTCAGATTCTCAGCATCTCAATATTAGAGACCTTTTAAACATGATTAATCTTCATCAAATATTGTATTATATTTTCTTTGTTTTTGTACAGCTATTCTAAGATGTACTGTCAAATGATATATCTGTGTTCTGTGTATGTTTATTATGTCATTGTAAATACACACACATACAGTATATATTTTGAAAGTATTTACATGTCTATATTTATATTCATATAAGTTGTATTATGAAATAAACACATTTAATATATAAACAACATTTTTCAGAAATATATACATGCATGTGTGGGTATTTAAACACACACAAACACATTATAAATATACACAGCTCACATGCATATGTTTTGTAAACAAACATTTTTTTTTCCAATCTGTAGGTGGCGCTTTAGTGGAGATGGGAGAGGCCATGAAGAGACTGGCAGAAGTGAAAGACTCTCTAGACATTGATGTGAAACAGAACTTCATCGACCCTTTTCAAACTATAATCGACAAGGACCTGAAAGACATACAGGTAGAAAACTGGAGTCAAACTACAACGAGTTTGACGAGTTTCATTAAACCAGACATCAGATGCACGTTTTCCACAAGTTGGTATGAATTTTTAGCTACGTATTTTGGATAAGATTCTTCGTAAGTGTGAAAAACAGAAACCTTTTTACCTTGTCAAAAATAGCCATTATCACAGCGAGCTGTTTCGATGAATGGCCCTTAAAATGATAATTAACAAATTTTTCTGTTTTTTGTTTATTCGATGGTGTGTTATCATCAAAAACAAATAAATCTAATTCACTGTATCCTTAGCATACAACTTTCTGAGGTGGGAGGGATCAGAGTAGTATGGCATCATACTGTTCAAAAAACCAAAACAGCTTGATAATTGAGAATATTTATTCCTTTGGGGGATTAAATAAAAAGGAGTGAATGGGTTTTTATCATTGCAGGGAGGTAGTTTCCCCACACTGCTAAAACACATTTACATGAAAATTTAAAAGTGATATTTGCATCTGATGTCCTCCTTAAATGTCATGGGCTAAATTTATGAGCATTTGTTTCATTGGCTGTTAATGCTGTTCCTCAGCATCATCTGAAGAAACTTGAGGGCCGTCGACTGGATTACGACTACAAGAAAAAGCGTCAGGGGAAGATTCCAGATGAGGAGCTCAGGCTAGCAGCAGAGAAGTTTGAAGAGTCCAAAGAAGTAGCTGAAACCAGCATGCAGAACCTTCTGGATACTGACGTAAGCTCGCTTCAGCCTATTAGGCTCTGAGTACTAGGGCAGGTCAAAATGAATCGATGTGATCGTCACGCGAGTATTAAAATGCACTCTATTTCGAAATCTGAGCTTGACTTTTTGCCGCATGTTGCACGTGTGTGTGCTAGAGACAAATGCTGGGGGGGATTCATTGCACAGAATATGCGCTGCGAGATGCATTTTAGTCTTTTACTTATATGCTTTCATTTCTGCAGTTTGTAATGCAGTTTGTTTTAGATGCGCGAAGCTCACGTACTGACAGACTTTCACTTGTGCTTTGCCTTTGTTCGCAGAGCAGTTAAATGCACATGCATCTACTTTTATAATATGAAATTGATGTAAACAGTCAGTTATGTTTTCAAAACATGACAATACATCTGATATGTGGAAACAGATCTTGCATTCATGTGAAAGCAGTCTATAAGCTGGCAGTGTCTGATCTCATCAGTAATAATCAAAAAAGGCAATAAAGCTGATTAAAAAAGAAAAACCTGTAATTATGATTGTCTGTAAAATTGTGATACTTAGGACTCTCAGATACTAAAAGTGCTTTTTATTTTTATTATATTTTATTATATAAATATATTATATTTTTTTATAATTATATTTTCCCCCTTTATTACATTATATTTAGGCCTACTTTTGAATTCTTAACAATAATTAATTAATTATATATTAATATAACATGCTGTATTTATATATATAAATTTTATATAATCTATATATAATTATATAAAATCACGATGATAATCATAATCGAATTAAATCGTGAAATAAGTGCCAATTCATACTTCTTCTGAGAACCTCCTTTTCAAGATGCTGAAAGGGATTGATGTACAGTATGAATCTTGATCTTGACACTTAGGATGTGGTTTATTTTTAGCTGTTTTTAATGACAATCAGACTTTGTCACAATAGTAAAAGTGATGCTTGTTTGAGAGTACAGCACTAAAATTCAAATCAAATGGCTCGCTGTTGGAAAGTTTTTATAGTTCAGGACCAGGGAGAGTCACATAACTGTACTGTTGCTACAGTGATCAACATCAATGAGTCTGCTGAGCCAACACATTTCTCATTCTGTTTTATCAGCCCTCAACTGCGGCCCAGAGACTGTGAAAACTTCGGGATGTTTCTGATTATTTGCTACATTGGTCTTAAACACAGGCCTGTAATTAAACAAGGTTATTAATGTATGCTAACAAAAAGTCCCTTAATATGCCATGCATGTACCTTGCAAATACCATGGTCCAAGACAAGACAGTAGTGATCCTTCTGTTCAGTATAAATCAAAGTAACATGGTATGACTGTACCATGGACTCTCATAAATATTTACTGCACTTTTTACTTATTGTTTCCTAAAAATATGCACATGTATGATGTTTAGCTGAAGTATTAGCTGACTCTTTTGAGTCAGCATAGGAATGTTCATTGTCACTTTATTTTATAAAACTCAATGTTATTATTTATGATTTGGATATTAAGTTCCTTACAGCAGTTTTCAGGAGCATATTTTAATATTTCACTTTTTCATGTAACTGTACTTTTAAACTCTTCAGTATAACTCCTCAAAGGGTTATGCGCTATTTTAAATTTTTTGATGCAATGTTAGTTTTAACATTGGGATAGTTAGGATAGATACTATTGTAGCTTTAGTATAGATACCACTATAAATTTTATTTAATGTCTATATAGATCTTATTAATTATTATTTAATCTAAGTTATAGTTTTGTTTATTAAATTAATATGTTGACTTGTCAATTAGCTATTGTTTTGTTTATTTTATTATTTTATTATTTTATTTCAAATAACAAAACTTGAAACTTTGTTTTAGTTTCAGTTTTAAATTTTTTGTTTTAAAAGCCACAGAGTGTAGTCACATTTGTTATTTCATAGTTGATTTTTAATGATAAAAACAAGACAAAACTGTTTACAAGTTTACTTATTAAGATGTGTTTCCTGAATGCCGAATCCCTTGTCATTTAGCAGATATACTGTAGAGATGGAAAATCGGGCACAGTGAAGCGTAAAAGAAGCTTACAAATTATAGATCTTTATCCTAAGGCAATAACGTGTTTTCATGCTCTGTATGTGTGTGGCTATGTGTTGTATGCATGATTTGTAGGTGGAGCAGGTGAGTCAGCTCTCAGCTTTGGTGGAATCTCAGCTGCAGTTTCACAAACAGTCTATGGAGGTCCTGGAGGAGCTGGCACATCAAATGAGAGAACGGTTAGAGATGAAAATCCATTGTATCTTTATGTCCTCATAAATATTTGTCATGTCATTACCAAAATTTGTCATTATCAAACCTGTTTTTCCTCTGGAGAAATAAGGAGGAAATAAGAAGAAATTTTGCTTCCTTTTTTTCTATACGTTTACAATGAATGTGGTCTAAAGCTTTCAGGATACTAATAGAATGTATAAGCATCATAACAACAATATTACAGAAGTCTATATGGCCTCTGTACTTTCTTTAAGTGCTCTGTATGTTATAAATTCATTTTCTGTTGAAACTTTTTCTGCCTCTTTCTCCTGATAGATGGTTTACCTGTTTGTGTTTGCATGCATTTGTGTTCACGTTTGCTTATGTGCTCTGCAGAGCAAACAAGGCCCAATCTCAGCCACGGCAGAAACGGATGCCTGCATCCAGACCCAGTTTTGATTGCTCGGAGCCGGAAGACTCTAACGGTGGCTGGAATCCCTCAGCTGTGCCACCCTCATATCCATCTGCAGGTGAGCTCTCACTGTCCATTTACATAAGGCTACAAGGAGCAGTACACCCAAAAATAAAAATGTGCTGAAATTTTACTCACTCTCAGGCCATCCAAAATGTACAGTTTATTTCCTCATCTCAACAGATTTGGAGAAATGTAGTATTACATTACTTGCTCGCCAATGGATCCTCTGCAGGGAATGGGTGCCATCAGAATGAAAGTCCAAACAGCTGATAAAAACATCACAATAATCCAAAAGTAATCCACACCACTCCAGTCCATCAGTTAACATCTTGTGAAGTGAAATGCTCTATATTTTTAACAAATCTATTAAGACACTTTGTCTTTTAAAGTTGTTGCTCCCAGCTAAAGTTTATAACCCATAATAATGGTACCTTAGTAAAACAAGTAATCTTGTCTGAACCATGCTAGACAAATATGAGGTGTTTTAATATATTGGTAGATTTTAATGTGAGCGGGCAACAGGGGAAGTGTTTCCACTATAGGAAAAACAATTTTACAAATTATGGATATTTTGGTTAACTAAAAATATAGGCCTGGTTTCATAGATAGGGCTTAGCCTAAATCAGGAATAGGCTATTAGGATTTTTAAGTAATTGTTATAAACTTGCCTTAGAAAAAAGCATTGCTTGTGTGCATCTCAAAACAAAGGCACTGACATGTTTTTTAAGATCAGTCAGTGCAAGCTTCTTTCAATTAAAACAGCTTAGGTTTATATTTAGTTTAGGTCTAGGCTTAAGCCTTATCTGTGAAACTGGGAGATAATATTAAAATACATTAATGATGGATTTGTTTTTTATAAACATGCAGCTTTTCACTTCACAAGATGTTAACTGATAGACTGGACTGGAGTGGTGTGGATTGTTGTGATTTTTAATTAACTGTTTGGAGACTCATTCTGACGGCACCCATTTTCTGCAGAGTATCCATTGGTGAGCAAGTGAGGTCATACTAAATTACTCCAAATCTGTTCCCGTGAAGAAACAAACTCATGCATCTTAATTTTTGACTGAACTATTAATTTAATAATATAACAAGAATCAGCAGCAGAGGCAATATGTTTTCACATGCAGACTTTAGTTAAACAATATTTTTGAGATGGCATAAATGGGATTTTAGTTTGATTTCATCAGGAAATGGCAGTCTGAATGGTAATGGTAGATGGATATGAAACAACAAAAGCCATTACCTGTGCAAATTACAGACCTACCTTAAGGAAAGGTTAATCATGCAGTGTAATGGTCTTCCTGAATGATGCTTTGACTTGCACATTATAGCTTTTTCTTCTGAAAATCTTTTTAATCAAGAGCAAGGGGTTAATGGAAATCCGTCTAATAGGTCACATTCGCCGATTTACATAATGAGGAGCTCCACCGATTTCCACAAACAGAGTTTATTCTCATACAATCCCTAGTTTCCACGGAGACGAGACAAGACAAGACAGCGCAATTGGTTAACAAACACATTCTAAATGGAACACTGCATGCTGTACAGAGTGTATACTGTATAATATTTAGTATTTTAAAACATTGGATTTCCTAAACCTATGCCAGTCTGGCTGGCCAGACAGTCAGCGACTTACTAAACAGAGTTGATTTTGTTTATAATGGAAACAGACTGTCTGAGGTTTCAAGCAGCCTTCCAAGGCACAATAAAGTCATGTCTAATGATCTAGAACAAATTGAAGGGAGCTTTAGACAGCAAAGACAATATTTACTGACTACAATGTTTACTTCTCATAAAAGTTTATTCATATGCTCAAAAGATAATTAACTACTTCTGAAAGCTCAATCAAACAGCATTTTGATTCTTTCAGCCTTTTGCTGATTTACAGACTGAATTGTGGGCTATCCATTACATTATTTTAAAATCAGGATTCAAACAAACATGAATGGTCTCTTATATTTTTTACCATCTTACATTCAGCATTTTGCCATTTTCAGGCCCAGACATTGATCAGTACGCAATGCGCACCATTAAACATTTGAAACTATTTTGGCTCAATAAAATTGCATTAAATGCAAAATTTGTGTATAAATCTTCCCACTTTTGGGAGTCAAATCAATTATTGAGTCAAATAAGTGATTTTTATTTTTTTAAATCATGCATTCATCATTAAAAAAGGAAAGTACATTTGTGTATGCATTTCAGGAGTTATTTTGATGTTTACAGTATATTATATTATAATAATATGCATTAATATTTTTTTAAGTTTAATTTGTTTTAGAAGTATTGTGCTTTTTTCTTTCTTTTATTAAAATTCTGTTTAGCTTTAATTTATGGTTTCAATAATTGTAGTACTTCTCAACTTAAACTTATTAAGAAATTTAACCTGTTAAAATTGTGCAATGCAGTGTTATATACTAATATAGTATTTGTTAATGTTCTGAATCATTTAAACTTTTGTCTTTTTTAAGCATTATTTGTTTTGTTTTTTGTAACTTGTCTTTTTTAAATTATTTATTATTATTATTATTATTATTTAGCACAATTGTAGATGTAGTTGCCAAGGTGATATTTCTAATTTGCTCTGATTTTTTTTAAATTAGCTCAAGTTAACAATAGCACCACTGGTGCATTGAGTTGTGAGATACAGTATCTGTTGCAGTGTGCTCTGTTGTGTACAGCACATTTTCCTAAATGTGCATTGAGAAAATTCACATAATACATAAGCAGTACATAGTATGTAGAATTTGTGAATATGAGCTTTTCATGCATGTTTGTGTAGATGGATGTGTTTTTTATGCCTGTTCCAGCTGGTTTTCACTGTGAAAGACTGTGTGTGTGTGTGGGTGTGGAGCCACGCAAAGACTGACTATTGTTTTTCCTTCTTTTGCGTCAGCGGCCCCCTCCTTTAACAGGACATCTTCACGCCAAAAACGCAATTGTGAGTCACACAAAAACAGACACTCAGCATGGTGAAGGGCTTTTATTCTATGCCTGATTATTTCCAGCTTCAAATTGTACCAAAACACACTCACACATTTAACAAACCAATGATGAGCACAGACGGATCACTCATGTGTGTGAGTGTGATGTTTAGTTTTCCTTCAAAAGAACGTGCTCGATCTGCCACGTGTTAAACTATCCACCGGGAGCTTGTTTAGTTTGTTTATCTCAAAAAATGAATTATTTATTAAACCGTGCATGAACAGTTTAAGAACATCTCATCTCACACACAAACTGTTACATACACAAGCTGTTTTCAAACCTAATGATCTGCCTCGCTTTCTGCATAGGGTACCTGCTATCCTAACCTAAATGCAACTTTCTAATTGACTGATTTGCAGTGATTCCTATAATTAATGTTGCGGAAGTGTTCCGTGAGTGTTTTGTATAGCATGTGGTGGGTTTGGATTCATTAAAAGCTAATATTGATGGTTTTGGGACCTGCATGTTTGAAGGTGGCAGAACTGTCCATTTTGCATGAAGGCTGTAATGCATGCGTATACAATGCTGTATGTGCATGTGTTTTGTATGTGTTTTGTTAATTTCATTGCCACTTTTTTTTTTTTCTTTTTCAATAAAGGTATACATCCTAGGTTCTTTGTAAAAGATCTATTAGATATATTAGATTAAACTACTGTTAGTATTGTCTATATTATACCATCTGATGTTGATTACATTGTTCAAGCGATCGAGGTTTTTTTAAGAATAATACACCATAAAACATATTTTATAAACTAACACCTTACCACCTTGTTACCCATTATAGTGTTTTTTTTATTATTATTTTAGTATAAATTACTATCAAATATAATATTGTTTAAAATAAAGGAATAAAAATATATTATTTATAATTGTACAAATTTTAAAATATTTTATTCATTTTCATTATTTTGTATGTTATAAATAATTATTATTTCATTTATATGTTAAATTTCTATTATTAATGCAATTTATCATTATTGAACCCTTTTCATCTAGAAATTATGGCAATTCACTTAGATTTTCTTATCATGTTTACCACTAGAAATATCAAAATGACATAAATCAGATTTTTTTTCCCCATATATTATTTCATTATTTATATGGTCATTTAAGTTATTATTACTTTTTATTAGTACTTAATCTTATTTGTTAACCTAGAGTTGTTAAAATTACTTAATGTTTATTGCTAGAATTAAATCAATTGCACAATTGGGATCCTCAAATCTGTCCCACGAGATCCACTTTTCTTGCAGAGTTTAGCTCAAACCCTAATCAAACACACCTGAGCATGCTAATCATTGTCACAGGTAGGTTGTTTTATCAGGTTTGGAGCTAAACTCTGCAGTGCATTGGACCTCAAGGGCAAGATTGGAGGAACACTGCTCTATTCAAATAAAAATTGCATACATTTATTTTTTAAACCGTTTCATATCCTGTTTTTTGTACCATATGTTCAAAGTAGCCATTAAATAAAACCTTTTCATTTGATGTTCTTCATGTGTACTTAAAATCATATTTCTTCTAATAGTTATTTCTCTCTCTCTCTCTCTCTCTCTCTGCACATCTTCACCTTTTATCCTTTCTGTTCTCATTCACTCTTTGGTCTCCATAGCGACAGATCAGCCCTGCTGCAAGGCTCTGTATGACTTTGAACCAGAGAACGATGGAGAGCTTGGCTTCTGCGAGGGTGACGTCATCACACTGACCAATCAGATAGACGAGAATTGGTTTGAGGGAACCGTGCACGGCCAGTCCGGATTGTTCCCCTGTAACTACGTAGAGGTTATGGTGCCGCTGCGACACTGATCCCACACGAAACAGGAAGAAGTGCAATGGCAGGTACAGACAGGGAGAACTTGTATTTCACTATGTGCATTTTGACCTCCTGAGAGAGATGTTGGGTAATATACAGCAAGAATAAAGGTTATAATTGTTACTTAGGGTTCAGGTCCAGCGTTTTAGTTCATCTTAGGAAGCATTTCCCCAAAATACAATAAACATCATTGAGATGTATGTCAAGCATAAATCTGTTTTGGGAGTGTTCATTCTAGAGGCAAATGGATTTTATTTTCCTTTGTTTCCTGTAATGATGTTACCAAGAAATGTCTTCTGTTGGTAATCACTGACCTCTAGTGGCTGCATTTGTGTATAACAGTTAAAAATGCTGCCTAGTGTTTGTCAATCAAAGCTCAGCTCTTTCTGAATGTCGCAAAGCTCAGTGTATTTGAATATAACTTATTTTACTTCATAATGCACATGTTCATTTGAATCTCGTGACTGCTTAACTAACCCTTTCCCATTAGTTTAAGCTGTACTGGGTTTGTTTCATTTTTCCTTAAAGGGAAATGCACCCAAAAAAATGTAAATTCTGTAATTTACTCACCCTTACATTGTTTAAAATCTCTAAAATTCTTTTAGCTTTTGAACGCATATGATATTTTGAAGAATGTTGGTTACCAAACACTTGACGGTATCTATTCAATTCCATATTATGGTAAAAAAAAATACTATGAAAGTCAATTGCTACTATCAGCTGTTTGGTTACTAACATGCTTCACAGTATCTTCTTTTGTGTTTAACATAAGAAAGAAACTCATACAGGTTTGGGATAAGTGGAGGGGAGTAAATGATGACAAATTTGGGTGAGCTACCCCTTTAAATGCACTTTAGCTCTGCATTAATAATTAAGTAGCTTTAACAACAAAACAAAAAGGGAGGTCAGCAGATAAATAAACTCTCTTTGCATGAGCATCAACAGGGATACTTTACTCAAATAAAAGTTGTTTTATTTTCTCACCTTCATGTTCTTCCAAACCTATCCAGTTTTAATATATTGAAGAGTCATGTGGTTTTGAATGGCGTGAGGGTAAGAAAATTAAACTATTTCTTTAAATGATCACTTCCTGCTTGCAAATTCAGTTTTTTAATTGAGTATGTAAATAAGGTAAATCCAGCTGTTTGATGAACCGGAACTACCAGTTTGTGTTTATGTACACGACAGTCATTTTTACTTTTCTTTTTCCACGTAATACCATCCCTCGTTCACTTTTCAGGGAAAGGGAACCTTTATAAATACACTTCTGCACTGTACCTGTGTTTCTGAGAAGTATATTGGGACCCTCATAATTTAAAACCTCAGTTATATACAGATATTAGAGCTCGGTGTTGATGTTGAGTTCTTGAAAAGGGAAATTAAGTCTGTGAACCACTGTGGTGATTCTGTTTTTTAAGCCCAGATTGTTTGTCTTCTGGATTATTATGGCTTTACCTCGTTTCAATTCCTCAAAGAAGGAAATCAGAAGTTCCCTCTATCACTGATTCTGGTTCAGCTTCTATTTCTCAGGGAAAGGTACGTCTGCTGTAGTCCAACTGTAAAGAGAATGTCATTGAGAGTTGTTCATAATATCTAACATATCAGAACAATTAAAAACAAAAAGACATTCTTGCCTAAAGTGCTGACAGTTGAAATTTGTTTACATGGTTCATATATCTTTGTATTTGTGAATTTTTCTACTCTTTTCATTGCAATAACAACATTTTTCTACTGTTTGTGGAGTACTTTTTGATTTTGAAAGCCTGTAATCTGCAAATATCAAGTTGTAGTTAAATGGAAAATTAAACAGCGGCTCTTCCATATGCTGTTACATACCCCGTGATAGTCATGCTCAGTAGTTTTAGATTGTATTATCATGAATAACATGCCATAAAGAGAGATTGGACTGGTTTAGATTATCTAGCATTTTGGATGGGATTATATTTCAGATTACTTTTATACCCCAAAATGTTCCAGGAGTCTTGACATGGAAATTGTGAAAACTGTGGTGAGGTTGTATGTGTCCAGAGTTACTGTAGTAAAAGTGGAAAATCAGTTGTGCATCGTATTTGCCACTTATAGGTCAAAAATGATATACCACAGCATGTTCAGAAAGAATGAGATTTCAGCGGCAAAGATCCTGCCAATCACCTCTTTTGATGTGTCTTTTTTTTCTCTTTTACTTGTGTAATTACATTTGCATTATTCAGCAGATAAGATTTGTAATTCAGTTGTTTAATCCTGAAAGAACCAGTGTGACCAGCTTTTGAAAAGTGTAAACATTGGCATTATTGTGCTTTAGGTGAGAGACATTGGTTAAGGTCTTGCACTGGTAACCTTATTTTACCTTGCGCTGTTTCCTCTAAGCTGCTTCTTACTGTAGTACTGTACTCTCAACATCCTACATGTCTTCTGATGTTGCTTACACTACACTTACAATATTTTATTATGGGTAGAATGTATTATATGTAATGGAAAAACTTACTCTCCCTGGTAAACATTGTTAGACCTCAAATTGAGATTTATGACAATCAAAAAGTGTTTCATAAAGACTGCTTCTTTCAATCAGTATTTCCTGCCTAATCCATTTGTGATTTTTTTTTTTTTTTTATTATAAATATGTGCAGGGTTAAGAGAACATTGTATATTTTCATTTTAAATAAAGGTGAAAATTATAGCTGTCTGTGTGTGCTCTTGATTCGCAGGTTTGTCTTACCAGAGAGAGTGAATGTGAAATGAAAAGCATGGACTGAATCCGGTGTGGAGTGATTAAAGAACGCTTTCAGTAGTGAGGTTTTAGTTTTTTCACACCACTCCACACCGTTAAACCAAGCCTAAGATAGTTGGCTGGTCTTAGCTGGTTTAAGCTATTTACTGGGTTCCGCTGGTCTCCTGGGGTTTTGTGTTGCTTCATTGGCGTTTAAGAAATGTACAAACTGAGGGTATGTTAACACAACAACGTTGTACTAAATGAATTTTTGAAAGGTTTTGCACATATGACAACGTTGTTTTGTGTGTGTGTGTGTATAAAACATAATAAAATGTATAATAAATATATAATATAAAAATATGAACACTCCTACATTTTGTATGTATGTACATTTTAGACAAAAGTTAATAAGGTAATTACACACCATTTTCAACTAAACTGTAAACTTTCAAGTTTTGAGTTTTCATTTTTATATCAAATATGAAGAGTTAATTTGCAAAAACAGATAATTGATTATTCATGTTTTTTCATTGTGCACTCCAATTAATCTCAATCAAACTGCAGCTGGATTATTTTCACTAGGCTAAAATAAATGTAAAAAGAAAAAGGCTAACTAACACAAACCACAATAAAAATTGTTTTAAAACAAAACAAACAAACAAAACGCTCTTAACTATTTTTGCAAATAAACTGAACTTAAATCTGAAGTATTTGTGTGTGTGTGTGTGTGTGT
>JAUCMR010000071.1:2353465-2370556 GCA_032357425.1 Enteromius argenteus
ACAATTTTATATCATGTTTTAGTAGTAATTTATATAGAATGTTGTATATCCATTTAAACATTTCGTTAATTATATATTAATAATATAGTATTACACATATATATATGTTTTATAACAATTTAATTATATTTATAATAATTTGTAGTATTATATAATATTGTTTATAAGATAATGTAACCTTTAGATTTAACTGAATTACAATAGAATTAGAATTAACTCTTAACTTCGGATTAGGCATTAATAAACGAGCAGTATTATAGCCTTCCAATTATACTTTCCAGCAAATAACGGAGATGTTTATCTGAGCGCGAGCGCCTGCGGGTCATGATATAATCACAGATGCCATATTGAGCCTCGTGTTGTGCAGCTGAATGCGTGTCAGTGACGAGATTAATCACGCATATCCAGTGCCATCCATCTTTCGCCCAAAGAAGGCGTGTCGCTTCCCGGTTAGTAGCATCATCCAGCGGCTCTTTGTCCCGCTGCTGTGTGTGTGTGTGTGTCAGCACCGGGCAGAGCTGCTCGAGTCATGGCGGCTGCGCCCGCGAATCCTCGCACCGGGAGCCCGAGAGCGCAGCTGCCGCCTTGTTATTACGAGGGATACCTGGAAAAAAGAGGAGCGAAAGAGAAGGTAAACGGACATTATGACTTGTCAAACACTTGATCTTCTTATATCAATAAGCTCAGCGGCGTCTGTTACGCATGGCAGATGCCGCACGCGCGTATTGTGTGGAGATGGGCGAGATTTGCATGGATCAGCTGTCTGAATATTATTTCGCTTGCCAAGTAGCCATACAAATATTGCTTGTGCATCTCTATTGTAACGTTAGTGGATGAATGAGCCGGCGTTTCTCTGTGCCATGCGTTATGCCGCTGTCTGACAGCTTTTTAAATGCCATAACTCTCATGTGAGCTCTTATTTTTGTCTGTTGGTGCTTTTAAATTCTCTGCTGCTTCTCAGCTGCTCCAGTAGTAGACACACCTTAATGCAGACCACATGCAGTCCGAAGTGTGTGATTAATATGATCCATCACGTGTTATAATCATCAGGCATTCTTTGAAAGACGCCAGAGTGAGAAGCATCCCTTGCTGCAGTGCATCTATTGTATTAAATTTAGAAGCGAGCTCGCTGTTATCTGCTGCAGACAGTGTCATCATGGCAATCGTCATTTAACATGATGGATTAACACTGAAGATTGAAGGCTTTTGAAAGTCCTAATAAGTAGTGCATGGCGTTTACCAAAGCGCACATTTGCAAATTTTGTTTTCATGTAACTTTGAGGCACTTCATAATATGAATAATGCACATTTTAGTTCATACATGCAAAATAAGTGTTTAATTTCATTGACTTATTTCGGCATTATATAATCCATAAAAATATGCTTTATACATACAATTATTAGTTTTTTCCATTGAACTAAAATGTATTATTATTATTATTATATATTAATTTTGCAAAATTCATTTAAGATATTTCAGATAACTCATATTTCCATCAAACTGCCGTTTATATATATATATATATATATATATATATATACACACAAATATATATATATATATTTATTTATATGCAAATTTGTATAGGAACACACACTTTGAAAATGCAATAATATTAATTGTTCTATATATTCTTTTTTTATATATGATGTACACTTTAATGAGTGTTTAAAACTCTAAATATGCAATTTCTGTAAAAAAAAGAATGCAATGTACAAATATTATATTTTAATTCAAAGCTAAAGAAAAATAGTGTTGACTAAGCACCACTTACACAAATTAATCCCAGATTGCATATTCAGAAGGGAATATTGAGAGGGGTTCAGGTGCACCATGTGTGATGGGAGTGTAAAGGGGGGTGGGCCTCAGATTTAGTACAGCTGTGCTTCGGGTCGGCGTGTGTGTGTGTGTGCTGTGCCCCGGGGAGCCATGAACTGCCACTGAGATCAGGATAGAGCCAGACAGAGCAGAGAATTACAGACAGAAGGGCAGTAATCTATGCAAAGATGACTGCCATTTGCTGTGCTGTCAAAATCATAGCATTAGCATATCAAAATTGTGTGTTCGAGCCCTGAACACACATTTAACCACCGTGATTTCAGAAAGAGTTGATTTATTTCACTTTTATGTCTTTATATAGCCCAATAATGTCCAACTATAATGCAAATTGAGTTGTAACATGCAATATTTGTAATATTTACTTAAAGATATTGAAATGTAGCTTTTGTTCTTTTTGGATGCAGGTAGCTCGGCGTTTATGGACTTGTTTATGTGGAAACACGCTGTACTTCTTCAACAACTCTAAGGACACAAATGTAAGTGATATATACAGGGACTGTACAGATGTTTGCCACACACAATCCTCTATCAGTCTGTGGAGCATTAGGATCTAGAAGGGCATTCTTCTGCAAATCCCCTTCAAGTCCATCGTAACCTTATCGTCTCATTAAGCCCAGTCAGCCATGAGAGAGCAGATGGTAAAGATACTTTTATCAGAGACTACTTAATTGTGGTTTTAGTATTGATTTTCATTCTGAACACAAGGAGATAGCAGTTTCAACCTCTATAACATCAGCTGTGAATGGGTTGGTTTATATATAAGTAACATGCAAAGTTTCCTGGAAAATCATACTGTGTGTGAGCTGATCTATTTACATAGATGTTCACGGAATGTGATCTCTTATAAAGTGTGTTTGTACTGGTGTGTTATTTTGAGTTGTGTTTTTTTTTTGACAGGAATACTTAACCTCAAAATAAATGAAAAATAAAAAAATGCTTTTATCATTATCATTCTTCTGGGAAACACAAAATTAGATCTTAGGCAGAAATGTCCAAGCTACTGTTTTCCACTAAACAATAATGAAAATGTGGTCATTTGATTGTCTCATATTTATGTTTTTTAATATTCCAACCAGAAAAAGTATTAACCGTGCGAATAGTGGACTCTGGAGAAAAAAAATGTTTTAAATTATATTTAAGATAACTTCCTCCAAAGCAAAAGGTATATTATGGTATAACATATTAAAGCAAAGATATTAACACAGCCGTAAATATTAGTATTTAAATTTTATTGTGATTAATAATAATGATAATAATAATAATAGTAGTAAGTAAAAGTAATATTCTTTATTCTAATATTCTCTTTTTTATAAACAAAATATTGTTTTTGTACATTTTAATATAATATATTATAATGAAATATATGTTTTTAAATAATAGAAGTATTATTATTATTATTTAAATTTGTTTATTTATAAATATTTTTAAAATGTGTATTAATATAACTTATTGTATTTGATTTTTTATTAGTTTAATTGCTTTATTATTTAAAAATATATATATAAAAAATAAATAAATAAATAAATAATAGACTAAATAAATAAACTCTGCCCGAAATCTCTCTTTCTTTGTGTTTCAAAAAAATCATTCAGGATTGGAAAGGCATTTTTGAGTGAGCTGTTCTTTTAAATGTTGCATGTGTGTTTTCTGATTAGTATGTAGAGAAGTTGGATCTGAGTGGGTTTGTGTCTTTGATCGATGACCCAAGTCGTGATAAGAATCTGGAGGCAGCCAGACTGAACCTCCGCATGAAGGATGGAGAAATCAAACTCACTGTGAGTATCAGATATCTGTCAGTATGCATCTCATTCCCCTCATGCCCTTCATCTCAAACCGTTCACACACCCTATGATGTGGATCGCACACTAAATGGCAAGAGTTTTCTTGAAACGATAAGCTCCAGTATGTTTGATTTGCCAGTCATACTCCAAATGCACATCTCAGCCTTCACCCACTCCTGTATGAGGAAATGCAGGTCTCTAAGTTTTCACAATTGTCTTCAAATCCAATATAGTTTCCCCTTTACAGGCCATTACTTCTGTTTATTCTCACCACATCTGATGCCAGTAGTAACACTTCCACACAGCTCCAGGTCATATTATGGCCAGGTCCAGACTAAACTGTGCACTATCAGCAACTGAATATGCTGTACGCTTTGCTCAGGAAACCCTTGGTTTATTCTGCACCCAGAATCAGGGCTGACCAGAGGTCTGCTAAAGAGATTTTGTAGAGATTCAAATGTTTGGGGTCGGTAAGATTTTTAACAATGTTTTTAAAGGAAGCCTAACCAGGGCTGCATTTCTTTGATCAAAAATACAGTAAAATTGCAATAATATTGTGAAATATTATTACAATTTCAAATCACCTTTTTCTATTTAAGTATATTTTAAAATGTAATTTAATCCAGTGATGCAAAGCTGAATTTTTCTACATCATTGCTCCAGTCTTCAGTGTCACGTGATCCTTGAGAAATCATTCTAATATACTGTTTTCAATAAATAATTATTATCAATGTTGAAAGTTATCCTGTTTAATCGTTTTGTGGAATTCGTGATAAATTTTTTAGGATTCTTTGTTGAATAGAAAGTTCAAATGAACAGCATTTATTTGAAATGGAAATCTATTGTAACATTGTAAGTTCTTTACTGTTACTTTTAATCAATTTAATATGTCATTGATGAATAAAGGCAGTGAATAATTCAATAAATGTAAATGGAGATCTAATTGATTGTGAGATACTATATGTCTCTAATGTAATACAGTACTGTAAGGAAATTAAATTTATTAATAATATAATTAACATCATTGTCTCTCTCTTTCTCCTCAGGCACCAAATCTGGAGGCCCGTGAGCTGTGGAAAGGATTTCTCTACTCTGTCGTAGATGTAAGTTCAATCAAATAAGGAAATGTTTTTAACAGAAGTTGACACATTCTTTAGTCTTAGTGATGAGTTCATGCTCTTACAATAAAAACTGTAAATGCTTAATCAGTGCTAGTGTTTTGTCATTGTATGGTAGAGATTCTATGTCAAGTTCTGTATGTCAGTAAACACTTAACAGCTTCTCCTACAGAACAATGAATTCCAGTCAGGCTTATTCTTTACGCCATCTTGAATAATATTATTGTTCTAAGTTTGTTAATGAGATCTGTGACCTTTGGACTGCAGAGTTTGCGTTTTATGACCGTGTTTCTTTTGGTTTAGTAAAGATTTGGTCGACTGTTAGGGTTTGTTTTGTCACGTATGTGTTTGTCTAGAGAGCAAGGTAGCTGATATGACTTTGATATACACTCAAACATTTGGCATTTTGGATTTTGTTTGTTTGTAAAAGTAAATTCTTATATCCACAAGAACACATTACATTTTTCAAAAGTGACAGTCAAGACATTTATCTTACAAGAAATGTCAAAATATCTTTGGAAAAAAAGAGTATATATATATATATATATTATCAGTTATATGGCATATATACATATGCCATATAACTGATAATAATAATAAATGGGGTTTTTTCTGCACATTAGAATAATTTCTGAAGGATCATGTTACACTGGGACACTGAAGACTGGAGTAATAAAGATTAAAATTCAGTTTTGCATCACATATATTATATTTTAAGATATATTCAAATAGAAAATGGGGATTTGAAATTATAATAATATTTTGCAAATTTACTGTTTTTCATGTCTTGGTGAGCATAAGTGACTTTCAGAAACAATCAACAAATCCTGCTGATGTCAAACAGTATATTAAAATTGTATGACTTTAAATTAGATGTACATAAAATTAAATTATGCACATAACATTTACTTAAATATATCCACATGACACACCAGTTGCACCATTTATTCTTAGACACTTGTGTAGGTAGACTTTGCAATTGACACTAGACAAATAGTTTTTCTCTTTATCAGATACCATTATCAGCTGAAATAAATTAAATGTTGATTGTTTTGATATGATGTTCTTTTACTTTGTTATCCTTGTGATATGAAGTGTTCAATAATTCTGTTACTTAATATGGATTCTAGAAATACAAAAATGGGACTAGAAATACAAAGGAAATGCAATAGAGTGAATGTAACAAAAGCTTTTTGGGAAAACAGGAAGTGTGATTATTTTAGATGACTTGTATTTTATTTTTGCTCATTTTTTAGACTATTGTAGACTTTTTAAAATCTTATAATCTTAAATCGCTGATAGTATTTTGGATGTTTTTGAGAAAATTCATTTTAAGTGTAATTTTTAACTTTTATTATCTTTTTTATAATTAAATCAGTTTATATGATGCTTTTGTTGGACTTTACACCAGCAATAAAGTCACTTTTCCGTCCATCATAATACATGAGCAGGGGTTATAAAAACTATATCTCAGCATCATATCTACTGGCTGTAGTTCAACACCACCAAATCACCTCCCACATGTTTCTAATTCTGCTCACATGTTTTTATATGATAAAGAGATCAGAGTCCCTGTGCAAGCCTCACTATGGACTGTATATTTAACCGTGCAAATCAGAACGACACATGTTTTGCGTTTGATTCCAGCTGGCTGTGCCCACGACTCTCACCCTCCTGCCTGGGCAGCTGCATATGCTGAAGGAAGTCGTGGAGAAAGAAAAAATGCGCCGAAAGGCACGTGCGTCTTCCAGAGCCCCCTCGTCGCCCCTCTCACTCCCGCTGGTGGGGGAAATACCTGCGTGAGTATTTGTTTATGTGAGAGTGCCTGTTTGTGGGAGACATTCTTCAGTGTTTATACATAGCTAAAGCATCACTTTTAATATTGCTATTAAAGGAGGGCTGTTCAAAAAGTTTGCCTGCCTGATAAAACAGATTTCATGGATCCTACTCAGCAATAAAAATAATCAATAAAAACAGTCTCTGGAATGTCAATCTAATTTCATATGTCAGTTCGCAGAACTACAAAATCAAGCCGAGCTCAAATATATGTGGTGTTTTAGAGATTTTACAGTGTTTTATATCTTTATTTAGATTTTTTAAGGTGTATATTTTATGAGGTATATGTGGTGTGGTTGATGTTATTTATGACTTCTCGTCTATTGACAGACTATATTTGCTACTATTCTCATGTTTTGTCAAGTATTCTTAACTAGTGTGTATAAATTCATTCTTAGTGGATGCTTGAGACTAATGTTGACATAGTTGTGCTTCTTTCTGTTATTTGGCAGGTGTTTCAGGCCTGTGTCTCGTACTGAAGCCGAGGTGCTGTTAGAAAGACATCCAGACTGTGGGAATATGCTGCTCAGACCAGGCCGGGACGGATCTTCACTCGCTGTCACAACACGACAAGACCTGAACGGGTAAAACACTGAAACATCTCTCTCTTAGTATGATTTATCATTGAGAATTTGAAAAATAAATAATCATTTTATTTTCAGTTGACTGTAACAGCACTGCACTAGACATCAGAATCTAGTCATTATGTTGGTTTCTTTATAAATTAATTATCTCTCTCTTTTGCTGTTTCAGATCAGTGTTCAGGCATTACAGAGTGACACAGAAGCAGCAGGGTGGTTACATCATTGACGTAGAAAACCCTGTATGTTTCTAAATATAGAGAATCTATGCAAATCTATGCTTGGGCAAATCTCATTCCTCGTTTTATTTTTTGTCTCTTACTCCAGATACCCTGTCCCACACTGCATGACGTTATCAACGCACTGGTGGAGAAAACTGCCGGGACTCTTCAGCCCTTTATATTAGAAGAGCCTTATGAGGAGAACATCAGTATGTCAAAAACATATTCATATGCAAATATGCTCACAATCTGTACACCTATATTAAGTTTGACTCGTAAATAAACACATTCTGAATTCAGCATCTAAATTTTCTTTTCCTGTAGCATTTGTGTCATCCAATGATGAGAATGGGGAGCGAACCCTGCACTGTGCTCCCACTGGACCTCTTTCTAGAGCTCCATCACTGCCACCTAAACAAGGTACCACACATCTCATGTTTCACGGCTCAACACAACTATATCTGCTGCCATTTGTCCATATATTGATAGTTAAATGGCAGAAAATATGTCGGCATTGCTGTAGCTTTATATAATAGTATATTCTAGTGGTTAAAATTGTACTAGAAAAGAGCTGCTGACTAAAAATCGAAGCTTCAGAGCCCACAGGTTTTTATGCTGTTTTTGCACAAATTTTACTTTTATAATTAATAATCTGTTATGTCAGTTTCAATGCTCCAGCCAAACAACATGCAGAAACAGTTGCACTTGGATGCTGTAGTGACTCTTGTTGCAAAAGTATGAAACAAGTCTCAATCTGTGTGTTTGAGCAATTTGTGGCTTGCAGGAATTGCATAACGCTGAGAAAATGCTGGCTATGTGTGAACATCAGATGCAGGGCTGCACGCTATGTCGATGTAAACTAGGAAATGCTGTTATCCAGATCAATATACAGTACAGGCTATGTCCACAACAGATTCTCTAGACTGAGTGAGTGAGTGAGTTTTATATTTGTGTGTTCAGTAGGTACAGACAGATGGTCGCTGCGGTCACAGACGAGATCTCCTAGTTCCTCACCAAGGTCCTTCTCCCCGTCTGGCTCTCCGTCCAATTCCATGAGAAGGCTGGTTCTGTCTCCCTCACCGCTCTCTCAGAGTAAGACCCCAGGGCTCCAGATCCAAAATTGTTTTTATATCACCATACCAAAAAAATAATATACAAAAAAAAACAAAATCAATAATATTAGAAGGAAAATCTGTATCCAATAATAGGCCTAAAACATAATAATTAATATTGACAATAATTATTCCACCAATATATTTTAAATATTTTTACATATTTTAATTGTAATATTTAATTGTATGTCATTTGATTTAGGAATAGAATTTTTTTTTTAAGAAATTACTTTTATTCAGCAAGGATACATTAAATTGATCAAAAGTGACAGTATTTCATAATAGATATTTCATAATATTACAAAAGGTTTATATTTAAAATAAATACATTTGTTTTGAACTGTTCATCAAAAAATAAGTTTCCACAAAAATATTAGGCATTACAAAATTGAATAACAAGAAATGTTTCTTGAGCCAGCAAATCAACATAGAATGATTTTTGAAGGATCGTGTAACACTTTTAAAGCTTTAATGATGCTGAAAAATCAGCTTTTTATCACAGAAATAGATTACATTTTAAAACATTCAACATTTTATTTCAAAATGTAAAATTTCGGAATATTACTGTTTTTGAATTTTTTTCAACTAAATGCAGTGTTGGTAAGCAGACGACACTTCTTCTGAAAAGCATTTATTAAATCTTACATAAAGTTTTCAAAGGTAGTTAAAATTTTTCCCATGCGCAGTGTGTCTTACAGACCACAGACATACTAAAAGTGAAATCAATATTAACAGAACATAAGGGTGAAATAGTACGTTTTTTTCCCCCATTAGGCCTCACAGACGAGCTCAAACAGAAGCTGGAGAAGAGACGGACGAGTCAAGAGTGATTTCCTCCTCGTTTCTACCAATCCTTCGTCGTCGCATTCTTCCAGTGCCTTCCAATAAAGACTGATGTCCTGTTAAACGGACAAGGACTCCCTGTAATCGACATTCTTCCCTCAGTGTGACTTAAACAATGCCACTTTATTTGGCTTTATTAATAACATGAGAGCCGAGGTCCACCAGCTTATCCTGCCTCATAATCATGCCATCACAGAATGATGCCGTTTATGTTGAGATTGAAACTTAAATGGGAAAAATCAAGCTTCTCTATACTTCTTCCTCTCTCTATTGAGGCAATTAGACTTTAACACTCAGGTTTCTACTGTCAAACCATGAGTCGAGAGGACATTTTCTACACAAGAAAGAAGCACATTAACTTGACTTAATCAAACACTAACTGTGAACTGGTGAAAAGTGATTTGAATGCTCAGATGAATGTGAATCTTGTATGGTTCGAGGTAGGGTCCAAAATTAACGCCAAGCACCAAATGTGCATATAAATTGGGTTAATAAAAAGATATTACATTCTGCAGATGCTTTTATCCAAAGTGACTTTGATTGTATTTCAAGTAGTTCTCTAAGAATTGAACCCATGACATTGCTAGTGCAATGCTCTGCTGTTAGATCATTGCATATAAAAATGCTAACGTTATTAGGAATGTGAAATTAATACATGATTTAAATTTAATTGTAAGACTGATTCTCACTGCTAAAAGTGACATGCTTGAAAAAAACCCATCTAAAACCAGCATAATGGTCAAAACCCCTATAAAACCAGCTATAGGTTGTAAGACTAGCTAAAATGAGCCAGCTGTATTTCAGCTGAGGGTTTTTTTTTCGTCATGACTGGATCAAATAATTGTTCCCTCAATATACAGCAGTTTATGGTCATTAGGAATTATGTGTCGCCATAAACTGAGAGGTGTGGCAAAAGTTAATTTTTGACCCTGCTTCTTAGTGTCTCAGTAGATCTGTTATGTTTTAAAATTTGTATGAGGTTTTTGAACACATTTGCAGGAGAAACGCTTATGAAGCAGGTTTTGCTCTCGTAAAAATGGTATTTGAATATAAAGGACAATATAATCTTGAGGTGAGTTTTTCTCAGATTTGTAAAAGTTTAGGTCTATAGGTTGTGAGGTTGCATTTGTGTTCCGACCAACTGTCATTATCGTTTTTTGAACATGCATGGTGCTACTGTGACTTTGTAGATAAGTTTTCATGTGATGTCAAAATAATTTCTTGTTATTTATAACTGTGATATTTATGGGAATTAAAGGGAAGGTTTTGTAGAATTCACCCGCTGTTTTAGTTTAACATGTTGTTAACCGAGTGTTGTCCGCGTCCCTTCATGCTAACAGCTCATTGGCGCCATCTTGCTAAAGAACGTAACGTTACTAAACTCGAAGGTCTTTTGTGGTGAGTGAAATTATACATCTTTCGACTTGATGACTATACGATTTTTCTTTTGCGAATATCTTCTTTAACCACTACAATCTCCTGGAATTGCAGAAGAAGAACAATGTTCGCAAAAGAAAAATAGTTTATCAAATGTTGGACTGTTTTACAGACTTAACGTTAGCTAATATACAAGTAAAACAGAAAATAACGTTACCTTTTAAATATTTAATTATTTATTAGGCAAATATCCGGTTATTTGCTTAAATAAATATTTATCACAAATAAATCCCTCCAAGAGAGGCGAATTTCAGGGTTTAGCCTATATAGACCACCAGGGGGCGTCAGTAACCTTCAACTTTTGCCTCAACATTTCATTCTGTTATTGTAATTGACAGATGACAAACGCTTCATAAAACAAAGTCTAGACCTTTATTTATCTTATATATTTAACCTAGTGAGTAGCCAACCTTAAAAGAAGAAATGTGGTTGAAATCATGTCAATAATTGTTGTTTCAGGCCGTTTATTGCTAAATGATTGCAAGAAAAAGCTTAATTCATAGTTATATTGTTTACTATCAACATAGGTTCGATTTGCAAAATAAAAACATACTTTAGCAGTGATTCATTTGACCTTGATCCGTGATGTTGATTCATTTGTAAAAAAAAAAAAAAAAAAACTGCCAGTAGCTACAGAACAGGTTCTTCCAGATTGTCCAGAAAATTTGAATTTGAAAAAATAAACAACAAAAAAAGAAATTGTAACAATGTCATGATTAACATAAAAACAAGTTTGGGTAGAAGCAGAAGACACTTAGGTTAGAATACCCTCTTCTTCAGTGTGAATGCAAAGTTTGTTTTGAAAGGTTGCAACACAGAAAATCAACATCAGTTTTCTCTTTTGTTTACTACAGCTGCAAACTTGGCTTTCTTGAAACTCAGATCAGAAAACACAATACAGCCTCTCCTACACTCCTCCTCTTTCTACAACGCACTCTCTTGCTGACACTTGTAGTGACTTGTTTGAGATTGAGGAGCTTCTAAAAGCATGCTTTTTTCCTCTCTTTTCTTTCCAGTAGAAGAATGTCTTTGACTTCACACTGCAGGATTCGAGCAGTTTAATGCTTTCTCACACAAAGCAGAAGACACCATGAGCTCCATTCACTGCAGAGCCACGACTTTCAACACACTCTGCTGCCTTTGAGACTTAGACCACTTTTGATTTGTTTTGCACTGGAGGGCTGGAACGGTGTGTGTGTGTGTTTGTGTCTTTTTGAAGAGGAACTGCTCATGCGGCCACAGCAGAACTGAGAGACTTACTGAGAATTTGGTTGCATGGTGAGTTGTTGCCTGACCCACATTTTTCAGCCATTGCTGCATTTAAAATTTATTTTCAAAGGAACTGAGACCAGTACTGAAATGCATTCTGTGGAAGTTAATCTGTTTTCACTTGTATTAGGTTTACACAGGCATTTGCTGATCACGCACTTATTTTTTTATTTAACTTATTTACTTATACATCACTTACTGAAAATGAAATTTTGGTATCGTTTATGATGTCCTTAACCTGTCTGATTATGATGCTCATGCGTAAGGTGCTTAAACACCAGGGTTATTCCAGTGTTATGTATATACTATTATTGCATTTTTTATTTTGAATTCGATTTTATTATTATTCTTTCAGTTGTAGTTTTAATTAAATTTTAAGTAGTAATGTGTAAAATATATATATATATAGCTTTATTTTTATTTTTGTTTTGATTTTAGTATTTTTTTTTTTTTTTAATTAAATTTGTTTTTCATCTAGTATGTAAATGTTATTTTATAGGTTTAGTTATCAACAACAACCCTGTAAATAACACCGTGCAGTACGTACCATCATGTACTGTCCAAAAATGCTATATTTCTCCTGTAATAACATGATTGGTTTTGCCAAGTTTACTGCAGAAAATAAGTTCTGTGACCAGCTAAATTTTATAATTCTTAAACATTTTGTTTTATCGAGATAATCTCCACAGATTATCACAGTTTTTATCCCCAAGTCTAATTGCAGATGGTATAAGTAAAAAGCTAAAGTTGTGATGTTTGAGCTGAAATATTATAAACAAAATTATAAACAAAAAAGGGGCTGTAAAACTAGTGAATAGATTAGTTTACCTGTTCAACATAATTACATTTAATGTCCCAACAACCTCTAGCACCATTTAACCACTTGTCAGCAGCCGCCTCTTTCAAGACACATAAAAGCTGATAAAATCACAAAGGATTGTTACCGATTTATTTTAATGGCATGGAGTAAAATGGCATGGAGCTTACGATACTTCGGGCATTTAATAAAAAACACATTGACTTTGGGATGATGGAACCACAGGTTAAAAAGAAATCCGGTTTCTGGATTTTATTTCCTGCAGCTCTCTTTTCAGAATAAACTACTAGAATACTAGCATACCACTCTTATCATTTATGGTATTTCTTGTAAGCTATTCAGAATTCTAATCACTTGTCATATTTCAACTGGTCAAATAGATAAAAACACATTGTAAGTATATAATGTAGCTAAAAATTTTAAGTTTGTGTGTAAATCTACATGCATACATACATTCTTATAATGCCTCTCGCTTCCTCCTCATAATGTTTTGACCTGTTTGGGGGGTATAGTGAATTGAGTTAACCTGCACAATTTCTAAAAATGACTTCCTTACATTGGTGTCTTTAAACACAGTATGACTTATTTAAGGGATTAAATAATGTTTGACTCATTCTGTATATATATATATATATATATTAAAAGAAAAAAAAACTCCCAAAATGTGTAATTTAGGGCTAGCAGTGTGTCAGGCTGTGGTAATTATAATTTGCCTATATTTCCAGCTAGTAAGGTAGAAAGTCCCTACAATGATTTAAAAGTAAGCATGTGCATACAAGTGCATGAGTGGTGAAATATGAACGGTATCTGATCAGATCTACGCTCATGCTACAGCGCATCTCTCTTGACATGCTATAATCATGCTCCTAGTCAGCAATATAGTAAACATATGCAAACAGATAATAAATGCACCAATGAGCACTTGTGTTTCCAGATGCTGGAGGCTTCCAAAGGCCATGCATTGACGATGCATTCGTACATTGCTTGCAATGCAGTCATTCTGTCAAGATTAGTAGCACGTAGCAGACTGGTGGAAAACCACAATTTATCGTGCATTAACATTTCCTCTCTCTCATTACAGTATTGCTAGTATGTTATGCAAGTAATAAACCTGAGCCCACAATTGTTTTGTATGGAGGACAATCAAATGGAAGGAAGTAGGAAGGAAATTTACTAAGCCACAGGTTTTGGGTTAGTAAGCAAACACCTTGCAAACACAGGTTGCAAAATGATGGTACTTCTGTTCTTCCTATTTCTTCATCGTGGCTGTTACTTAACACCAGCTTTTGGACAGTAAATATTTCCTGGGAGTTTTTAATCAGCCTGTCATCTTTACTAAGATGGGAAGGAGAAATTAGTTTATCTGTTGAGCTTTTCAGATTCTACATCTGATTGTGCACCACTTGTGAAAATAGTTATTGAAGTTTGTAAGACATGTCAGGATGTGGTAGGGTTTTTTTTGTTCAGTTTTTCTGAGGTTTTGTTTTCTGTAACTCGAAAAGCAGAATCGTGTGTCTCTGTCAAGGTCTTAGAGTAAAAGCTTTCATCCTGCATTAGCATCACTATAGCAGTGACAGAAATACTGCTGCCAGCACCCCTGCCTGTTCACAAACACTCTCTCTCTATTTCAGATGGCCTCACAGGGTTCTTTGCTGAAGCGCGTTCTTTGCAGCTAAAGTCATATATCTCAGTATGGAAGCGTTCCGGACTGAAGCAAAGGAGAAGGCAAGGATGAGGGAACTCTGACAGAAAGACAACACAGGAATCTAACACTCGCACCGTCTTTAGACCAAAATCACTGACTGATTTTTTTACTGGAATGATGTTTCTGCTGGCTGTGCTCTGTGTCTTTAACATCTGGAGTCCAGTAACACTAAGCGGTGGATTGGGATCGACATTGGATGCCTTACCTCGCAAAACAGTGCCAACTAGTAGTAAGTTGAATTTATGATAATTTGTTTTGGACGTCATTACAAAATACCAATATTACTTTGATGTAAAGTGGTCTTATATAATTTAGCCAACTAAATGTTTTAATTATGTCCATCAGATACAAAATAACAAATCAAAAGGTGGAATCTGGAAACAATTTTTGTTATATATTTTCCATTGTGTGCCAATATTCATTGTAGTAGCAATGCATTCATTTATTTAATTCACTTTTTGTTAGTTTATTTTTGCAAATTTATTTAGTCTAAGTTTAAATGTTTTCTGATTGCTTAGAGAAGATATGGACTACAATTCTTTCTTCAAACAATGTTTAGTTGTTCTGTGTGTGACTTTTCCGTTTTTGGCAAATGTTAGCTGCTCCTGCCCTTGACTGTGGCCTTCATTTGTTGCTAGGTAATGGGGGGCATTTGTTTCATGAGGAGGGTGTTTGGAACTACACCACTATGCTTCTGAGGGAAGATC
This sequence comes from Enteromius argenteus, assembly GCA_032357425.1. NCBI lineage: Eukaryota > Metazoa > Chordata > Actinopteri > Cypriniformes > Cyprinidae > Enteromius > Enteromius argenteus. The sequence continues at coordinate 2,368,733 of JAUCMR010000071.1, forward strand.
TCAACATGCTCATCCTGGGTGCCAGAGAGGCTATTTTTGCCCTTGACCTTGATGACATTACAGTCAAAAAGTCCATGGTGAGGTCTTAAATGCAAATTTGGAAAAAATGTTTTTTTGCTAAGCCATTAATTATTATACTGCAGACTTTTTTGTATAAATGAATGATGGTAAATTGTATTGATTTTTCACAGGTGAAATGGAAAGTCACATATAAGGAGCAAATAGAATGTTCCAATAAGGGAAAAGATGCTGCAGTGAGTTTTCACATCTTTTGTGCTCATTAATATGTTTTTAAACAATGAATTTTCTGGCACCAGCGTTTAATGTTTTTATTAAAGACATTTGTCTTGCTTTGATAACTTGTGTATTCATTTATTATGAGCGGGCAGAATGCTTTAAGCTTTAAGATGTTGAAAATCTTTAAAGTGATCTTTTCAAAATAAGAAATGCAGTCTTTTCATGCGACAATCTTAATTTTTTTGTATCATCTGTATTAATTTCATATTTTATTCAAATATCTAAGTAAGTAGACATTTAAGGATATTTTTAAGAAATGCAACATGCAACACAGTGTCTCTTCATAATTATAGCAGTTCAACTTGTAACTAAAATCAAAATTCTCTAAATAAAATTCTTATCAATTGAATTCTAAGTAAATGTCAAACATAACAATACAAATTAAGATTTTACCAATACGCAAAAAAAAAAAAAAAAAAAGTGTTTGGTTCTGCTTGGTCAGAACTGAGGTTAGTTTTTTTTTCACATCACGTCACATCACTTATTAGTTCCTCTTGGATGAATTGTTTGCTTTTTCTTTAGAATGACTGCAAAAATTATATCAGAGTTCTTCATAAAAGAAATGATGACAGAATGTATGTTTGTGGAACCAAAGCATTCATCCCAACCTGTGACTATATGGTGAGTCTTATTAAGTATTAGTGACCACAGGCATACAATGTCCAGTATGTAGTGCTTTATGTGTTTGTTGCATGTCACTCTCTTAGTCCTGTGCAGATGGTAATCTAACTTTAGAAGGCAAACAGGAAGATGGAAAAGGGAAATGTCCCTTTGATCCTTCTCAGCGATTCACATCAGCGATGGTTGGTACGTACTGCTTCTTAATTTATGATGCTGAGTACTATAATTAAGGTACTTGTGTACTTTGCAAGTATCTGCCAAAATGCAGAATTTAAAATGTATTTACAGTTATATTGAATCACACTGTTTCAAAAGTATAACCAAAACATAAAGTATAAACATATAATGAGTGTTAATTTAGAACCAGTAGTTTTTAGTTTTTTTTTTACATCATCACTCTCTTGTTTTTTCTCTTGCAGATGGAATATTGTACTCTGCCACTTCAATGAACTTTCGAGGTTCTGAACCGGCTATGACACGCAGCTCAGAGGAACTCTTAAGGACAGAGTTTTCAAGCAACTGGCTCAATGGTGAGATACATGAATGGTGACACCTAACCAAACCTCCAACGCCAATATAGAACATATTAGCAAACTCATTGTAATACCCTTAAGGCCTGTTCACACCAAGCGTGATTAGTGTGAAGATAACAATAAAGATAAAGACTTTAGCATCCGCACTGGTGAACAATATCGTGTTTATTCTAAGCGCATACTCAACTGCTGCTTTAAATCCTTGAGCTTGTTATAGCAGGATGGATTCTGATTGATTGTCGATGTTTGTATCTTTCATCAGCTTGGGAAAAAATTGTTCTGGAAGTGCCTTTAAGGCATTGGTCTCAAACTCAGTTCCTGGAGGGCCACAGCTCTGCACAGTTTAGCTCCAACCAGCTCCAAATCACACCTG
>JAUCMR010000071.1:2437295-2455884 GCA_032357425.1 Enteromius argenteus
CAGTCAATTTTACTACTCCAGGTGTAATACAGCATGAATAACATCTTTACAGTGGTGGAGGTAACAAATTACAACTATAGGCTAGGCTACATTACTGTAATTAAGTAATTTTTGGAGTATTTGTAAAATCACAGTTCACTACTGATTACTCCTGCTAGGGTTGTGATGTGATTTTGTGATATTAAACAAAAATGATTTTCACCTTAATTAGAATCTGATGATACAATTAGCACAGAAGATGTTAAGTTTGCATTACATGGTTGTTGTTTTTTTATATAGAAATAAAAAAAAACCTTTTAATTCAATTGGGTGCTCACTTCAATTCTAAACTGAAAGCGTCTGCTTTCCTCATCCAGCACAAGATGCAGAGTGCACTGATCACAAGATTAGAGACTGACATATAACCATGAAGGACTCCTTGTGCAATAGAGCCATAAGCATTTGGTAAATGTCTAATTTTGTAGAAAGCACTCAGCACAGCCACTCACCGAGTATGCATGATAATGAATACAAAAGCAAATATAAAATGTGAACATACGTTAATATTAAAATGTGTGTGTACAAAGTCCAAGCAGATACGGACAGTGATTACTGCATTATTTCTAATGTTAACGTGGAATGTTAACATTAAGGATCATAACATGACACTGACACTTACTAGCTAGATATATAGAATTTGTAGGCACTGGGTATAGTTGCTTAAGTTGTTGGTACAGTACACTGTTGGGCATTTCAGTATTTTTTCTACAGTTATTTACTATTTATTGCCCGGTATAATACTTCAAATTTCCAACTTTCCCAATTCAGAATTTTCTGTCCCATTAAACGCCTCATTACTGGGCTCTTTGGTGCCATTGCATCAAGGTTGTTTATTTTCCTAATTTCTGACAGGATTCGCCCTGCACCACTGGACTTGTTAAAGTGACACTTTTTTTCCCTTTGTGTCAGAAATAGTGTAAGTGCTTGTACTACATGATCAAAATAAAAAATATAAAGCTAAATATGCAAGACCTCAATATGGTGTGCTTGTGCTTGTGATGTGTTCACACCACTTAACCAGTTGGTTAAAGTGTTAGAACCTGCACATTGATTTAAACACTTAAATCACACCCCAGGGAACACAAATTAAGATATTTTTGATGATATCAGAGAGCCATTTAATCCTCCATAGACAGCAATACAACTGAAATGATCCAGATCCAGAAACATAGCAAAGACACTGGTAAAAAAGTCCATGTGACATCAGTGGATCAACTACAGTTTTGCGAAGAATACTTTTACGAGAATACTTTTTTTTGCACTAAGAAAACAAAAATAGCATCATATATTAACCATTCTTCTCCTGTGACTTACGTCTTCTGGCATTTTAGAGAATATTACTGCGTAAGCGTATGCTTTCTTCTAGGTGTAAACAGCCGCAGATTACGCACTTGCGTGTGCTTTCTCCCGGATGTAAACAAAGCTTATTACGTCAAATATACGTTACTGCTTGCGTATGCAGCGCATTGAGATACTCTCTAAAATGCCGGAAGAAGTCACGGGAGAAGAGTAAATGTTGTTATTTTTGTTTTATTTGCTCAAAAATGTATTCTCCTAGCATCGCAAAATGTTGTTTATAAACTAATTTCAGGAGGAGTACCTACAGGTAATTAATAGCCGGTCATCGCCTAAATCAGTCTCCCACTTATCTCATCTTCCTATCAGATCTCTCGCCACTCCCTATAAATAATCAGAACCCCTTCTCTCAGCATCTCGATCTCAGTACTCCACCTCCTCCCCATCTCCTCCTCAGATTTCACCAGGGAGCACTCAGGGTTAGGAACTGGCCATCTGTCTCTATCCTCCCGAGCTCTTAGGGCTGTTTACCCTAGGGCTCGGCAGCCCTCCTTACCCTGAGTATTCTCCCTGGTCAGCACGCCAAACAAGCTTCGCTTATCTTAAACTCATTACTAGCAGGTACGAACTCATTAAATACCAATAGAAGTTGATCAACTGATGTCACATGGACTGTTTTACCAATGTTTTTGCTATGTTTCTGAATCTGGGATTATCTGGTCTGATAGCTCTCTGATGTCATCAAAAATATCTTAATTTGTGTTCTGAAGATGAACGAAGATCTTACGGTTTGGAACGACATTAGGGTGAGTAATTAATGACAGAATTTTCATTTTTGGGTGAACTAACCCTTTAAGTAGTATGATGGGAGGGACTGTTATCAATGTGTTATCAGTAAGTTGTTTAGTGATATGACCAGGAATGATTTCTGTATGATCTCTCTGTATTTACTCACACTCTTGAGAACAGTGTTGAGTTGAAGGTAAAAATTTATAAATTCTTTATAATTAATAAATAGGATTAGATGCATAGATTTACAGAATTTAGATTTTCTGGGTGTGTGTTATGTTAAAACATATGCATGTTAACAAAAATGTTTGTGTGTTTTCTGACATGTTTTTTTTTTAGCATCCGTGTTATTCAGAGATGAAGTTCATTTATTTGACTGTGCTAATTATTAGTGGAGCTACAGATTCAAGATCAGGTAATTATTTGAATGGCTGAAGTGTGTATTCATGTGTAAAAGAAAGAGGGAAGGAGATTTAATAAGTAACTTATGAAAGGGACAAAGTACAGTGAGCTGGTCATTGTCCAACTGGAGGCAAGAGATTAATTTTGCCATAATGACTGGGTGCATTATCCTTTTTGCACAGATATTTAACAAAAACAAACAAATGTACAAATATTACAAAAAGCTACAAGACAAATAACCAAATCCGTTAATGCAGAATATGAAAGAAGAGCGTCAGCGGCTATTTACACTAAGTGCAGGGCCGGATTAACATGGACAGGGGCCCCTAGGCTACAGGTTGCTGCGTCTGATGTTTATATACTGAGGGCAGATTTGCCTCACCCAATCAGCGTCCACTTATTTAAATGTTTATTTTAATCCAGTGGATATTAAGTTTTTTCTTTCTTTTGACCAATTGGGGGCCCCCTGGGAGGCGGGGGCCCCTAGGCTGAAGCCATATAAAGCCTGTGCATTGATCCGGCCGTGACTAAGTGCAAATAGCAGATCACGTTAAAATGAGCATAACACACATTTTACCATTTGCACCACTGAAGCTGATGACAGCTCATCATCTTTTCTAATGTTGACTAGCCCAATCACACACTGGTGGACGGAGTTAATGTAAATAGCCTCTGCCAACAAGTCAGGCTATTTAGTGTGAATAGGCACTCCAAAGAAGAACAGGTGCTGACTACTTTAACATGCTTTTTCAAGGAAAAGTGTCACATGAGACACAAGGCTGAGATTGATAAGTATTCCTGAAATGTATTTTAACTGTTGTAAATCTGTAGAACAAAACCTTTGTGAAATGCAGTCTAGTTCTGCTCTCTTTATCCTTTGCAGAGCAGTATAAAGTAGTGGGTCCTGCAGATGCTGTATTAGCTGTAGCTGGTGAAGATGTGATTCTGCCCTGTTCTGTCAAACCCAGCATCAGTGTTGTGGACATGAGAGTGGAGTGGTTTAGAGTTGAGATTAAAGACTCACAACTAGTGCATCTCTACGAGAATCAGGAAGATAGAAACAAAGAGCAGATTGAGTCCTACAGAGGGAGAACAGAACTGAATCATCAAGAACTACAGAGAGGAGATGCATCACTCAAACTCTCATCAGTCAGGCTCTCTGATGAGGGACTTTATAAGTGCTTTATTCAGTCTAAATCCTGGTCTGATGACACCACTGTAAGATTTATGATTGAAGGTGAGTAATTGATGGATATTTCCATTTCTTTTTTGCTAAAATGCTGAGAAAAAAAAATGACAGTTGCTGGGTTGTTTGGCAACTAACTGCTGGGTAAATATTGAACAAAATATTTTTATTTTACATAGTTCTGGGTCAAACAACCTAATATTGAATCCTTGGGTTTAAAAAAATAGGAAAAATAAGAAAAATGTAAATTTTACTAAAGGAATGTGTTGGTCTGTAGTTGTAGGACGTCCTCCAGTGATCACTGTAGATGGGTTTGATACTTCAGGAGGTCTTCATCTACAGTGTGAGTCTGAAGGTTGGTATCCTGAACCTGTTCTTGAGTGGCTGGACAGTAAAGGAGTCCGTTTAAGTTCAGAAACTACAGAGAAACACAGAAACAAAGATGGATTCAGAGTGAAACACACCATCACTGTACATCACAGCGACAAGATTCACTGCAGAGTCAGACTGAGACATCACGAGCTGGAGGCAGTGATTATCAGCTCAAGTAGGGACTGGCACTTTTGGTGTGCAATTTATAATGTTTTTATGATTATTTGATACAGCTGGATTGAAAATCTGATTATCAGTTCAGTGCATTAGGTAAATTACTGTGCATGTATGTTCTATACCACAATGTCATTGTTTACATTATTAATAATTTTGAATCAGACAGAAATAGATGTTTGACAGTCATTATTTTGATTTTCAGGTAATATGTTTCATCTTTGGAGGACATCAGCCATCCTGTTTTCAGTTATAGTTGTGCTCAGTGGTTTTGCTGCAGTATTAATAACTGTGTTCATTCATAAATACATAGGTAAGATTTTTGTGTTTGAGCTGAAGGAACATGTGGTGTTATTTCGGAGTTACTATTTCATTCTTCATTTAAAGTCTCTTTTTTCAGAGTTGTGAAATTTCTGCAATGAATCAATGAATTAATTTTGATCTGCAAAACATTAAAGGGATAGTTCACACAAACATGAAAATTCTGTCATTAATTTCTCACCCTCATGTCATTCCAAACCAAAGCAAATGCAAGTATTGTGGTACTGTCATGTATGGCAGCAGAGACTGACCTGGAAGAGAAGAAATATTTTTTTCCCTTCGTTTAAATCTTGAACTTCTGTGTTTGTATATAGGAATTCTGTCAGGAAAAGTTTGAATCGTGAAATAAAAAGTCACAGTTACCTTATTAATATATTACCTTACCTTATTAATTGTTTGTCTCCTAGATTACACAACTGTGTACTGATATCTATTCAACATTGTTTTGTTGTTATTCTGATTTTTTAAAATGTTTTCCAGAACACAAAAAACTGCAGGCTGAAAACAGGAGAATGAAACATGGTCAGTTTTACATTAAATTTCATTAAAATCATCTAGCTGTGGATTATCTCTATATAATTATATTATATAATTAATGAACTCTGCTTTGGTCTTCAAAACAGTCTTGTCTTTATTTTTTTGTTTTATTTTGTCTAGAATATGATCTTCTTTTGCAGAGCCCGAAGATACCAAAAGGTATACTGATTCATTTCATTTGAATAAAATTCCTTGTGAAACAATGAATTAATGCACAGTGCATGTATGAATTCTTATATGAATAAAGTTTATTATTACTTTGAGATATGTAAACGGATCTTGTTTTTTGCTGGTCTTCGACAATATTAAAATCTGAACTCATTGTTGATTAATCCTATTATGAACTCTTTATAACGTAATATTTTTTTCTGTTTCTAGTGATTGCGCATTTAGAGACAGACATGGGTGAGTAAAAAGTACTAATGTTTTCATATGTATATACTTTCAGAGTTTGGTAAAATACAAGATGTCAATGGATCCCAAATGATGACAAATTTGAAAACAGTATCAGAACAATTAAAAACGATCTAGAGACAGATATATTGTTTTCTGCAAAATATCCTCTTTTTGATTAAAAATCAAATTACAAGAAGGTAAAATTTATTTACATGCTATTAGCTTATTTTAGCATAACAGTTCAGTCTTACTGTGTGAAACAGATACTGTATGACATTTCTAAGCTTAAATTGGAGATAAGATTTGAGAACGTAGTGCAATGTGCTTTGAACATTAGGTTTATTAAAAAGTAAGTGTCCCTATGCAGAGTCTTATTTTTCCTTAATGATTCCTCGATGCTTTAAAACAATACATTACTATTATTTTATTCTGTAAAGCAGAATGTTCAATATTTCAACAGTGAATGCAGCTGTGGATGAAGATTCTGCTAATGCATGTCTCATTGAGCCTGAACATGAGAAAGAAGTCAAAAATGATGAAACACAACCGTAAAAAAGTAAAGATGGAAAAAATGTGATGAAAATGATCTTTATGATGATTAGACAGATTCCTCGAGAGTATATTTAACTATACTGAGTGAGATTTAGCAGTGATCAGGTCAAACTTTTGACAGTTTATTAGTTTAGATGTCTACTGATGTAAAATCTCCACTGTACCACTGATTATCTTTGATCGTTTCTGATTAGATTAGTAATAAGTAATTACTTATTTGGAAATGATTTAGTGCAAGTAAGCAATTTATTGATTTCTGCGCCGGTTTCACATTTCAAATTCATCTGTTGAGGTCAGGGCAGTGCAAATCTGCTAATTGACGATGATACAAAAATAGACTGCAATGCTTGTAAATATAAACTTGTAAATATATTAGGCAATAGGCTAAAATTATAAAATAATATATTAAAGTAAGTTTACTTTGAGCATGTAACTGTAATACCTATCCATGAATAATATGTAAATGTGATGCCAAAATACAAAATGTTTCTGTTGTTGTTAAACTCAAATGAAGTTTTATTTCTATTCTCGCCAGACGGTGGCGGTAGGTACTTATTATTTAACTGGTAAACTCTGGATCCATTGAATTTAGGCTGGAGTCATAGACTCCTTGCTTGCTGTCTGTATGTACAATAAAGCAATTGCTTATAGAGGTCTGATATTTCTGAACATTAAAAAAAAAACATTGTTGTGAAACTAATATCTTCTGTAGTCCATTTTTAAAATAATCCATCAAATATATCTGTCTTTTAAATATATATGTCTTTTATCCTCTGAAAATTCATGAAAAATGTGGTACATAACACATTTTATTAACATATTTTCTAGGTTCACCTTCACATGTATCAGGAAACACACTTATGAAGTATTTTGTCTGACGGTCTCCGAGTGATTTTAAGTGCCTTAAATCAAAAGTGTCTGTGATACTATGGTCTCCATATGGCTCTGACCCATATCCTTTTTTTTTTTTTTTTACATATTTTTTATCTCTCAAGTGCAACCAATAGTATGATGTATGTAATTATACTCCTAATTGTAATATGTCATTACATAGAATTTTACATTGTAGCTCATGAAACTAATTGTCTGGTGTGGCATGTGATTATTAAACAGACTTTTATAGATGTTTTATTTAATCTAGCACCACTCTCTATGAGATGTACACTGTAGAAATATGCTTTACAAATGTGTTTCCAGTTTTAGTTGCCATCTTTATCTGTGTGAGTTAACTGATGTGGAGGGGAGTTAGTGGCTGGGTGGTTGAAGGGGCATGCTAATCTATTCTCTGAATGAACAGAGATGCAGAGATTATCTGACAGACTGCTGATCAAACTGAACTGAGGACTCACAGCACACACGGGACGTCTGGATGGCCGATTCAGAAAAACTGTTGCATCACACTGTCATGTGTGTGAATACGTGATCTGCTGAAGGTTACATGTGCATGAATGAAATCATTGTTATGATTATGCCTCTTGCTTTGGTCATGTTTTAGTTAAACTCTGACATCTTTAAAGTCGAGCCAGCTTGAAAGGTAATTTGTGCAACATTTGTGCAGTCAGTGTTATCAAATATAGCTTTGATTGACATATAAAGTTATACGAAGACATTAAATTAATGAAAAATACAAATATATACATTTTAAAAAATTTGAAAAGCATAATTACAAAATGAATTATAACACTTGTGGTCTTAGGCTTATGTGAATACATTAAAATGTACAAATAAATGAATAAAATTTCCTAATCAAAATTAACCAAATGCTGTGCAATTTAATATTGCATGAATTATGGAAAGCAAACAGGATTAATCTCATACATGTGAATGTTGCATCCTGTTACCTTTTAGGGGGCTGATGACAGCTAGATTGTTTTGGAAAGAGGAAGGACCATCATGTGCAGGTTTAATCATCTTATGATGCTCAGATCTATAAAAGAGCTAAACAGAGTGTGGTTTGACTGAGAGCCGCATCCTGACCACCTCGACACACACATATAGACCAGCAGGTGAGTACATCCGGTTAGAAAGAACAGAACATGTAGGATGGAAATGATTTCTAATGTTTTTGTTAGGCTTCATGTTCCAGTTATGCCTAAAGGTTATACTGATTTAATATAAATTATATTTTTGCTTATATTAATCTCTGAATGTCATTGCATGGCATTTATTTTAAAGAGAAATAGAACACGCACCAATCAAGCAAAGAATTTCACATTTACAGGTGCGTAAAATGATAAAAGTAACAGATGTTCAAAAAGTAGACAAAATATTTTCTTCTAAAATAGTAAAATAGTAGTGTGTTTGTTGTTAGTGGAGCATTTTGATAGTTTACAGCAATTACAGTGGCTGTAATGAAAGCTGTAATAATCGTTCTAATTCTATGAGAATAACAACCTGACATAATAATAATGGCACAGGGGATGTATTTGCTGGAATTGCTTTCAGAGCCTTTTTCCCAGATGGTGAATGATAAAAACATTAATAGCCAATCAGAATTCACTCCTTTTTTAAAAGAGTGAAAGCATTTAAAACAGCATTTGAAGCTTATAAATAGAATGTCTGGTGGATGTAGACACTATTATTATAGTTATCGTTCTTGGTGTGAACAGGTCATTAACGTAATAAGACCTCTGTGAACTTGAGGATAATTTAATTCATTCATCTACTAATAATAACCAAAGCAAAAGCTGATTAAAAAGATTAAGCAAAAGTGACAAATGCTGCAGCATTTGTGATGCAGATATACACCTGCTTTTGCATTTAATGCAAGACATTCAGGCATTTTAAGTGTCCAGATCTGTTTCAGACAACTGTCTCAACTGCAACAGAGATACTGTCATGAGAGCAATGTTTTGGACACATTCCCTGTATTACTGAACAGTAAACAAGCATTGAAATTTAGTGTGTTTTAGCTGATAAAAGGAAGAGTTTGACTTCATGCACATTCTGCTTAACACTGACCTTCATCTAATGAGATTAATAGAGAAACCCTCTGGACAGCAGATTACAGGGGGGGGGCTTGATCATCGTAAAGGGGATTAAAGGAACCTCTTTCAGTATCACATGTCTGGACACTGGGGTTTAAACATTATTATACACAGTCTATTCATCTGGTGAAACCTATAAACTATTTCTAGTTTGATAATCATAAATAATTAATCATAACAATAGGTTTTTGATTAATATTCATCAATCTCTAGTGCAGTTCAACTGGAATATATTGCATTGCATTTCCCCCATATATTAACAAAAGATGAATTGTCTCATCCCCTCAATCTCTTACAGATCCTCATCATTTCAGTGTTTGCTATTGGTCTTGTGAATATGGATGTCTCCAAGCCGAAAGCGAGCAGCAAGGTTGCCATACGGGCCCCGGCGCCCGGCAGTCCCCACAAGGGCCCACCCAAGTTCAAACAGAGGTCAACACGCCAGTTCAAGAGCAAGCCGCCCAAAAAGGGTGTCATTGGGTACAAATAATTTTTACGCTTTTATTTATTTATTTGGATATTTTATGGTTTTGCATGTTATTAATGCTAATATTAAAGTTTTTATTCTTAGATTTGGTGAAGAAATTCCTGGAATGGAGGGACTGGGAACTGGTATGTACAACTTTATTAACAATATTATATACACCTCTTTATATTTAAGTCATTTGAGATTATGTGCAATCATATTTTTCTCTCTCGCAGACTTTAATGTGATCTGTCCATGGGAGGCGTACAGTCACCTGGAGTTACACGAGCTGGCCCAGTACGGCATTATTTGAGGTCACTTGTGTTCCCACATCCCACTGAACAACATCCTGCACCTTAATATGTCTTTTAAATAATAATATTCATACAGCAATACCTTTGGTTGATGTTTGGTTAGTTATGTATGGACAACTTGTATCAGCAGTTATAAATCAGCAATCACAAACTGGATGTTAGTTAATCTACCTCTTCAAACAGAAATTTCATGTAAAACTAGATTCATTTCACTCTGTCGCCAATTCTAATTTTAGATAACCATTTTTTACTTTATTGTTGTACGTGTTATAGAATTTTCATATTGATATGCAATGGGCATTTTAGATGTCTGCTTTTACTTCCATAAAACCCTGCAAACATCAGAGTACTAAAGTTAGCATGAGATGTGTATTCTTTTCTTTTCTTTTCTTTTTTAAACAGTGGATGTTTATGTTTTCATCTTGTCAAGTTGCAAATGTCTGAAATGAGTTTGAATTCTGTGGGGTCTCAGTGTTTGCCCATAGCGCGAGTACTGGGAGCAGCTCTCTGTGAGAGCTCGGCCCAGTTTATTGGCCTTATGATGCTGGAGAGCCGTGCAAGAATGAGTCCGGCTCATTCCTGGCACCGCAGAAAAGGTTTGGACATAAAATAAATTCTGATTATTTTCATACTTTCAGTCTATCTGAGTGGTTTCTCAAACTCACAAACATTATGCAGTCTGTAAAGCAAGATGGTTTCCATAGGCCGACAGTTTTTTTGAGCCAATCTAAACACTTGTCACTCTCAAATATACATGAGGGCCAGTGCAGTAGTTAAAATAACCTATAGGCTATAGCCTACAAAAACAAGTATTTTTCTGTTTGTTTGTTTGTTTTACAGTACAATACATTAACAGTATATCCACTGGTGTTCCACAAGGATCTATTCTGGGTCCTATGCTTTTCACGTAGTACATTAATGATCTTCCATCTGTCTGTCCTAACACTAACATCCAAATGTATGCGGATGACACTGTTATCTATATACACGGAAGCAGTGTGTGGCAAGTTGCAAAAAAGCCTACAATCCTTGGTTCATGTCACAGCTTGGCTAGAACAATTACATTAATGGTATGTATTTTACCAAAGCTAATAGTTCAAGTGTAGTGCCAGATGTTTTTGTATCAGGTGAAAGACTACAAGTTTTATCCGAATATAAGTACCATGGTATTCTGATTAATTTCAGACTTTGATTTAAGGCTCAATCTGTAACCAAGCCAGGATTAGTCTGTCAAATTAGATTATAATAGATTTATTCATATTTATATGTCATCTGAGGGCGCTTTGATGCATGTGCATTCCATGATTATTTACATTACATTAGCAAGCTTTAAGCTAGCCTTGGTTATGGAATCATACATTTAAGATTATTTCATTAAATCAAACAACACTTAAACACTTTTGAAATGTTTTATGATGTACAAAATAAACACAAACACTTCAAGCAGCCTACCCATTCTCAGATAATTTTACACTTAGGCCTACATTTAACCTTAACTAGCCTATGTTAACTTTTTCTAGATAGATTTTTTGCAAACAGTTTTATCTACATGAGAGAAGTTGATAATGTTCACCCCTTGTTTTGTGTTTCAGAATGTGGTGGAAACATCGCCTTTGAGAATATCATACTTTTGACCAGCTTGACCCATTAAAAATAGACATTTAATGAAAACATTTACAAACAATGAAAACCAATTAAATCCTTATAATGCCTTTAAGATTTTACATGCTATCATGAAATTCCTAGACTGTTTGTCTCCAGAATACACAACTTAACATCTCCAGATGTCAAATGCAATGAATTCATTAAATACAGGCTGGTTCATATTCCCTATGGCACAGTATGCTGTTATTGGAAACATCTGAATCCATTCACTGCAGTGATTGTAAGTACACATCATGCTGAGCTCTGCTCCACCGTATCCTCTGCAGCAGACGCGTCGTTATGAACAGGGTAAGTATCTGGACCCCCAGCACAATGATGACTACTGTAACAATCACTCCGTTGTGCTGCTCAATCCAGCGTGAGATGCTGCCCAGACAGCCGCCCAGGAAGATCACACTCTGGGCCGAAAATTCGTCTAGCTGCTGGGTACCGACTCCACACTGACTGTTCCACACCGTCCCGTTCTCTAGGGGGTCTATACAGCATGATGGGGGCACTCCGCACGCCTGGACCCCTGGAGCCGAACAGTTGAAATACCTGTGCCAGAGAAATGAATACCGGTGAGATATGATGCCTTTTGAGTTAGGGGTAACTGATGTGTGAAAAAATTATGCATTATTGCAAAAATAAATGAGTGATAATTAATTGATAGTGTTGGTGTACATACTTAGACATTGCTGCTTGGTTGCTAAGGTGTTCTGACTGGTGTTAAGCATGCACTTGTGTGGTTTCTAGGTGTTTGTTTACTAGCTGAAGCCAAAAGAGGTCATGCAAAACTTGTTGTCATGCTAGGATGTTGCCATGCATTTGCTAAGAGGTGCTGAGTGTTTTTAGTGCATTTCCATGCCACTGTTGTTTACTGGCCCAAGATATTCTGATCTCTAGATAGCTCAGGTTTTACCTTTTTTATCCTCCAACTAATACTTGCTAAACCTGTGTTTTATGACAGGGATTCCTAAACTTATTTGTCAGCTGAAGCCACTTGTTTCGATAATAATAGTGAAAATACTAAACACTAATAGTAGAAAATAGTATGAATATAATAATACAGTAACTGCTAAAATAATAATAATAATTGTATATTAATAATAATAATAATAAATGCTCATATTATTAATAATTTTTAATTATAATAATAATAATAATAATAACAACAACTATATATTTTTATATTAATTTTAACATTAATAGTAATAATAATAAATAATTTAATATGTATATTAATATTTATCATAATTTGGAAAATATGTGTAATTGCAACCTTAATGCGATTATAACACTAATGATAGTATCTTTTGCAAATTATTATAAATATATACATACTTTATTATTTTTTTCTGCAGTGGTTATAATAATATTAGTAAGAATAAAAATAACAAAACGTTATCAATGACGTGAATATTTATAATAATTTGTAAAATATGTCATCATAAACACTGCAGAAAATATTTTAATTATTTATATAATACAAACTAATAATAACAACAACAAATTACTAATAATTATTATTAATTCTCAACAGTTTAATGAAACGCTCTTGCTCCTCTCAGTGCCATAAACATAAACTAGTTAATTTGATGCTAAATAGTGTATAGTAGTGTATAATAGTGTAAATAGTGCTGAATCTCAATCTCATCATTGGTTGAACCAGAAGATGCTTTGTTGCTCAAATATGACCTCAAATATTTATTTGAAGCACCCACTGAGATTGTAAATTAATATTTTATTAAAATTAAAATCACTTTTCTTTTTAAAAAATTATGTATATATATATATATAAATATATATATTATATATTATTATCAAACTCCCACAGTTCCTTCATGAACCTCCAGTTTGGGAAACCCTAGATTAAGATAAGTACACTAAAATAGATTTCACCTCAGTTGAACAGAGTCATTATTTGTCTAAAATGGGCAATCATACTTAGCATTGCCAACTGGGGGTGATTGCATGATATAATTAAATATATTGGAAAGCACTAATGGTAGAATTATATGAAAAATCTGAATAGGATCAAAAACAACAAGCAGGCCAGACTATGAGCCCAGATCCTGCTGGAAAGCATTAACTACTGGAGAGGCTCTTCATTACAAATTAGCTTGTATAATCCCTGTTTTTAACTTTGGCCTGCTTCAGGGTTGGAAGCCCCTCTCTTGATTTCCACTCACACATTGATTTCCCAGTCTCTGTAGGTATCTGCCCCGCAGCACTGCAGGCCCGTCTGGATCTCATCAGTGATGAACCTCAGGTCCAGGTCGTCCTGGTACCGCACCATAGCAGCCAACATGCCCGAGCGCAAGTACTCCTCGATCTGCCCCTGCAGGCTGTACAACACCACCGCCGCCAGAACCTGAGCCACCACCAGGAGCAGGACTGAGCTGGAGAAGGTCTGGAGCAGACACACGTTCTCCCGCAGCGCCCCCACGCATCCCATCAGGCTCAGCAGGGCCAGAGCCAGACCCAGGAAGAAGAACAGCAGCATGGGGTCTGTACCGAGACCGCTGATCTTCTCCTGAGCGAAGGACTCTTTGTTAATCAGGCCCCAGAGGCCCACGACCAGCGTGACCAGACCAAGAACGGTGAAGAGCAGGTTACTGGTGACCAGGAGACACTTGAAAATGTAGTCACTCACACTGGATGGGTTGAGAGCTCGTGAGGTGAAGATGTTCCTCCAGGAAGCTCTAGCTGGCTCTTCATGGCTGGATAAAGTTGAGCTCGTCTGACTTCCTGAACTCTCATGGGTTCCCAGAAATGGGACAGATGAGGCACATTCTGTGTTTCTTACATCTCCCTTGATGGTAATAAGAAGTAGAGGGTTCATGAATCTGGTCAGTTGATTACCACAACACAGTCTGGGAAAGATTCACTAAATAGTAATAGTAATATATATATATATATATATATATATATATATATATATGCATATTATCATGAATTATTTCAAATTAATTTAATAAAGCACTCTTGGATATATTTATGAATATGAATACATTTAGACAGTGTGGGCCAAATTTATTAAACATTTTAAGTAACAATGTCTATAATAATATATATATATATATATATATATATATAAAATCTACTAATAATACGTTCCTATATTTATTATTATTGTTGTTGTTGTTGTTATTGTTATTGTTATTATTACATTAAGATATTATTCATTCATTCATCAACACTTTTTGATACCATATTGCTAAAAAAAATTTTTTTAAAAATCAGTTTGTTGCTAAATACTTTGTTACAGGTAATTTTGCCCTAAACATATCATTGGCTGAACCAAAAGTTGCGTTGCTTAAATAAACTGATAAAATATTTTACTGAACAACACTATTGACAGACACAATTAATTAATTTCCATAAATCAAAAATGTTGTTTGTTGATGAGATTAATGTGCTTTAAAAAGTCCAATCAACTTTTAGTGAGTAGATAATCAAATAAATTAAACTAAAAGAAACCACACTACCTTCGGAATAAGAGGCTTGGTTTCTCCATTCTGAAAGCCATTCCTCCGCTCCCAGAAAAAGAGAACTCTCCCAAAAGACGCAAACCGCCCCATACCTCCCAAACAGCGGGAGTGGACTGTCTCTGTGCTCCAGACCGTCAGGAGAGATGCTGGTGGACTGAAGGGCTGGAGAAGACAGTGAATCACAACAACAGTGGGCCATGGCACGGCATTCCAGCATCATGTGAGAGTCACAGTACTCAGGATTAACAGGTCAGGGTTTGAACCGGCCCGAGGCTCACTGTGTGCAACTCACTGGAAAAGAGCCTTTACTGCTGCAACACTAACACACAGTAAACATAGTCACAGGAACAGTGCTGTTATTGTTAACTGCAACACTTACATTTAAAATAGAAAATAAAATATGGGCATTTTTTGTTGAATAATAACAAGTAAAATACAGTATTAAATAAAAAATAGAATAAAATTAACATTTACAAATCTTACAAATTAGAAGCATTGCCTTCAATATTTCTCTTAATTTAAATTAATTAAAAAAATAAATTATAATAACAATAACAATAAAAATAAAAAATGCTTAAATTAAATAAAATATGGGCAAATGAAGTAAAATAATAACATAAAATATACATTAAATTAAATGGGAAATAAAATATTTGTCAAAAAATTAGCATAAAAAAAGTAAAAAAATAGCCTTCACTGATACATTTTTAATTGAAATACAATTAAATTAATGTTAAATATAAATGCTATATTTAAAAAAAAATGGTTTATTTGCAAGAAACAGATAACTCTGTTTTTGTTTTTTTTCAGAATTTCAAAAATCATGTTTTTTTATTGTTATCATTATTGTGTTAGTTAGCTGTATTTTTAGTTATTTTTTAACCTATAATCAAAATAACCAAACTGTAGTTTGATTAAGATGAATGCACGATGAAAAAGCATTTTTGAACATTTTATCGGTTCATTCTGCAAAAGAACTCTCCAAATTAAAATTACAAAAGCACAAAACACAATCACTACAATGTAAACTAACATTAAAAAAGTGAAAATAAAAATAATATTTCAATTCAAAATATCAATATATACTAGTCCATAAATAATACTAAAATAACACTGCACAGGAAACATCTGAGAATGTGAATGTCACTTTATGAAAAATAGCTGCATTAAACAAATTCTTCAAATTAAAAATGTTTTAATTTGTGTCTCGAGCAAAACTAAAATCATACAGGTTAGACATGACATGAATAATATGAAAACACAAATTTTTGATATATTTTACTAGAATTATATTTGTAACAGATGTATTCCTTGAGATTAGTAGTAAACCACAATATAAAATACTATCCTTCAGTGACTTTGAGTAAAAACCTGTGGAAAATGGCAGTGAACTAACTATTCACTGGAAAAGAGAAACTCGCTGCTACTGAAAACATTCGCAGTCCTCTGGAATTAAATGAAACATAAAATGAGCGTGATGTATGCATACATATCATGGTGATTTGTCCTGTGCTTGTGAAGATGTGCTCACTGTGAGACGATCTGCAGGCTCCTGGATCCTCTCCTGACCTTGGCCTGGGCTCTGTGTTTTGAAGAGGAGAGCGCAGCGCAGTAGGTATTCCAGGAATGAGCCGAGCAGATTTTTCCTTCTCACAGCTCACGTCCACGGCCAAATCATCTCACATCACCTGACTCCAAAAATATTACTCACACAGACACTGCTGTCTGTGCAAACTCCATAAAACCCTGCTTCCTTCGTCATCTCTGGAGGTTTACTGATGCTCCTCTATGTTTGCATGACAAACGGGAGTTTAGCATTTGTGTTGTCCATTAGTGGAAATTCACTAGTAGAGATGGCTGGATAATTAATTCATTAATGTTGTAATATTAATAATATTCAGAGTTTTAGTTATGAATCTGAACTGAATCTAAAGATTTGGCCAGATTTTGGCACCAAATTTAGTAAACCGTTTTAGTGTATGTGGCATTAAATAGTGTTATTTCTAATAATAAAATGAATTATTGATAATATGATTATTTATCATCATTAAAAGAGTTTATTTGTAAAAACAAATAACTTAATATAAACTAAAAACTAAAATCATGTTTTACAAATTTACTCAATATTTTCAGTGCAATAATAATAACAGTATTACTATTATCAAAACAAATTAGCAATAATGCAATATATATAATAATGCATATATATAATAAGTGTTATAATATGTTGTAAGTAGTGCAATAATAATCATAATAATGATTATTAATAATTAATTGTATTATTTTTTTTTAATTAGTTAACGGCCTTTGGTCAGTTGAATTCAAATTTACTTAAAGTTACTTCAGTGCATTAACAACAACAACAACAATAATAATCAACTGGATCTACAGGTAATACAGATTTGTTTACCATTTAGAAAAATAATGGAGGATCTGAACTGTAATCTACAGTATATATAATATATAGCTCCTCATATTGTATTTCTCTGAACATTTTGCAGCTGAGTGCAAACTGATAATCGCTCAGACAGAAAAACTGTTAGTCTGGTATTTTTGTGGAAATCTATGATTTTTCCTCCTTGGTTATGTTGATAAATGAAATGCACCTGTTAAATCTGGCGATGGGTTGAAAGTCGAGTGCCAATCTGAACACGTCAACCCAGATTCTGTGGCGCAGGTCGTAAATTTATTATAACATATGCATCATTGGCTCTGCAGTTGATTTAATGTATATGTAGAAGTATATCACTGGAAAAGTTTCAGATTATAAATTAGACACTCTATAAAAAGCCAGACACAATAAAAATTTAAATATGTAATTCAGTAAAGGTGTCTAAAGTTTATGATTTCTCTTGCTTCTTCTCGCTTTCTGGCATTAAAAAGGTTTCCATGTAAAGGATTGTTTGCTCCTCTACTTTTTCACCAGCTTGACACATCTCCCTTCAGCAAAAAAATATTTTCTAATTGAATTATTTATTTATTTATTTTTCCTTTTTTTGGGGGGGGGGATTTATGATGTGGTGAAATTGAAGATGATGACACATCACATGTTCAGACAAGAAAACCACCTGTTACATGACTTATGCTCTTATAAAGTGAAAACCCATGTCCGGTGAATCTGGTTATCATCACACTAATAGGAATCAACGAGTCACGCTGAAAAACTGATGAAATCAAGCCACGCACTCTGTGCTTTCTCGAGGTTGTCTTTGTTCTCCTAGAGATGGGGCATGTGCGTTTATTTCAAGGCAAGGCAAGGCAAGGCAAGTTTATTTATATAGCTCATTTACACAGAGGTAATTCAAAGTGCTTTACATAAAAGGAAGTTGAATAATAATAAAAACAATAATAAAACAATAATCACAAAAAAGGAAGTAGAACAATAATAAAAACAATGATCACAACAATAAAAAAAAAAAGTCAAATGTAAAAACGTATTGATATAATGATTTAAAAATGATTTAAAAATTGATTTAAAATAAGTTTAAGACAGTTAAAAACAGAATGCAATCAGTTCGGATGAAGCACAGTGCTCATTCAGTATAAATGCACAGCTAAACAGATGAGTTTTGAGTCTAGATTTGAATGTAGCTAATGTTTTAGAACATTTGATCTCTTCT
>JAUCMR010000071.1:2481042-2499615 GCA_032357425.1 Enteromius argenteus
GAGCAGTTGGGGGAACGGTGCCTTGCTCAAGGGTCTCGCCTCAGTCGTGGTATTGAAGGTGGAGAGAGTGCTGGGAATTCACTCCCCCCACCTACAATCCCTGCCGGACCTGGGACTCAAACCCACAACCTTTGGGTTACAAGCCCAACTCCCTATCCATTAGGCCATGACTGCCCCCAATAAAGTTATTGTCTCCCTAAATAAGGAATCGACTCTATACAGCTTGAACGAGTCATTAGTAATTCAAGTCCCACTTCTGTGATGGCTACACGTCACACTGCAACACATTTGCGTAATTCCCATGTATGTTCTATGTTGGCCGGCTGCGAACAACTTGACCCCGCCCACAAACACGTCATTTTACTGATTAAAGACCAGTCACAACAGACTGGGACATCTGACCAATCAGAGCAGAGTAGTCTCACTGAAAGGAGAGGTTTAGAGAGATTGAGTCTTAGAACTGCTTCGAACTAATCGTTTGAGAATCGCTGGAAAATTAGGTGAGGTTAAATGCATATTTTGAGAAAACAAAAGCGTTTTTTCTCCTTGCATGCATGGAAACATATTGTAGGAGACTAACAAAACAAAAAGGGGGCTTAAAATGGCATAATAGGGGCACTATTAACAAAACCCAAAGACCCTGTTCAAGTCACACAATATCATTCAAAACATTTGGAATTATGAAATTAAACTTTAAAGTCTCTTATGTCCCATCAAGACTGCATTTATTTGATCAGACATCCAGTAAAAAAACAGTAATATTGTAAAATATTATTAGAATTCAAGTTAACTTTTTTTTTATCTTTTTTTTTTTTTTGTAATTTATTTCTGTGATCAAAGCTGAATTTATTTTCAGCATCATTCCTCCAGTCTTCAGCGTCACATGATCCTTCAGAAATCATTTAATATGCTGATTTGATGCTGAAGAAACATTTATTATTATCATCAATGTTGAAAACAGTTGTGCTGCTTTATATTTTTGTGGAAACCTTGACCTTTTTTTTTTTTTAAGCTGAATTGAAAGTTCAAAAGAACGAATGAAAGGAAAAGTAGTTTATAAAATTTTTTTTTTTTTTTTTTAAATCTTCAGAATTTCTTTTTTTTTTTAATTATTTAAAAATTCCCTAAATTCCCTCACTGTGTTGCGCTGTAAAAAACAAAAAAGCTACGTATACTAAATATACTTTGGTAATATTTATTAGTTGTATTGAATTTATTTTTGTTCTGGTTTCAGTTAAAAATAAGTAATTGTTTTCATAGAGGCTTATTTTTATTACTGTAGTACCATAATTAAAGATTTTAAGGGTATTTTTCTGGAATTATCTTTATGCAAAAGACAACTATTTGTATCTCTTGATCTTATGGTGAAACACGACATTGATGTGTTTGTTTGATTCACTCTAAAATGCATTAAAATATACAAGCACAGGCATCATAGACTTATTTAAGATCGTACACATGACAGTAAATGTTTACTTCCTTCCAGAATCTTGTGAACAAGATGTGGGTTGGTGTAGCCAGTGAAGACAAAGCAGAACTTCGTAGCTGTTTGCCCAAGCTTCTGCTTTCCCAGCATGCACTGCTTCCTTTCTTTATCAGAAACAAGCTGTGCAAAGTCATCGTGGACATCGGACGCCAGGACTGGCCGATGTTCTACCATGACTTCTTCAGCAACACCTTACAGGTATGTCTTATTCTTTATCACGTTATTATTGAATCGTATTAAAGTGATCTGACTCCATCTTTGTGGTTTGTGATGTAGTTAGTGCAGTCACCATCTCTAGCACCGCTGGGGTTAGTTCTGCTCAAGATGACTTCAGAAGAGCTGGTCTGTCCCAGAGAAGACTTGAGCGTCGCGCGTAAGGAGGAGCTGAAGAAACTCCTGCTGGATCAGATCCCCACCGTACTGAACCTTCTGACTGGTGAGATGCGGATGACATGTGGATGTTACTTGTCCTGAAGCACTGGAAAATGTGTATGTGATCTGACTGGGCTTGCAGTTTTATTTTAAACCACTATCTTTTCCTCCAGGTATTTTGGAGACAGTATGGGACAAACACAGTGTTAGAGTCACCACTCCCCCTCCATCCCCCACATCTAGAGAGACAGGTGAGCTTCTGCTTTGACCCTTTTAACACTGGTATGTTTTGAAAGGCAAGGTCTACATCAGTGATATCAACAAGTGCAATCATGTAGCCTGAGCAATTTAAAGCTAATTTATTTATTTTTGTGTCACTTTTTTTTCTTCATTAATTTAAAAACAAATGAAAATGATAAAATGATGATAAATATAAACATAAAATTTAAATGACAGTAACTAATTAAGTATATTTTATTTAATTACAATTAACAACAACAGCAACAATAACAATAATCATGATCCTTAGCTAATATAGTTCTGAATCATATCATTTAATTATGATGAGTAACAATTTTATTAAGTTATTCATATAATATAAATGTGTGTGTGTATATGTGACCCTGGACCACAAAACCAATCATAATTGTACAGTTAAAAAAGAAAAAATGAAGGTTTATACATCATCTAAAAACTAAATAATTAAGCTTTCCTTTGATGTTAATCAAAATACTAAGAAAATCACCTTTTAAAGTTGTCCAAATTAAGTTCTTAGCAATGCAATTTACTAACCCAAAAATTAAGTTTAAATGTTTTTACAGTTGGAAATGTACAAAATATCTTCATGGAACATGAATGTCCTAAAAGTTTTTGGCATAAAAACAAAATGGATAATTTTGACCCATACAATATTTTTGGGCTATTGCTACAAATATACCCCAGTGACTTAAGACGTGTTGTGCTCCAGGGTCTCACATATGCGTGTATAAATATATATAATGTATAATTACTATGATTTAATATATTTATATTCATCTCAATTTGTGAACTTTTAGTACAAATAAAAATCTAATTTAAAGCCGCGTAGGTTGTCAAACAATACTAGAAATCACAAAATGGTCTCACTAGTTAGCTACCAGTAAATGAGTGTTGTATTAATTGTAGTCTATTGTCATGTTCTGTAGGCATTCTGGCAGGCGACAGCACACCGATGCTTCTGGAAGCTGAAAGTGGCGCTCTGTGTCTGCTAGCGCTGGAATGCTTGGCTCATCTCTTCGGCTGGATCCCTCTCTCCTCTTCCATCACTCCATCCCTCCTCGCTTCGATTTTTCACTTCGCTCGCTTCGGATGCCAGCAGCCAATCAAAACGAAACCTCTGCCCACTTCCAATGGAGACTCCGCCCCCGGAAGCCTCCCGGCCAATGGCGGTGGCGGGGGGCACGGCAGGACTGGTCAGATGGTGGGCCACACCGAGCGCGCCAGGCTGGGCATCATGGCCATGAACTGTATTAACGAGTTAATGTGCAAAAACTGTGTCCCGGTGGACTTTGAGGAGTTTCTGCTCCGCATGTTTCAACAGACTTTCTACCTGCTGCAAAGACTCACAAACACACACTCACACACCAACACGCACACTATCAAAAGCAGATTGCAGGAATTAGACGAGAGGTAAGAAACGGATGCACATGCTTTAAACTTTTAACTCATTGATGCCACTGCTTGTTAACCCTTTCTGCCTGTCTGTCCCTCTCAGCTATGTGGAAAAGTTCACAGATTTCCTCAGGCTGTTTGTTAGTGTTCACCTGCGGAGGATCGAATCTAACGCCCAGTTTCCTCTAGTGGAATTTCTAGCTTTGCTCTTCAAATACACCTTTAACCAGGTAAAACCCCTTCACTTAATGTTCCAGGAAGCACCATGGCTAACTTACCATATTAATATGTCTAATCATACTTCCTTTTGCTGGACTTTGTTTACTCAAACCTTCCCTGTTCCTCTAATTTTTAACTCTTATCACCATCCTTTTTTATTTTCAAACTGGTGAAAACACCTGTGATGTATAATTACTGACATTTTCACAGACATAGTTGAATGTGTGCTGAAAGTGTTTGGACTTGAAGGTGCTTTTTTTTTTTTTACTCTTCTCAGTGAGCCACAAGATGTGCGTTATCATGACTAATATTGAAGGTGTGATGAATTGAGAAACCAACATTTTCCATGATCTTTTGACATACAGTTGTGCTCACAAGTTTGCATTCCTCTTGCAGAATATGCAAGATTGTAATAATAAAGTAAGATGGATCATAAAAATCACATTATTTTTTGCTAGGCATGTGATAGAATAAAATTTTTATGTTGTGATAAAAGCTTTTAATCGCTGTATGCGGTATTATCACAAAATAGAAATTTTGCTGCAAAAAAAGAGTTGTTATAATGCAATATAACAGGTTTAATGTTTTACTTTATACACAAAAACTAGCATAAAATAAAAAGTCAAATAGATAAAAGTGGAAAAGAACACTTTACAATAAGGTCTAACCTTAGTTACTCTTACCCAAAGGTAATATAATACAAAGAATGGTGTTATAAATGTACATGCATTTAAAAAAAAAATCAAATATGAAAAACTTTTAAGGATTTACGATGCTAATGATCGTTAAATGCATCATCCCAGTTTTGTTAAAAAGGGTCCATTGGCAGTTTATGATAACTAATGAATTATCTAATGTTAACTAATGGAGCCTTAATGCAAAGAGTGACTGAACAATAAAGAGTTAAAACATGGTCAGACGTTATCTGGGACATGTTGTTGTCCAGATTAAATGCTAAAAGGTTTAAAAATAAATTTTGTGAATACGAAAATATGAATAGCTGTTTAAATCATAAAAATACCAGTTACCGGGGAAACGGCTGCATTTCTGCTGGTGCTTTAACACCATTGAGTGCGTCTCCTTCACTCGTTCCACCTTCTCATCCATGTTGGGCTTTTTTACTCCAGAGTGCCTCTTTGACGCAGTATACGGCTGTAGTGTTCATTTTAACCAGCTGATTGGAAAAGGCTGCTTAGAATGCATTCAAAAAATCGGAATAATTGGAATGAACAATCACGGTATTTTAAAGTGCCCATGACAACAATATTGTGCATGTTTATTATGGTGATATCGTATTACCGAATACAGGCACACATATATTTAGTACTGTCCTGAATAAGCTGTTTCACATAATTTATTCAACATAAGTGTACATACAGTATAAACCACAACAGGGTTAATATAGTTAACTAAAACCAAAAAAATCGCTACTTAAAATACTTGAACTGAAATAAAATATGAAAAACCTTGAAACCAAAATCTGTTATTTTGAAAGTGAAAGTCAAAAGTAACAGTCGTTGTCAAGTATGGTGTCCCATATTTGAAGTTTGTGCTCTGCATTTAAGGCCTCTGAAACTAATAAAGCAACAGAATTTAACATTATGCAGTTTTTGTGATGCTTATTTGGTTAAAATGATTAACATCTTTCATATTTTGCAAAAGTTATGTAAACTTATGTGCACAACTGTATAAGAGTTCATTGTACTATAAAAGCATACTGCAATTTGCAGAACTCATAACATTTTTATTAATCCGAGAAAAAGAAAAAAACAGTAGTTTTTATTGAAAGCAAGCTGCCAAAATGATTCAGTAGTTGGTACATGATCAGTAGATTCTTTGGAAAACCAATCACAATTTGATGAAGGCTTTTCAAACAGACTTCATGGAAAGATATAGTCAACATAAACATGTCCATTTTAATATCTAATTTGTGATCTTTGATTTTTACCATACTCAGTCTTTATTTTGCAAACTCATTTTTTGATGTTTATGCAGTCAAGCTAGTGACTAAACAGTCAACTGTTTGTCCTAGTAGCATAAAAATCATTCGTTATTTAAATTTAGTTTGTTTATAAACCGAAAGCGAACAAAGAGTACTGTTTATAATCACTGGATTTGTCATTCACTTCAGTTCAGCACAAGTTCTGCACTCTGCACAGCAGCTGAGATATTAAAAGTCTCATAAAGGTTATGACATTACCCAATTATAGCAATTGGTGTGTACACTGAAGCCTTGAATGACACCTTCCTTCCCCCTTTAAACAGTGTTTAATTCCTATGGCTAAACTTATGATACAAAAAGCACTTTCATTTAACTTATGTTTTTTTGATGTAAACATTCTTAA
The DNA here is from genome assembly GCA_032357425.1 of Enteromius argenteus. NCBI lineage: Eukaryota > Metazoa > Chordata > Actinopteri > Cypriniformes > Cyprinidae > Enteromius > Enteromius argenteus. The sequence goes on from JAUCMR010000071.1 coordinate 2,487,115, forward strand.
CATTAAAAGTGCACCACATGACTGTTAAAAAGAGTGTGACTTAGCACTAAAATGTTTAACCTTTCATCTTTTGTGCACCTCTAATTTGTTGTAGCCGAATCATGAGGGTTATCTGGCCTGTCTGGATATCTGGAGCATCTTCCTAGACTACCTGACCACCAAGATCAGAAGCCGATTGGCTGACAGTGACAGTGTCATTAACAGGTTCGTTTCTGTGGACTTTGTGAGCCCAAGAATTTAGTTTAAGTTGTGCTAAAAACATTGCAGTAATCTGTGTGTTTGTGTGAGCAGGTATAAAAACGCTCTAGTTCTGCTACTGCGTGAAGTTCTTAACAGGATCCAGTTCAGGTTAAACCAGAGTCAGCTAGAAGAGCTGGATGACGAGACCCTTGACGATGATGTAAGGATCAATCAAACATAAAGCATCAGTTTTGTTCTGCAGAATATTTGGAACTTTTTTCCCACCCTCTCTGGTCTCTATAGCAACAGACGGAATGGCAGCGATACCTGCGTCAGAGTTTGGAAGTGGTTGCCAGGGTGATGGAGCTGCTGCCGTCCCAGACCTTTTCAGTTCTGGTAGGTGCCTGTGAGTGGGTGAGCGTGTACATCCTCGCTCTCTTTGTACTGAAAACAATTGACTCTTCATTGGCAAGTATAATAGATGTTTTATATGGAAGCAAATGTGATTTAAAAACCCAAATGCAATAATGAATCGTCATCCACATGAGTGTGAGTTTTAGAGCTGTCAGTTACATATAATTTGATATATACTGTAGGTGTATAAATAAAAGGGAAAATGAAATTTATTTTTATATGTGTGTGTGTTTAGTTTCCAGTGCTTCAGGAGGATCTGGACATTTATCTTGGGCTGCAGCAGTTTATCGTGAGATCAGGAACAAGTGAGTTTCTCTTCACTGTTACAATCTGAAAGGGTTTTATAGATGGCTTTGTTCCAAAACCTGTAGAGCTGGATATGTGTCATAGATAAGGCTAATCCCAGAATGCATTGCACAGAACTCAATGAAAAATTCAATGCAAGATGCTGTCATTTTTAATCAGTATCCAAATGTTACCGTCTTAACAATTTACTTGTAAATCGGGCAGTAACTTTTTTGACCTGAGAAGTCCATTTGAATGAAGGCTTGTTTGATTTAAGGCTGTACAACTACACATGAAGTAAAATACAAAGTAGGAAGTTCTACATGAACTGTAACGCACACTACTGTTTGAAAGCTTGTGGCTGGTATAGTTTTTTTCACTTGTTTTTTAAAAAAAAAAAGGTAAAAAAAACAGTAATATTTTGAAATATTATTGCAATTTAAAATAACTGTTTTCTATTTGAATATGCTTTAAAATGTAATTTATCTTTGTAATCAAAGCTGAATTTTACTCAGAAATCACTCTGATATGCTGATTTGCTGCTCAAAGAAGATATTATCATCAATGTTAAAAACACTTGTGCTGCTCAATAGTTCTGAAAAAATAAATAAATAATAATTCAGTCAATTTATCAGTTTAATGCATCCTTGCAGAATAAACATTAACTTACTGACTGCAAATTTATAAATAGTAATATACTTTCTACTGATTGCTTGAGCAGTCTGTAAATATACAGGAGAATTGAGTAGTAATGTTCGCTCTGATAGTAATTATAGTATATTAGAGGCAGTTCTGTTCTAATGTGGCTAGTGAGCTGCTGTCAGCTGTTATTGAGTGGTTTCGCACCTCTCTCTGTGTGTGTGTGTGTGTGTGTGTGTGAGAGCAGGTCGCAGGCTGAACATCACAGCGGAGGCCGACTGCAGAAAGCTGCACTGTGCTCTCAGAGACCTGAGCTCTCTTCTGCAGGCCGTGGGACGTCTGGCCGAGTTCTTCACAGGGGACGTTTTCTCCGCTCGCTTCAACGATGCTCTCGCCATCGTACAGAGGTCACTTCCTGATTCCCAATTCCTCTTTTAACAACAACACTCCCTCCTTATGTGTTTTACTGTCCTCTGAGTTCTATGTTTTATGCCATTTTTTTTTTTTTTTTTACCTCAAATTACAACATTAGTGGAGTTTGCTATGTCAGTCTTCACTACCACTAGTTACCAGCCTGTAGAAAGTGTAAGAATGCCACGTTTTGACTTTGAATGTTCAGTGTTCATATTTAATTAAATTAAATTGTTGCCTTTTAAAGTTTTATAATCACATTAGGCCACACTGACCATCATTTAAATCCTCTTAAAGTGAGAAATAAGACTTTTGTAATGCAGTTTAATTTCTGAAAGAAAAACAAAAGTTTAGTTTTACTTTCAAAATTTGAAAGCATTTCCTTGTTTTGGCCAACACAGGGAGGGTGTCAAAGTAATATGCAGCTTTACATTTTTAAATAAACATAATGGTAAACACTTAGGAATTAATAGCTTGAATTATTAATACATAGTTTAGTTCTGTTTGGTCAGATGTTACTAGCTGACTGAAATAAGTGATGGCATTGCGTTTGTCCTCTCAGATTGGTGGAAGTGTCGTGCTACGGTTCTCAGATCAGCCTGTACGATGTAGAAATGGCTGTTCCTTCAGTGCTCAAACCGGACCTTATAGACGTGTAAGTAGTCATAAACTCTGTTCAAGGTGCTATTTGCCATCAGTTAACATAAAGGTGTGTTTACAATCATGCTTAATAAACATCTGTGTTTTGCAGCCATGCGCAGTCATTGGCTGCTCTGCAGGCGTATTCTCATTGGCTGGCTCAGTTTTGTGGTGAGGTGCAGCGACAACAAGATCAAACGCAGTTTATGGACCTCATCACATCGAGCATGGCTGCCACGACCCCTCTTATCAATGCCAAGGTGAGATGATCTTTATGAGATGGCTCATTTAAAGCAGGACATTGTAATTGCAAGTTTAAAACACTTTTAAATTATTATTTTTTTTATTTATATACACATGCATATTGAAATGTATCATTGTGGTCAATCAGTATTGGTTTTGCTGATAAAGTTAAGGCAGTAAACATTATTGTGCCAATACTAGTAAAATCAATCTATTGAATGTGGTGAAATGTAATGGAAGTGTGCATGAAAGTCGTAATTATGACATTGGGTGCATTCTAGTCATTATGTTGGAGCAAGATGGCAACATTATAATAATAATAATCATAATAATAATAATATTTTTTTATATCTACTTTTACAAAATAATAAATGTGCACCACAACATTGTATTTTGTACAAAAATTATTTCAACTTATTTAGTAAATACAGACAATGCATCCATTGCTTGAGTTTCCCAATAAATAATTCAGGACTTCTTAATATAAACAAGCATAAAATACAATGGGACTTTTATTTTGAAATGACAATGCTGTACTATCTCCAGCTGCTTATTCAGAAAGATGAGGGGGTATAATATTAACTCTTTCAAAAAATGCTGTTCAGTTTCCAACTTCAACCTGTAAGTACACTGATAAAAGTAAGAAATGTTTGTTGAGTAGCAAATCAGTATATTAGATTTCTGAGGGATCATGTGACACTGAAAACTGGAGTTACAAAGTTATTTTAAATTGTAATAATTTAAATTGTAGTAATTTCACAATATTACTGTTTTACTGTATTTTTCAACCAAAATACCAGACAAATTTCCAGAAACAGAAATGATTCATTTTATGCAGGAATTAAAATTGTGACAACCTGAAATACACTTGGACTCTTACTTTGAAATGGTTATGTTTAGCTACTATCAGCACCTCTTTCAAACACAAATGGGAGATAAATATGATATGAACACCATAAAGTAAACACTGTCATAATTAATTCAGTCATGAAGTCTTCATGGTAAGGGTTTTAGTACTAATGTCCATTGCTGTATATTTAGTTTAGGTTGTCTTGAAACTTTAAGTTTCACTATATTGTTAGATTTATTCTGTTTAACCCGTTTTTCCTCATTCTCTGAGCCTGGGAAAATGCTAATCTGTCTGATCTCTGTGTGCCGCAGGTTCCAGAGAAACTGCTCTTATCCGCGTGTCATCTCCTGGTCTCCATGGCGACCACCGTGCGGCCGGTGTTCCTGGTGTCGCTGCCGGCGGTGCAGAACATCTTCAACCTGATCACGGAGAATCATAACCACAGATTACCTCAGGAGGTGGGTTCATATTGCTCTGCCTTCGGAAAACAGGACAGCGTAGCACAGCTTGTACTTGGCTCCGTCTGTGTTTGTTTGTGATGTAATGTTTGCTGTTTTTGTCCCAGGCTCACGTCCTCGTGTGTCGAGCTCTGTCAAACATGCTGCTGTTGCCGTGGCCTAGTCTGCCGGAGGCGGAGCAACAGTGGCAGAGCCGCTCAACCAATCACTCGCGGCTTCTCAGCAGTCTCACACAGCAGTACCGCCTCCTGCCCCGCCCACCCAGCCATCACCCCAACAGTAAGAGCAACTGATGTTTAGTAGTTATAGTCTAGGGTCCGTAAGATAGATAGATACTGTGTATATATACATATACGTATATATACGAACCGAACCCTGATTTTTGTGAACCGTTACACCCCTAATATAAAAATAAATATATACACACATACATATACATATATACGTATACATATATTAGGGGTGTAACGGTTCACAAAAATCATGGTTCGGTTCGATACAACACAGTGGTGTCACGGTTTGGTATGTTTTCAATACAGCGAAAATTAAAAAAATGAGGATTTCTTTTGATTTTTTTTTTTTATTTATTAAAACTAACATAAAAGTATGATCTTGTTTTTTTTGTTTTGTTTTTTTTTACTTTGAGCAATGATGGAGCTACACTTCACCCATCTTCTGGGGTTTCGTCTTAGCAGCAAATAAAACAAAACCAAATGTTCCTTATGAAAAAGCAAATGTAATATTGTAGTAGTTATAAACTAATAGAAAGAAAAGAACAATTTTGTTTTTACATGGAACTCAGTTTCAGTCAATTTTTTTTAATTTTGAAAGTTCAGAATGATCAGAGTGTCCACATTTTCTTCAGACAGCACAGATTGTGTCTTCAACATGTGGGCTGCTGTTGTGCTTCTGTTAAAGAAGGGCATAATCTTTCTGAGGAGCGCTAGAAGGGCTCAATTACATTTAGGATTTTCTTAAAACCCGCATTTTCCCCTACCGAGTAAGGTCTCATATCCGCGGCTATAAATGTACCGATCGCCTCGGTGATTTGTTTTGCCCTGTTCAAATCTGTTGGAAGTGCCTGCCTGAATGCCACGGGGATAGTTTGTAATGTGCGTGTCTCTAGTTTTTGTCTAGTTCCAGTTATTGACACACTGGGGTGATGTCGGAGTAAAGGAGTTGACATGTTACAAGTATTGCCGCTGATGCAACTTATGTTTTTTTTTATCCACCACTCTCTTGCCATCACCCTCATAACTTACAGGGAAACCAAAGTGCTCCCAAACGCCAGACCTGTTGGTTATAGGAGGATATCCTCTATTTCTGGTCTGATAACTGCATTAACGTTACTAGTGCAGCATTTGCCTGACTGGAGTAGTGTTTGGGGGTGGGAGGGGCAGTCAGCACGTTGCCTGTCACGTCGTTTGGGCTGCACACTTTATTCTATTTTATTTTTTCAAATATAAAAGTATTAGTCTGAATTCGGTTTGTAATGCGTACCGAACCGAAAGCCTCGTACCGAGTGGTTCAATACGAATACATGTATCGTTACACCTCTAATAAATAATAATAAATAAATAATAAATAATTTAAAAAATAATATATATATATATATATATATATGTGTATGTAAGTGTGTGTGTATTTGTTTCTTTGTTATTGTTATTTATTTATTTATTTTGAAAGGCTTGCTTTTTTACCAATCTTTTAATTATTTTAAAATGATCAACGATTATAAATGAAATGATTGTGTGTCCCTCAGGTAAAGCGGTGATCCAGCAGACTCTGTGTGTGTTGAGGGATCTGGTGGACAGTATATCAGGAGAGGCCACCAAATCCCGTCAGATCTGTTACCACAGTCTGCAGGAGTCTGTCCAGGTCACGCTCGCGCTCTTCCCCCTCTTCATCCAGCAGCCAGGTGACTATCACTTCTACAGCCGCTCATCTTTCATCAGCGTTTATAACAAACGTCTTCACTGCCTTCTAGTGTCATAATCATAAGCGGTGTGACGAGATCTCGTGAGATGCAATGTATCTGGTTTCGCGAGAACTTGGCGATATCCTCTCGGTAGTGGTATGATGCGGCACAACTAATCTCCAAAAGAAAATTGCTGCCGCGTTCTTTTTATGACGTGCTGCCACAAATTCCAAATGGTTTTCAATGGTCGCTTTATCTTCACATTCACTTTAACTTCACATTCCACGTTCCTTTCTGTCTCGCGTACAGCTGCATCCGCACAGCTTTCAAATTATGCTCAGTCGCGGGTTCGTGTGGATGGACAAGCTCGACACATGCGCAATGCCACCTACTTGAGTGGCGCTTTTTAAGCATTCTTCTCGCACATACACTGTTGTACGTGGACTTGAAAAATTGCCTGCACACGGACAGGGTGTGTGGGTGTCCGCAAGACAGGGGCCGAAGTATACTTTGGCCTTTAAGCTGGCATAGCATTTGCTGTAGACAAGTTTGTTTAGGTATTCGGCCCGACTGAAGCTTTTTTGAAAAAACACTTTTTTTTCCTTTTTTTTTTTTTTAAGGGATACTTGTGTTATTTGTTTTTATTTATTTATACTGTTTATACTTTTTGTATAATTACTTGCCTGTCAGTTTGTGACAAAATATTTAGCAGTGTTCACATGTTGTTTATTACCGCATGTAATTCATTAAAATAGTTTAATTTCAAAAGATTGATGACAAAATGCACCTACACTTTTGGAATGTTTTTGTTGAATAAAACACTATTTTTTCCAATATATTTTATCATTGAGGATTTATTTTCAAAAAGTCTAAAAATCTCGTCCCGTCTCGTTCTTGTGAACCCAGTGTCTCGTCACACCCCTAATAATCATGTTTGTTTAGTTTGATTGTTCTGATGACTCGTCTTCTCTCACTCTCTCAGATGTGACTGATGAGATGCTGAGTTTCTTTCTCACGCTGTTTCAAGCGCTGCGTGTGCAGATGGGTGTGGCCTTCACAGAGCAGATCATCCAGACCTTCCTCAGCATGTTCACCAGGTGACCTTCACTGCTTTCGCTGACACTGAGAGCCATAAGCAGTTGTTTCCTGATGTTAGGCTTATCTAACTTGTCTAAATCTTCACCGTGTTCCTCAGAGAGCAGCTGGCGGTGAGCATCTTACAGGAGGGCAGCTCTGGCTCCAAAGTGGTTCAGAAGTTTCTTAAGATTCTGCAGGTAAATGAATAAAAGCCAGTTTGCATTGGCGTTTCTGTGTCTTATTAAACATGTCGTTCACAGTCTATCTTTTGTATTATTGTTTCAGGTGGTGGTTCAAGAACCTGGTCAGACTTTCAAACCTCTGTTACCCAGCATCCTCAGCCTTTGTTTGGATCAGGTTTACCCAATAGTGGCAGAGGTATGAGACATGAATAATAGATAGATAAACCTCAGAGAGCTTCAAATTGATTTTCCATCTTAAAACACACTAGCAGATTAATTTATGGTAAAAAAAACAAACAAAACAAAACACGGTAGCTGTGGTTCCCAGAAAGTCACTGTACGAATGTTTCAGATATTATGGGAGGGCATATTGGTGCTTACCATAACCATATAAAGTTTTAAATATGAAGGGACAGTCCAGATTTTTTATTTTTAAATGGAACTGTTTATTGTAGATGAAATTCTACATATTCTATAACAGACTACTTGCATAAAAATGCATAAATATCAGTTGTTACTCTATATTGCCCAATAATATGTCCTAATAAGATGACATTTAATTGCTTAATTTTATGTAAAGCAAATATACAGACAAATGTCTGTATATCTATAAGACAAATGCTAATTGTTGTTGGGCAGATAAATTAAATACAAACATTTACAATGTTATGTTATGATTAATTTAAGAATAAAAAAGGGTTTTGGTGATCTAAAGCTCTCTAACGTTCTTTGTTGGTGATGTTTTTGTAATTTGCTGATCTTGGTCTCTGTGTTCTGCAGCGCTCCTGTCCAGATGTGAAAGCCGAGATGTTTGAGCTGCTCTTCCAGATTCTCCATCAGAACTGGAGGTTCTTCTTCAAGAACTCAGTGTTGAGCAGCGTTCAGAGAACCGGAGCCGAAGAACTGATGGAGAACCAAGCGCAGTTCATTACCGCCATGCAGGTATCAACTGCTCTAGAAACATGACTTAACCCAATCTAATTTGCAGAAGCATCAAGCTTTGAGCTTTAGTTGTGGTTCTGAATATGCTGATATGTGTGGTGTTGGATAATTTTTGTTTGAACAAAAATTCAATTTAATTTTTGTCTGAGCCCCTTGTATTTGATTTGCAGGCATTTGGTCAGTCATTTCTGCAACCGGACATTCACATCTTCAAACAAAACTTGAGTTACCTTGAGGTCCTGAACACCAAACACAAGCTGTACCACAGGGTAAATATTTTCTTTTTTTAAATTTAATATAAATATGAGTTTAAAAGTTAACTTTTTTATATATATATATATATATAGTAAAACACTTTTATTTTTTGATATAAATTAAAATAAAGAATTCCTTTCTATTCTATATAAATAATGTTCAAAAAAAAAAAAAAATAATATATATATATATATATATATATATATATATAAAAAAAATAAAAATCTTATTTTTTATGTATGTATAATATGGAGTTAGTTTACATTTTTCTATACAAATTTTACTCATTTAATACAAGAAAAATTTATAAATTAATAAAGAACAATTAAATAATTTTTTAATTTATATTAAGTATGTTTAATTTCATATTTGAGGTTATTTTTTATATTTAATATAAATTATAAATAAAAATGATATTTAATATAAGTAAAAATGTAAGTAATATTTAATACAAATAAAAAATGAAAGGTGTTAATATTAATTTTTTTTGTTTTATATAATAGGTGTAATGTATTTGGATTTATTTTTTATTTTTATGTTTTGATGTGTGGTTGTGTGTTAATTTCAGAAGCTGTTCCGGAACACCATGCTGTTCCACTTCATAAATGTTCTCCTTCAAGTCCTCCTGCACAAGAGCCACGACCTCCTCCAGGATGACATCACACTGGCGCTCTACAACATGGCAGCTGTGGATTTCTCAGCGTTTTACTCTTCCTTCTTGCCAGAGTTTCTCAATGGCTGCCAAGGCCTCGACCCTCATCAACGCACAACGCTTGCCCGAAACTTCGCGCCAGAGAGGGTGAGTGAACCTGACTGATAATTACATCAGAAAACTCTGTTTTTTACAAATATGAAGCGCTGGAACATATTCTGGCTTTCTTTTTTAGCCATAGCTCTGTCTTTTAATGGTTTTTTAATGTTTGCATATACACCCAGGATGGCTTGGGGGTGAGTAAATTGTGTGGTAAATGTAATTTATTTTTATTTATTTATTCTTTTCTTTGGGTGAACTATTCCTTTAATGCCATGGTGGAGGATTAAGGGCTGATTAAGAATAAGCGTGCACATCAACTGAACCTGGATCGATTTAGTGAGATTGCATGAGCTTAAATTTTATTTTATGAAACCGCTTCTGTCCCGATTGGTTTGTAAGGTTATTTCAATTCAGGTTTTAGATCTTAAAGGAATAGTTCACCAAATTCTGTCATCATTTACTCACCCTCAAGTAGTTCCAAATCTGTATGAATTTCTTTGTTCTGCCGAACACAGAGAAAGATATTTTGAAGAAAGTTTGTAACCAGGCTGTTTGGGTCACCATTGACAAAAATACTATAGAAGTCATTGATGACCCAAAACAGCCTGGTTACAAACTTTCTTCAAAATATCTTTGTGTTCGGCAGAACAGAGAAGTTCATACATGTTTGGAACTACTTGAGGGTGAGTAAATGACAGAATTAAAATTTTTGGGTGAACTATCCCTTTAATCCCTGCTTCTCTTAGTGTCTTTTATGAAACAGCCAGCCCCCGGGGCGTTTAGTCGCCAGGTGTTGTCAGATTCACCTGTACACAGACTTGTGCCATTCACTCGGTTTTGGGTGATGTCGTGGGTTCAGCGTGAGCCGTCTTCATGTTTTAACATGTGAGTCACGTCTTGTTTCTGTCTCTGTCCCCCGCAGGACCTGCCATCGTTTTCTCAGGGAGTGTATCGTATCGTGAACGACCTGCGCTTCTACAGACTGTGCAATGGAAGCCTTCCTCCGGGAACCTTGAAGCTATAGCAGCGCTCCATCACCCTGCCGCTCAGCCAAACCACGGCCCATCTTTCTCCAGGACGCTGATCACTGCTTCGGTGGTCATGTCTCGCCTTTCGCCAGGGGCCGGCCTGAGACCCCAGCGGCGGCGTGCTCCGAGAACCGCGGGGCTTCGTTCCTCAGCTTCTTCTATGTTTATTTCAGATAGATTTTACACGTTTGCCAATGATCAAGAGGCCAAAGCTGCTGTGGAGAAACTCGTCCCAAATCAGCTGATGTGATTCAGAGCGCTGCGGTTCGTGGGAATCGGACCAGTGCTTTCCCCATTGCTTGTTGATTTAAAAGGACTGGTGTAACTGAAAGCACACTTATTTTTGTTGACCTGAACAGGTGGCATTTGAAATGCAGTGGTGTGGAGTTGAACAAACTCATCTCAAGACGGTTTCAGTGAGTGAAGCGTTGCTGGATTCTGAATGGTTTTAAAGTGAACGGGTGCGACGCTGAGCACCGAGTTTCTCTTTCTCTTAAATTGTCTGGTTTTATTGCCCTCTCCTTATTTCCACGGAGATGGACTCCCACATCTTTTTCATATCATTCCATCCTGATCCAGGACAAACGAACCTTCAATAAAGTTTTATAATGAAATGCACTGTCTTTCTCATTTTGTGTGTGTTGTCTTGTTTTCCCACATAAGTGCTACCTACAGAATTATACACACATTTAATATATATTATATAAATGTATTATCACTTTTAAAAATGGTACTTTTATCAGGCTCTTGTGACAATAACACAGGACATTTTTGAAAATTAGGCATTAAATGTGCTTTTTATTGCCGATCATAAACATGGAGGCCTGTAAAAAAATACTTAAAGTATTCATATGTGGTTCTATAATTATGATATGCTCATTTAATATTTTAAGTATTGTAATTGTATGCAATTTGTTAATTAAATAACTATTTTTTAATACTTTTGTAAACAGTTGATATTTTTATATATACCCCACGCTATTTAATAATAAATATATATTTTTTTTTTTTAATTTTCACAAAAGCTGTGAAAACGCTGAGGTATGCGTATATACAGAACTTCACTTAATAAAATAAAATATCTCTCCAAATCTTACACACATGGTCCGTGGACGTCATTATTTCCGTGGTTGATGGGTAACTGGTAGCCGATTTGCCCCCTGACCGTTCATCTGTGCCCGGAAGAAACACGACACCGCTCCCTGGGTCTGCTAGGCCAGATAACCTTTTGTTAAGGTTTCGTGCGCTTTACTAGCATTTGTTTCCTAACCGCAAGGAACAGGAGAAGCTAAGATACTCTGGTAGCAGCATGATAACAAAAGACAACGCGATAAAAATACATTTCAGCGAAGCAGCTGAAGCGACGTCGTGCTAGCAGTGTAGACTTCTGTACAAACTATCTTAAGAACATTTATTTATTTGCCCAGGGGGTGTGGCAATATTTAGTTGTTGGTGTGTTAGTAGTGTTACAAGTAAATGAGTTGCATGAACTAAGTCAAGAAAATGCCTCTTAATGTTGGCTATGAAAGTATTTATTTATTATGTGGCGTTTGCGTCAGCAACAGTTAAGTAAATCTTTGGAGCCAAAGTAAAATCGCCTGTTCGCTAATTAAGTTAAGTACTAGTTAAGGCAATGTTCTAGCACTTTCATGAAAAAAAACCCTTCAACCTAACCAATGCACTCTTTAAAAGGCCATTGTGTGGGGTTTTGAATCATGATAAAACATGAACTGCTTAGTGATTCTTCAGAGCAGTGTCTGATGAGAAATAATGATGAATGCATCTCTACCACAGAGAAGCGTGGAGGAAAAAGTCTTGATGTGAGCAGCCTTTTCAGCTGCTGAAATCTTTCATTAATCTTTTTTTTTTACTTAAAATGCGTCTCATGAATTCAAATGGAAGTTCTAGACACTTATGAAAGTTAATTTCATATACGTTTGTCTTTCTCAAATCAACCTGTTTTAGGGTTTATGTGTGGCTACTCACGAACTGTCTGGAGTCACCAGTATCGAGTGGAATAACTGTTTATGTAAAAAGCTGTCTGTAGGTTTACCTTCAGAGAAAACAAACAGAAGGCTATCCCGTACTTTATTCACAACATTTAAATATTTGTGCAATTCTATCCTGAACAGTGATTAGTGGTAAAAATGGCTAAATAGGAAAAAGATCTGCCACCCGCAGTAGATTTTGATATTCTAGGTATTATCAAATGGCCAGAGTTTTGAG
>JAUCMR010000071.1:2504596-2524416 GCA_032357425.1 Enteromius argenteus
TAATTGTTCCTAAAAAAGCTATTTTGGTTCTGTCTTTATGGTGCTGATCAATGTAGCTAACGTCTGTAAACAATGTACTTTAATGTCTTTTTCAATTAAAAAATACTTGCATTTTAGCAGATGCCTGTCATCCAAACCCAGTCCCTTCACTCAGGGGAAAATGCATTAAATATGCAGTAAATAATTATTTATTGACTGTAAATTTAATTTGACAAAGATACATCAAATAAATGTTTGCTGTAACACAAAAATGATTTGTTGTGTGAATATGTGTACTTCACGTCACATGGTACACAACCCCTTTTTATGCTTTTGTGCTAATTTTAAAGGAACGGTTCACCTAAAAATAAATATTTGCTGAACGTACTCACACTCAGGCCATCCAGGATGTAGATGAGTTCGTTTCTTCATCAGAACCAGTGAAATTTAGAGAAATCACTTGCTCATCAGTAGATCCTCTGCAGTGAATGGGTGCCGTCAGAATGAGAGGCAAAACAGCTGCTAAAAACATCACAATAATCCACACCACTTCAGTTCATCAGTTAATGTCTTGTGAAGAGAAAAGCTGTCAAGAGTTTTTATAAGTCCATAATTCATAAGTATTCTATCCAGGGAAAAAGTTCATTCCACATCAAAATCCACCAACATTCAGACAGTTATTAATCGTTAGACTGGAGTGGTGTGGATTATTGTGATGTTTTTATCAGCTGTTTGGACTCTCATTCTGACGGCACCCATTCACTGCAGAGGATACATAATGTACTGCTAAATTTCTACAAATCATTTCAACTCAACACCAACTTTTCGGGTGAACTATTCACACTTGTTTTAAATAATTTCAAGTCATCTTGGAGCAGCTAAATTGGAGCAGAAGATCAAAATAACCACACAGACTCGACGTTACAGTCAAGAACATCCTTTTATTCAATCAGTTAAAGGTGCTGCTCTTACTTGTTTTTCTTATTATGGAAAAGAAATTGTAATCAACACATGCATTTCACCATGAGCTCTGGAAGGCGTGTGGACTGAGAAGGGCGCCGCTCGAGGAGTTCAAACAAGACCGGAGCCGCCGAGGGTTCATGCTACTCTAAACGCATCTGAATGCCCCGCTCAACAAAAGAGTACAAAAGTAAATACGAAAGAAAGAAAATGGACGGTCAGTACCAGGGAGGGACAACGAGAGCGCAAACACGTGTCCGTCGCTATGGCTTTCGCTTATTACAGTTATTAATAAATCACAGCCAACGCGGACGCCGGCTTCACGGACTCGGGGAAGTGAAACAATTGCATATTTTGTTTGAGGGAGGAAGCAAGTTGTCGTTAAGCCCACGACGTCGGCTTTTGCTGGTGAGTGTAAGTTGATTTTTTCTTTTTTTATTAGTTTCGCTCAGGTTTTTGTGGCGTGCGTCACTTTGGTCTGAGTTTGGCTCGTAACTCTGGGCTCGCGGTCGCTTTGAAACTGTCGCTTTCCCTGGGCTGAAACCACTCCGTTTTTAAGGTGCTTCGTCTCAACAGGAACTTTTTTTTTGTTTTTTAATTAAATATCTGGTCACGTACAACCATTCAAAGGTGCGTCATCACTACAGATTCTCAATGCAATATCAATACAAACAGATCATAGCAAATCAAATGAATTTGGTAACAAAAAACAAAATAAATAGCTCAAAAACTCGCCTATCCTACCTCAGCAGTCGGCCTTTATCGTTTTCGCAAACCAGCTGACGCCCGTCTGTCGGACGGCCCACCAGAGCTCACCGGCGTAACTTGTTCACGTACATTAACTGTTCAATGGAGAAGCTGAAGAGATCGGTATGAATACAACGTGAAGCGTACAGACAAGAATAACATGTGAGCTAACTGCATTCTGCTCAGACAACATTTTTTTCTTACTTTTTTTTTTTTTTTAATTTTAAAACCCCTCCGTTCAGAGAAAAGGGGCACAGGGAAAAGGGCGATGGTTATGCAACTATAGACTACTCCAGTGTCCAAAAGAGGCAGAAGACAAGATTACAGAGGAAGGAAAAGCAAGACAGAAAGTTTTTTTTTTGCATTTTTCATTTTTTTTTTTTACAGTTTTCTTAATTATTCAACAATAAAAAGAGGAACTAAGTCACACCGATTTCCTTTAGTACTATATATACTGCTTTGAAGAAGTCGCGGAAGGAGAAATACAGAAGTTTGAACGAGGGGATTTTTTTTTTGTTTAGTTTTTTTGTGTTTTTTCTTTTTTTGAGATGGGCACTCAGGATTACAAGATGGTGTCTGTGAACAAAAGGCACTTTTTAGGGACAACCTTTATGATGCTCTGAGTCTAACACTAGATCACAAAACAAATATTTAGAGTCATTTACACAGGGGCCAGTAGAGGGCGCTGCGGAATCAGGGGGGGAGGGGTTCAATTTCAATTCTCTCTTTCTGATTGGTCGCTGACTTTGTTTGGGAATCTGTTTGGGTGAATCTCTTTATGAAAATAACTACATTTCACCCTAAAATCTAAAGAAAAATGATATTTTGTGTGTTTTTATATTTTGTCAAAAATAAACGACATTACAATTTTTGTCTTATGATTTCTGAATGAAATATAAAGAGCCCCACAAATGATGTAGAAAAAAAATCATTCCCACGAATTAAGAATTTGTTTCTATGACTTAAGTTTTCTTTTTTTCGTAAATCGCAACCATATTGTGCTAATTATTTCTGTCGTTTTCGTAAATCGTAGCCACATACATATTCGTTCCCTTATTCTTGTCAATTGCAGCTTCTGTGTACAAAAACGTTCTTGTTTTTTGTACATTTTGGCCATGTTGTGCTAATCAGCTACCTCGTTTTTGTAAATCGTGGATATGTTGTACTAACTTGCTTCTACATTTTCATAAATCGTGGCCACTTTTTAGTTTTCTTCCTTGTGTTTGTAAATTGTGGCCACTTTGTACTAAAGTCTTGATTATGAAAACGAATCAACTAGTTGGGAACAAATTTTAAATTTGTAACTACAATTTAACTAAAGCGAGGTAATAAATTAATAAAACGTTGGAACAAATTCTTAACTCATGGCTATGGTAAATATACTGTCGTCCTTGTGTCATGTGCGGGGCTCTGCAGAAAAATCACAAGTTTAAAAGTTATAAAAGTTATCAAATTTACATCACTCCTCTTCATACTCCAAAATTTCTAGCTTACCATGGGCATTTTAGTTTATTCGAGCTGTGTTAAAGCCTCTCCCATAAACAGGGAAGATCTTGTCATACCTTTCTTACAAATTCAAAATTTTCTATGTACAAAAAGCCAGCGAATTTCAGACGGGAAGTTTAAGGACTACGGTGGTTCGGGCGATCCAAAGCATGGAAGTCCTAGAAAACTGGAATGCATAGCATGAAGTCAAAAATACCGGAAAAAACCTGCATTTTAGCTAGATAAAAGTCGTAAAACCTCTTAGGACATCATCAGTCGACATTCTTTGATCGCTTCGGAGAAAAGGTTGGAGGAAAAATGCCTTTTGTCACAACCTTGACCACAATGAACCCCCTCCCCCCTTCAGTTAATACAAAAAGGAAAGAGTATTGAACGTTTTTTCTTCTAAAATTTGTCTTGATAACACTTATTTTTCGTCTTCTTATGTATAATAGAGATCAAGCGTACTTTGATCCATAAAAAGCACCTGTTTTATTTAGTGATATATTCTGACGTGTCGCAAAAAACTGCTTCTTCAGCCCTCCTAAGTTTTGAGAACAAATTATTACAAATAAACATTAAAAAAAAGCAGAAAAAAGGAAAGATTACAAAAACGAATTCCCAAAACTTACAAAGACCGTGTTCTCTCTTTCTCTCGCTCTCTCTGCCCTGTAGTTTAGAGTCCCGGACAGCGTGGACTTTACTATAATAGAAGGATTTTCACCTCTACGCTTTCCTGTACACCCTAACAATGAGACAAACACAGTTTCTACCCAAGGCATTGCACATGGCTCAATCAACACACTTTATTTTGCAATAACAAATACTTCCTGTCCAAACACAAAAGAAATCAAAAGCCGTGCAATTTTTTTTTTTTACTACGCTTACGATATGTTTTTTGCGGAAATCTGATTTCCGCCAGTTGATTTTTTTCGCTCTAATTATTATTAAGTGCAGAACTGGGTTTTCGGGACTGGTACTTCTGAACGGATATCTGATTTATGATCATGCCATACTTCAAAAAATAACTAGACTGCCACTGAGCTTATTAGGCAAATAAGAAAAAAATGTATATATAAATATATATGGATATATCCTGTATATATAAAGATGTTTGTAACTAGTGAGCTGACGCTTGTTTTTTTTTTTTCTCATAAAAATTTCACGCTCCTCTATAGCTTATATGCAAGAAAATAACCTGAATTCATGTTTAACAAATTGCATAATGGGAATACAGAGGCACTTCCTTTGATTAGAAAAGAAAAGACCATTGCCATCACAATTCTCGTGTTAGTTTTCTACCAAAGCGATGACACGGCCGCCATCCGGCAACAATGCTTCCCTGCAGTGAGATACATGGTCAGGCAGTCCAGTTATTTTGTGAGGTTACCAATTACAGCTGCGTCGAAAAACAAAACTTTATCAGCGGATGAAGATCGCCCTACTGTAAAGGCTTCCCTATGTAGTCAATCTGCGGAGGAGAGAGTGTGTGTGTGTGTGTGTGCAGACAGCCATGCCAAAATGTTACCGAATTAAGTAAATGGTGAAATGCGGCGTCTAATAAAAGCGGTCCGAGCGGCCCACTTCCCTCTGAGCACGGCTATGATATGTCACACATTCTTTTGCTCCGCAGCAAGGTCACGTGTTCTTGGAGCACGGACTTCTGGGAGTGTAAACAGGTACGTAAACAAAACACAGAAGTGGGCGTGGCTCTAGGGCCGTCTTTATTAGTGCTAATGATTTAGGGACTTTTATTATGCCTCGCTACCATGATGAAATTAATTCACAGCCATTATAAATAACAGAATGACTAGCTGGGGCTAGTAAAAAAATTACTAGAAAATATTACATAAGTTTTATACTTCTAATTAAGTTTTACTATTTATAACAAAGTTCAGACTTATGGCTTTAATTTTCAAACAAAGAAAAAAATGAGTTCGATTATATGGGATTTGTTTGTTTTTTTAACAAACAATTAAAAAATTGTAACTCAGTCACATGGCTGCAAAGGTGCGGTCACATTTAGCAGAATTTTACAGGGGAAATTGTCATTTTGATAGGATTCCATTTGAATAGGAATTTTAGAAAAAGTAGATTTTAAATCAGGTTCAAGATTGTCAAACAATTGGTTGTGTTGACCAATGAATTTGGTGTTTTGTGCTTCACTACGTTATTGACAACGGACAAAGATTTTAAAGTTGTAGCTCAGTCACATGACTGTAAAAATGATCTGTGAAACTTCAAAAGCGAAATTTAGTCATTTTAAAGAGATAATTCACCAAAAACTGAAAATTAGTTCACAGCAGAAATTGACTTCCATAGTACGGGGAAAAAAATACTATGCGAGCCAATGGCTACCATCAACTGTTTGGCTATCACCTTTTTCAAAACATCTTTTTCTGTGTTTAACAGAAGAAAGAAACTCGTACAGTTTTGACAAAATGTTCATTTTTGGGTGACTCCACATGATCAGGAATTTTTATACGAAAATGAGGAATTTCCCGCAGCAGATTTCGCATCACATTCGTCGACAAAAATGGTGAATGTGACCGCACCTTAAGTGTGTGATGGTTGGCTTGATTTAAATCTATAGGAGTACTAGCTAAAATCTGGTGATGTCCTGTTGGCACTATTTTTTAATTTGAAAATTCAGTTCGAGGCCTGAAAACGTTAACGGGTCTCTGGGTAGCTTTTGTGTGCCAGGTTAGATTTTCTCTGCAATAAAATGTGCAAATAATGTCCGCCGTCGATCCCATTTTCAATAGTGCATGTCAAACTAGTGTTCTTCGCATTACTGTAGTGCAATACTTCTGCTGCTCGTAGTTAGTTTAGTAATTGACCGCGAAAGGGAAAAAGACGTTTCTACTGCATGATAATTAGCTAAAATAGCGAAACGTCCAGAACTCTTATTTAGTGTTGCCTGTATGCTGAACGTCAGCATGTTTAAGTGTTTTAAAAACAAAAAACTGTGGTTTAATTGGTCAAAATCTTGCATTTTTGTTGTGTCTGAATCCTCACCACTGAAACTGTTGATAATCCCTGCCATTGTACACTACTTCCTTGTTCCTAGTAACGTTTTCTGTCTGTGTTCGTCGGGTTCTTGCTCCTCTATGTTGCCGTTGGTTTGGTGACGGTTCTTGCGAGATGCTGTTGGTGCGTGTCGGTCCCTCACCTCCTGCTGTGATCTCAAAGTCTTTGTCGGAGGTGGAGGAGCGGGCTTGAAGGGCGTCTGACGGTTGGCAAATACAGGGTCGAACGTTTCCCAATCATATGCTGCTCACGTTTCTTAGGGCGCGTTTCGGGGATTTTCAAACAAGATTTTTTTTTTTGTCGTAAAACTTCCAAATTGTGTCGACAGGTTGCAGGCAGGACCTCATCAAAGGAACCATGACTGTAAAAACACAATAGAAGAAGGTGCTGTTAGTGTTTAATCTGAAAATACATCAGCACAGCGAAAACATTAGATTAATATATATATAAATAATATAAATTGTGTGTATATATATTTGTTTTTACAATTTCTGTGGATGGAAAAAATGACATATTATAGGCATTTTACATTATACCACTGCTACTACTAATTTTAAATTAACCTTTAAAAATAAAAATAACATGGGGCTAAACTGAAATGATCAAATATCACTCGTTAACAACAATTACAGAACAAACTTTTACTTTTTACATACAAATAAATGTGACAACTTATGTGATCATTTAATTTAGTATTTTAAATTTTATGAAAAAGTTACTAAAGGATATTTAAGTTATTAAATGTATTAAATAAACAAACCAAAATTGAATAATGTTGTATGTTTGTATGCATTTAATAACACAAATAATCATTATTATTTTATTTATTAAACTGATAAAGTGAAAAGTATTGTCGCACAACCTACAATTTAATAATCTGTTTAATTTGTATACATTTAATAAAATATAAATAACTTTAATGTATTTAAATGAAATGTATTTTCACAAAGTTATAATGTTGATTTGTACAAAAACGCTGGTTTGTATACATAAATAGCTTCTAAATTTAAGTGATAAAATGTATTACGTGAAATGTATTTTATTGTCAATAAACTTTAAATTAATCAAAAATAAGTTATTATATGTATTAAACTAAACTAACTTTACTGAACTAAACAAAATTTTAATTTTTCATTAATGTAATAAATACACTGTAAATTTAAAGTTAGTGAATTAATTAAATTATTGTTTTATTTTACATTTATAATTACAATTACATTGTAACTTTATCATCTTAAAGCAACTATGCATGTTTCAGTATGTACAAGCTTAAACATTTAATATTATTTAAGTCAATTTTTTATTTTTTTATTTTAAACAATATTCCTGAAGCTTGAATTCAAAAGTATGGAAGCTTTTAGATGGATGTGTATGTAGATGGTGAATGCTGTTCCTGCTGTGAGCACTAGAGGTCAGGCTGGACTCTCAGAGCTGCTGAAGCTGACCTGCTCACCATATGGGCCCTTTACAACACAGTCTGACCTGAACTACATCAGCAAACCTCCCTTCTGGGAATGTCATGTCAGTGGAGCTCTGACGCATCTCCACATACCATCACACTGACTCTATCAACAGCAGCAGACGCTCTGTTAATGCATCTCAGGAGCTCAGCTCGTAAAGTTCAGATATCGCACTGATAACGCCAATGACCGGAGAAATATTTACACCAAGTTTATAGTTCCTTCACGTCATGCTGGAATTAAAGCGTGTTTCCCAATAAAAACACTTCACGTCTTTGTCAAACTGATCGTTTTAAATAAAAAACTCATTTAGCTGCTGCGAGATCACACAAAAACAACCGAAAGGGCAGCAGTTTGAAATGAGCTGGATATCTATCTCTACACATTTGATTGTTTATTATAAACAGATTCTGGTTGTCAGTACAGCTGCCCAACAGCCAATAAAAACTCTAGAAACCACACAGCAATACAGCGGTTAACCTTAGCTGATATATTAGATGAAAAATGGTTTTAATGCTGTCTATATTTTCATTAGGGGCATTTATTTCTCTTAATATTCCTAATATATTATAAAAATAATCATTAATAATTAATGAATGATATTAAAAATGATTTCTAGTACCTGCACTAATAAATATCACATAACACATTCATATATTAGTTTTCATATTAAATAAAAATGGTTTATATAATATATAACACTGTAAACTGAAAATTTTATGTAATAAATTATACAAAATATATAAAATAATTACATAACAAACATAATTTTAATCAAAATGATCAGAATGATAATTACGTATATAACTTATGTATATATTTTTTATCATTAAACAATTAATTATGATTATTTGCATCCAAAATAAGTTTTTGTTTACATTATACATGTGTGAATACTGTGTATATTTATTATGTATATATAAACACATGCATGTATATTTAAGAAAAATATGTTATGTGTATATATTTAAACATTTATTTATATATAATATAAAATATAATAAAGTATATAGATGTAAATACTTTCAAAATATATACTGTATGTGTGTTTATTTATATATACATAATAAACAGTACACAAAAATGTTATGTTAACAAAAACGTTTATTTTGGATGCGATTAATTGTTTGACAGCACTAAATATTTTACATAATATCCGTAATAGTTTGTCTAGATCAGGGCTGGGCAACCGGTGTCCTGCAGAGATTAGCTCCAAAACTAATCAAACACACCTGAAGAAGCTAATCAATGTCTTCAAGATCACTAGAAAGTTAGGGTTGGAGCTAAACTCTGCAGGACACTGGCCCTCCAGGACCGAAGTTGCTCACCCCTGGTCTAGATTGATAGATAAATTATATTTTATATATATAAAAAAACATTTAAAAGATGCTTACATATATTTCATCTACTTTCTTTCATGTTATATAAAATACAATGCTTTTATATCCAATCCGCTCACATTCCTCGCCTTGAGAGACAAATGTACTTTCATAAGAGCTCTTGTTGGGTGGTAAAGTGAAAAAGTGCTGGAGCGTTTGATGTGTGACTCGGGACGATGGCGAGAGCTGGGCTCCTCATTCAAACAAGGGCGGGATTGTTACTCCTGATTGGTTTTACAAAACTCTCTGGAAGTCAAATCCTGGAAGCACTTTGGCTGAGAGGCTCTGTTAGGAGGGGCGGCGGGTAACTTTTGTTCTGGTTGACTTTTGCAGGGCACGCAAACACCCCGGCACGTCTCCCCGCCGCCCGCCCCGGGCTCCGGCCCAACAGCCACTCAGGCCAAGTAACTCTTCCCCTGTAAGCTGTACTCCTCCCATCTTCCCCCCGTAATCCTTGGCAGTGACCAGCTCTGCCCCCCACCCTCAAGTTCAACTTCAACTGCCTGTGACATCATGTCTCGTTGCTGCGGGCAACCAGACAGTTGAGACGTGACTTTTCAGTTTAGGGGCCGTGCTTCAACTTTGCCTCTCTTTTCTCCATTCCTGTCTCGCATTTCTACACTTCTTTTTCTTGTGTTTCTGACTGTGAACGGCACGGCGCTGAGAGAACCTCTCCGTACGGACATACAGCATTCAAAATCTTAAAGACACGCTTAAAAATGTTAAATGTCACTACATGAGATTAGCATTAGATCTCAAACACTGCAGGATCTTTTATCTTCACTAATGTCTTTTTTGTTCAGTGTGCACTTTGTTATTCAAAATAAAATGTAAAAGATCAAGTTGTGAGTGAGTGTTTTGGTGACTTTTACAATTATTAATGCATTTTATCATTGCACATTTTCTTAAAAGTAAAACATTTAAATAATTATTCAAACACTTAAAGACACACAAACTGTTTTAATGTCAGTAAATTAAAGTGTATCTGTGCATTTCAAATGATGCAGGATCTGCAGAATGAATGTTTTTCTCAATGTATGTTTTCTTATAAAATAAAAAGTATTGACAGGATATTTTCTCTTCATTAGTGTCATTTTTGCTTCGTGTTTTCTGACAAAATTGGTGTTTCGGCGATTTTTTCAATTATTAAATCACCTTACTAATTGCACATTTTGGAATAGTATAAAATAACTAATTAACAATTCACAAACAGCATGTGTCCCAAACCTTTATTTGCAGTAGTTCTGTTGATTTATGACCGAAAACCTAATAAAGTCATTTTTGCGCAATGTTTTATTTAGAAAGTATTTTTCCTTATCATCTGCTTTGATATTTTGTTATTTAATGCAATAACATTTTTAACTGAAGTGTCTAAATATCTTTTGGGGACACACTTAAGTGTAAGTGATGGTCTTATTAAATTAAATTACACTGAATTACAATTAATAAGGCACTTACTCAGTGCACAATTTATAATTATTTTACCATTATCACTGCGTCTTGCTTTTATCAATGGATTACACTTAAGGAAAAAAAAAACTAAAATAAAATTATTAATAAATCAAATATATATATATTTACTTATTTATGTATTTTATTTTATTTTTTAATCAATGTTTGTTTTATATTGAATTTTAATTGCATTTTCTCAGTTCAAATTTTCCTAACAGTAACAATTCACTTTCCCTAATGCTTTGCTGCTACTTGCATTTGTTTATCAACGCTTGAATTACATTAAATTAAAATTATTAATGTACTTTGTCAATGCACAATGCAAATAAAATAAAGTTTACTGTTGTAGTGTAACAATAACTATCTTTTATCAATGCCTGTATTACAATAAATCACATCTAAAGCATTTCTCAATGCATATTTTAAAAATAAACGAAATTGAATAAATAAGCTCAACTACAAATAACGAATCTTTGCAAAGCGTTTACTTATCCTAACTCACTGCTAATTTGCGCACTCAAGTAGTTTATCTCTGCGAGAACCTGAAAAAAAAGTTCTTCCCTTGCCTTCTAAAATTTATGGTGAATACACTGGAAAGTGCAAAATCAGACAAAGCGAAGTCACTGCCAAAGAGTCACGACGGGGGAGAAGAAAAATAAACGTCACCAGCAGAGGGTGATAGCGAGTCGAGAAATGAGTTAAAGAAGGTGGAAATGAGGAATGAAGGAAAATAAATGGTGAAATCCAGAGAGGCCAACCAGCAGAGGGAGGAGGTGAGAGCGGGTGAGTTAGCGGCTTCAGATGGTCACCATGTGTTGAGGAGCAGGGAGCCGGCCCGGGGCGGGTGTGCTTTACACATTAATGACTAAAGTGTACTGGGTGATGGAGGAGGTGCGGTGTGGTGGCCGTACATTCGCAACGCTCAAATCAACTACACCACGCCGATCAGCTCCAGTTATCACAGACCTGCTCCAGATGGGTCTGACACCGCAGAGAAGAGAGCATCATGGGAAACCAGGAAAGACAGGAGGGCAGGAGCGGGCTAACTTGCTAAGATTCATGATTTTAAAGTTTGAGGGAGTAAGAATCACCTGCGTCTGCTGGGGTATGTTCAGAAAGTTGTTGTCCCGTGATCCGATGCTGACAAACCTGTTGGGAGCTGTGGAGCCTGGCGTGGAGTATGCTGAGGGAGAGAAAGAAGAAGAGAGACAGAAAATATAAATATGTATTAAAAAAAGTTTATAATTATTTATTTACTTAAATCACCGTGTGCAGTCGTTTAAGTATTAAAATACATTTTAGTCAATGTTGTCTAATTGAAAAGATCAATCAATTCTGCAAAGATACATTGTGTGAATTTCATGAAATATATAGTGGAAACAAACTTTTCTGTACTGAACTGACTTGTTGGAAAACAACAGTAATGTGAGAATGCATCATTAAAGACACTACTGTTTGATTGTTCTTGGTTCACACGGTTGAAGATCAATAGATTGAAAAGGTATTTGAATCAGCAAATCGGTTCAAGTCATTATCAAATTTAGGGCAGTTTTTGTTTGGTTTCGGATTTAATTGATGGACTCCGTGATGAAACTGTTCATCAAATATAAGGATCTAACATAAATCAGTATGTGTGTAAAAACATGCAGAAATCAAAAACAAAGAGCCGTATTTGTTCTATAGTTTGCTGTTAGTGCTTTGATCAGCAAACATTCAAAAACGCAACAAAAAACTGCTTTGTTCATGAAATTCTACATTAATGCTGATAATTAACATAGAATTGAATTCTATATTATACAGAATATGTAAAATACCAATGGAAATATTTAAGCCTGTGATTGCAGAATTAAATTAAGCATTAATTTTATAATTTTGCACTAATAATCAAATAAATTATATTTTAATTTTTTTTAAATATACAAATGCTAATATAGAAAGATTAAAAAATTTAATTCTACAACAATTTTACAATATAAAATCTAATTATATAAAATGGAAATGCCAATATATGAACTCCTGTGATTGCAGAACTGAATTCTACATTATTGCAAACAAATTCTATATGAACTTAGAATTGAACTATGCAATATGCAAATAAATTATATATTATAAATATATAATATATAAACACTAGTATATAATAATAAGCTCTAATTTCAAAACTAAATACTAATTTAATGCAAATGAACTCTATATAAACAGAACAGAACAGAACTAAATTATTGGGCAGAATAAATCTGTTTATTGTTATTAATTATTTACCGACTGTTTGTGCCATGTTGTTGTTATGGCCATTATATAAAAACAATGATTGTTCTTTTATGGTTAAGGGGTTTTCAGGCCATTTGTTTTGTATCTTTACCCCGAACAACTCCCATTAACCATGGTAAACTCATAATGCATTACCTCTATATGCGTAACAAAAAAAAAACCTCTGTTAAGTGCGTTCTGGAGAATCAGCAACATATAAACACATAAAAAGACACATACAAACAACATAGAAAACAATTGAAACAATGAAAGAAAACACAATGAAAAGGAACAAAAAACAAAAATAAGAAACATGATAGAAAGGAGGAAAAGTGCTCCGTCCAGTGCCCCGTCTGTGGTGAGTGAATATTTTACAGTATGTCTGATTATCCACCCCGATACGCCACCTCCTTTCAGAACGGCCCAAATTTGGTTCATGTACTGGATGAACTGACCTTTAGACCAGCACTGGAGCTCAACTATCACATTTCCACAGGCCAAAAGCTAACCAGCAATGTGAACGTAACCAAAACAAACTCAAATGAAACCAACGTAAAATTACAAAGCATGGGTTTCTGGATGTTGTATTCGGGAGTGTAAAGGCCCTTTCACATCACAGCTGCAATGCAATTTGACCAGCGCAAACCGACCTGGACCAGAATATAAGTTCAAGAAGGTCTAAGCTGGTCTCTTCAGTTTGGTAGTTACAGATTCTTCCATCTTGGTTTGATTTTAGCGCCAGAACAAAATAATGAGGTCAAGCGAATTGTACAATAATAGAGGCATTTTGAAAACAGTTTGAACTAAAATGCACTTTTAAAAAATTTATTTTGGAGTCCACTTTAACTGCCCTAAATTCGCACCCTTTAATACAGAGCCAATACAGAGGACACGGTCATGGAATAAAATACGAGATGGGAGGAAAAATTATTTTTCAAGGATTCTGCATTTGCAAAATCTTTGCATTCTCCTG
The DNA here is from genome assembly GCA_032357425.1 of Enteromius argenteus. Lineage (NCBI taxonomy): Eukaryota > Metazoa > Chordata > Actinopteri > Cypriniformes > Cyprinidae > Enteromius > Enteromius argenteus. Next base: position 2,518,312 of record JAUCMR010000071.1, read on the forward strand.
CATTGCATTGATTTTTACACACAATTTTTTTGTGTTCTCTTGCAAAAGTATTATTTCCCCCCAAAAAAACCTTTATGCTCAATCGTCAAACATTTGCTTTAACTTAACAAAAGTACTCTGTTTGCCCAAAACTATTTGCAAATCTTTTTTGCGTTCCCCCACAAAACGTTACATTCCCTTACAGAGCATTAACTTCCAAAACTTTGTGTTCCCTTAACAAAAAAAAACCCGAATGAATTTTGCGTTCTTTTGCAAAAGTATCATATTGTTGATAATATCGCGTTCCCTCAAGAAACTTTGCTTTCGCTCAAAAAAACTACAGCGTGAAAAAAGTATTGTGTTCCTATGAGAAATTCTGCATTCACTCGTGAAAAATTTTTTTCCCCAGAGAAACTTTGTTATCTTTGTGTATTGTGATCCCCCGAGAAATTTTGCGTGCATTTACAAAACTTTTCCATTCTCTTGCAATTTTTTTCTCAGGGGAACAGAACTATTTTTCGAGAGAATGCAGACATTTTCCAAGTGGCTGCAAGCTTTCTTGTGGGAAATTAAAACGTTTTTTGAACAAATGCAAGTGCAAAACCACTTAAAAAATATTTTTCCTCCCATCTTATTCACCCATTACCATGTCCCTTTATGGGCTCTGCACTTCTAGTGATATTTTGATGGCTGTTAAATCTTTCAGATTGCTGCCTCAAAACTAGGATACATAAAAACACGAAGAAATCAAAAAAGTAGTAATGACTAGTTCTGACCCACCATTCACCGAAAATGACGAATAATGGGCATTTCAGTTTAACTTAAGGAAGACAAACTAAATGGCTAAAAACTAAAAAGCGGTCCAGCTGTGGCTAGAAGACTGGGGATCTTCAAGGGGTTTGGTGGAATGGGGGGGGGTGGGGTCGGGTCACTTACACGGAGATGTGGGTGAGGTGAGTCCGCCATCGGGGGGCGTGCTGCTGGATTTAGAGTCTGGCATTGGGAGGGGCACTGGACGCGCCACAGGGGGGGGTGGAGGCAGCAAGAAGGAGCCCGGCATTTTGCTCTGGCCGCTCCCGTTCGGCTGCAGACGACACAAACAGGGTGAGGAGTACGGACACGCCCGACACCCCACAAATGGAAAAAACAACGCAGGCTAACTCCGAAAAAAAAGGAATGGGGGTGGCTGGTAGTGGAGAGTGTTGAGAGGGAAACAACCAAAAGGATGAATGTCTGTTTGCTTTTGTTTATGAAGGGGTGTTTGTGTTTGTTTGTGTGTTGACTTCACCACAGGCACAGACAGGAGCAGTGGAGGAGCTGGAAAAAATAAAATGGAGGACTTTAGGCAGAAGGTGAAGAAGAAGAAATGGACGCACGAATGGTGAGGTGAGTTTTGGTCCATGGAATGATATCAAATCAAAAATCAGGGCGCAAAAAACCAAGCCACGTTCACGACGCAAAAAAAAAATGGCAAAGATCTGAGGAGGGATTCAAAATGCCAAAATGCGCAGAGGTCGTCAGCTGTTGCGCAGATGGGTTTTTTATCGTGGAAGTGGACAGAGAAGGAGAGATTAACTCAAGATCGGCTAGACAAGCACAAGATACATAACAGTGACCGATCGGTCAACCTCAAAGACAAGGAACGCACACATTTGTTTGCATTGGAGACAGGAGGAGCTTGTTTCGTGTTGTAAGAAATGCAAACAAAAGTAATACAGTTGATAATGTTAGCTGCACATCGAAAAAAAAAAGGTTTTTAGGAATCATTAAATAATCTAATTTTAAAATCCAAATTAATGTAGATGTGGGTTCAGGTCTATTATAGATAAATAATGTAAAAACAATAAAAGTGAATTGAATGTTGATACTTTAAATGTGTGCTAAATATGAAATACCAAAACTTTTCTTCAAAACTTAGTAAAATGGCCTGCAGTGTGATCTGCAATGATAATGATAATTGTTTAATAAAGTAGAATGTGACAATGTTTACATTCTAAATAGAATACTAGTGTAAAGCTTGTATTGTTGGATACAGTTCTCTGTTGCATACTGCATTATTCGTTTCAAAGTATACAAAATTAGTATGAGTAGTATGATATGATACCATTTCCAGTATTCACTATTAACCAGTATTTGAATATCTACATTAAACATCAAGCATTTTTGCAATACATATAGCAGAGCAAGTTACATGTACAGCAGCAACCCACTGACCCCAGTGTCAGATCATCACTTCCAGTATGAGGTCACTTCCTCTTACCTGACCACTAGCCTGTCCCGATCCGTCGGCACACACAAACTGCACGAACTCCTTGAGCGGGTCCTGTCCCGGGTGGTGGTGGTATCGGATGGTGGGATGGGTGAAGTACGGGCTGGACTGCTGGATGATGGAAGGTGAGGGGAAGTGCAGGGAGGAAGCTGAGGCACGGGGACTTCCTGCTGACAGACAGATACACATAGAGAGAGAGGTCAGTAACACGTTTTGTGTCAGTGTAAGTGCTAAAAGTATATCAGCAATGAGCGAGACTGACACACAAGGATACAATAGATGACATGAGATGGAAGTGATGGAAATCAATTCAGGAAAACTGTGTGTGTGTGTGTGTGTTTACAAAGATTAGAGATAAAGCTGTTCCAAGAACAGAGCTAAATCAAAACCTCCCTTGGTAGATTCTACAGGACGTCCTCATATGTAAAAATTCAGAAATATACAAATCGTTATATAATCACATTTTTGAAATCCAAGAAATCCAAGGTTAAGCTTTTACTAATTCTACTAAGACTTATATTAAATATGTATAAATAAATGTTTGCCTCAATTTATAAAGTACTACAAAAACCCACTTAGAAAAACTATTCATAATAATGATAAATAAATACATAAATTACAGATTTCTTTCATTCTCACGCTCTCTTGACAAACTCAAAATTGTTCAGACAGACACCAACATGAGTGAAATCTTAATTCCTGTTATGTTATCATAATATTTCATTATGAATGATGATCATTTTTACTACAAATTGCCAACAGAGACCCCAAACTCTAACATGGACGACTATGCCAATCAATCACAAATATGAAAGATTTTGTAATTTAGGCAACCTGCTTCTTTGTTAATTTAAAATGTAGGAATCTGAATGAAAGCACAGATAAACAAATAAAACAATGATACAAGGATCTAAAGTATGTGCAACGAGAAATAAAATTGCAATATTGACACATATTTGTATCAGCACAACCCTAATGTGGACGAACTGCAGTAGTTCTTGATAAGTCATGATGCGCTCTCATTTGCATGAAGAATAACACCGCGCTCATCTCCCGACCAGTGAGTGAAGGGGTGAGGGGTCTTGTCTCCTCCAGCCAAGCAGGGCCCCCAGCTGCCCGGGACAGTCTGCCAACTTCCAGAGCCTCCCTGTAACCCAGACGCTCCCAGCCAAAGCCCTGCTTTTCACCCTCTCTGCCACGCAGACTGCTATTCCCTCCTCTTCCTCCGTTTCTTTCGCGCTTTCATCATCCACCCTTTAATCCCATTAGGGAATGGGACGTAGCCAAGGCTTCAAGGAGGAGGCAAATGGCACCGCAAACTACCACCACCAAAGACCCCCTCCCACCAGGAGTGACTCCACAACAACAGCCCAAACACAACCTCTACACACAACACACGACCACGCAAGAGCCTTCACAGAACACCAGCAGATCATCTCAATACACAACACAAAAACACCTACCTACCTACCTATCTATCCATCCATCCATCCATCTATCCGTCAGTCTATCTATCTATCTATCCATCCATCTATCCGTCAGTCTATCTATCTATCTAGCTATCTATCCATCTTTATGTATGTTTATCCATCTATCCATCCATCTATCTGTATGTATGTTTATACAACTATCTATCTATCTATCTGCAGATCCATCTATTTGTATGTCTATCCTTCTGTCCATCCACCTATTCATGTTTTCATCCATCTGTTTGTCCTTCCATCCATCCATTTATCCATCCTTCAGTCTATCTATCTATCTATCTATCCATCCATTTGTATGTCTTTCTCTCTGTCCATCCATCCATCCATCCATCCTTCAGTCTATCTATCTGTAGATCAATCTATTTGTATGCTTATCCTTCTGTCCATCCACCCACCCATTCATTTATTCATTCATCCATTCATCCATACATCCATCCATCTGTCTGTCTGTCTATCTGTATGTATGTCTGTGTATCCATCCATCCATCTAGCTATCTTTCTACTTATCTGTATATCTATCTATTCATCCATCTGTTTGTATGTCTCTCTCTGTCCATCTATTCATTCTTCAGTCTATCTATCTATCTATCTATCTAGCACTGTCTGTCATCCATTCATCCATCCATCTATATGTATGCCTCTCAGTGGGGCTGGTTATCATAGTTTTGTAATTTTTAAATATCTCTCTGAAAACAAAGAATTAATAATGGGTCAACTAGTGTGTATTCATTTACAAAACCATCTACAAAAAAGTACATGTACAAACGCCACTGATTTGATGACAATATTTGTGATCATTTCTAATTTTGGCACAATTATTAATTTTTTTATTCTCTTTCATATCAATTGATAATAGATGATAAAGTACTTCAGAACATCTTTGAAAATGCAGTCTCTAATCATGTGAGTCTTGTACTAAAGGAGAGTGGATATGTACTTTGATCAGAGCTGCACAGCAATCTTAAACAACATTTCACAAGCTCACGTGCATCTGGCCGGTGAAACAACGCCTCTAGCGGAGGGAGAATGAAGTCGGGAAATGGAGAGACCAATCACCAACCAATCACATTGACAGACAGACAGACAAAAAAGACAAATCAGCCTCGGTACAGAGGAGAAAGAGGGTGAGGGGTGGGGGGGCCGAACGGCGAACGCCTTCACCCGACCCGACCGTGGCGTAAACACGACCTCGCCTCTCCCCGAACGTCACCACATCCGACCCCAGCAGGGGGGCGTGAGGGAGCAGGACAGGAGGGGGAGGGATGTGGGAGGTGGGGTGGGGGGGCTCTGAACTCTCACCTGGTCTTACACCTGCCAGCATGGGCAGCGGGTGATGGGTGAACGGCATGCGTGCAGACCTCGTATGGCCGGACAGAGCGCTGAAATCGAATTTCCCCGACTTCTTAAGAGAACCAGGCGACGAGAGTCCTGGTAAAAATGGGATCAACAAAATGGCAGAACAGAGATGTGGATTTAATCAAACAGGGTTTTTGCTTCTTGATCTTCATCTAAAAAAAGATCTTATCCATCTCAGCTTCTAAAATACGACAGATCTGCTGATAATACTACTAAAAATGATCTTTTGAATCTACAGATAAGACACTGCTAGGTTTTTTTGTTTGCTATGAAGTATAGAGAAGCCAATCACACTGCAAAAAAATAATAATTATTAATCAGTATTTTGCCCCATTTTCCAGCAAAAACATCTTTAACAAGAAAAAAGGTATTTGCCAATGAGGTAGAAAAATAAAGTTGTATTTGAATGTATTTTTCTTACCCCACTGTCAAATTGCTTCATCTTAAGAATGTTAAAATATATATTAAGCATAAATAAATAAGATTTTAACTAAAGTAAATGCATGTTGATTTAAGGATGTAAATATAATTATACTGGAAAACGAGGTGAAATGTTGCTAAGAACTGTGTTTTTTTGCAGTGCCGATGGGTCCAAGGTGCGAGCTTTGCTTTGAAGCAGTGGAGTGCAGGAAAGAGTGGGATAGGGGTCGGGACAGGGCCGGGAAGGGTCTCTATGCAGCTGTAAGTGGGAAAAAAGATGCCACGACAGCAGATCCCGGAATAACTCGTGTCAGTCTGTCTGTCTGTCTGACAAATCACCAAATCTCAAAGGAAAGAGTACAGTGTCAAAGCATGAATGTCAGGATTTTCACACTATTTCTTGTTTTCAACAGCTAGTGATTTATCAATACATACACTACCACCAAAACATTTGGGGTCAGTACAATTTTAAATGTTCATAATGTCTCTTATGCTCTCCAAGGCTACATTTATTTGATATAATACTGTTAAATATTATTATAATCTAAAATAACTGTTTTCTATTTAAATAGACTATATTTTAAGATGTTGTAATTT
>JAUCMR010000071.1:2527465-2554978 GCA_032357425.1 Enteromius argenteus
TACATTACCATCACTCTGTTCTCATACTTGATAATGTTCAGTGCTTTGCTACAATCTGTATTGTTAAAAGTGCTATAAATAAAAGTGACTTGACTTGACTAAACAGACCAATTACTTGCCAATTAAATATTTTCAATAAAAAAAGTACTTTTTTTAAAAAAAAAAAAAAAACAGGCATTTCAGTCACTTTACACTCAAAAAGAACATTCCTTTGCCAATTAATATTTTGAAAAATGTATATTTAGGATGAACGCTTTCAATACTATCCTAATTAAAAGTAGTTTTTTTAATAATTTGTCATTTTAGGCCAAGACCATTTTTCAGGCAGTTAATATAAAAAAAAAATAATTATGATGATAACTTTCATTACTTTAATCAATAAATTTGTAAAAAATATTTTTAGTCATTTTACTTTAAAAAAAAAACAACTAATAGCTTTAATTGGTGATACTGCTCTGTTTTGGGCAAGAACAGTGATGACCCCTTTAGGGTAAACAAAACAGAACCAACGTAAATGTATTATAGATATCATTTATGTTCAATAACTTAATGTAAACATTTTAGAAATTAGTCTAATTCAAAGGAGAATCAGAAGGGCAAATCCTGACTGGATGAGAGGAGGAGCTGGGGATGGAGGAGGTTTATTAACTATTGAGCAACCTGAAAACTGCTGATAATAGAGGAGGACCATACAGGTGCCGTATCCCTATAGTTAGATGTGGATCAGCTAAAAGTCAGCTGACGTGAGCTTGGCTAACCTGACCTACCAGAACTAGCGCTATGCTTGATAATTAAATTGGAAGCTTTCATTAATTAATAATTTAAAAAAAATAATAATAATAATTTCAGTCATTTTACACTCAAAAAGACAAATATCTGTTTTAAAAAGTTATAATTACAAATGGAAATCTTTTTTTCTTTTTTGGTACTAATTTCAGTCATTCTACAATCAAAAAGACCAATTGGTTGCCAATTCAATATTTTTAAGAAAAGTCATATTCACAATGGAAACTTTCAATACCTTTTTAAATCAACACATTTAAAAATTTTAACCATTCAATAAAAGTATAAAACTAATTCAAAGTCTCTGCCTACACCTGACATTCGCATAAATTTGACTGTTTCCCTTACCTGTGGGAGCCTCGTTCCCTCTCTGACCCTCTCAACATCAACAAAAGCGTCACAAACAGATGTTTACAGACAAAGTGGCACAGTCTAACAAGGTGAAAGACAGTGCAGGAGAATGAAAACTAGGCGGGATGATATCCGTGTTGGCCCAGGGCGAGAGAAAGTGATGGGGGCATATGAATGAAGCGGCTGCTTGTGTACGCCGAGCGACACCAGATTTAATGATAAATGACACCATCACCTTGCAGCGTTGCCAGAGCCTCATTCAGGTAGTGAATCACCTTTGGAGCGTAGCGTGGTTCACACTCTCTCACACACACATACACACTCTCGCGTGCTCGGAGCGCCACCACCACCTTCACCGGCGTAACAGATGTCTTCTGTAACCCAGCAGCTCCCAACGCTGTCGACACATGGAGGAGCCATCTGGACCAGAGCTCTGGTGCTACACAGACTGTGTGTGTGTGTGTGTGTGTGTCTTCAGGGGTGGGGTGGGTGTAAATATGTGTGTGTGTGTGTGTGTTGTGTATTCCCATGACATCAGGAGCACCTGAGCATGCTGGCATTTTTTTTTGGTGGGATTTACCCTTGTTTCCCTAGATTAAGATCTGTGTGACAGCGTGTTGATCATGACGTGGGCGGCAGTGAATGTGATTAGATGTAGGTGGACCCTCGGGCCAGAAACGTAGTACTCCAAGTACACAAGTTGCCGTTGTGCATACACAGCACACATTCTTACATTACTGTCGCTATTCTTGCGTAATCTATTTTGGCACACTCGAGGGGCTGATAGAGTTACCTTCAAATGTCTGTGCCATTACAGTCAATGTGAAGCGCCCAGTCTGATGGATTTCACAGCGAAACAGGATATTCAGCAACAAAAAAAATGTAGGCAGGTCCCTTTTTTTATCCAGTGGTACAGTTATATTGTCTTGTCTCTTTATCACAAAATAATAATAATAATAATTTTATAAAATCAATAAATTTAAATAAATGCCTAAATATAATAAATAATAAAAGTATAAAATATATATAATACATACAAATATGTAATAAATATATTATAGTAATATAAATATATATATATATAATAGAATATATTATAAATATAAAGTATAAAATGCATATAAAATATAAATATTGTATAAAAATAGAACAATAATAATAAATTATTTTTTTAAATGTATAAATTTAATAAAATATAAATTATGTAGTAATAATAAAAACTGCAAAATAAATTAATGCAAACATTATATACAGTACATACAGTGTTGTCAAATGAATAATCTTGATTCATCACATTCAAAATAAAAGTTGTTTGTTTACATAATATATGTGTGAACTGTGTATATGTATTATGTAAATATAAACACAAACAATATATATTTGGAAAATATTTACATGTATATATGAATATTCATATTATTTATATTATATACATACATACATATATATATATATATATATATATATATATATATTTAATATATAAATATAACCTATTTCTTAGATATAAACATGCCTATGTGTCCGTTTATATATACACATAATAAATATACACAGCATACACTATATATTATGTAAACGTTAATTATATATTAGGTTAAATACTTTTTTATTAATCTTTTTTTATTGTGTACTGACAAATTTTGTATAAAAAGTCTATTGGGAAAGTAAATAAAAGTGATCATGTAAACAGTTAAACTAAATGCTCTTAAGCCATTGCTGTGGTGTGACAACAGCTGAGCTAAACGAGACAACTGACCATAAGAGACGTATTTGTGGTGTCATGTCATGAATTGCATTCAAACAATTTGTGAATCGCGATGAGGCATGAAACCGAGCTTGTAGAGTAGAGCAGGCTATATATGTCAGACGTTACAGTGTATACAGGCTTGAGATCTCATAGGCGTGCTGAATAAACAGCTGAGATATTGCTTATAGCATGTAAACCCCTTTATGCACACACACACTAATTACAATAAATCCTGCATGGAGAAGAAACAAACAAAAACGCTACGTAAATATCTGGAAAGGCCTTCTGCTCTACGCAACACAATAGCCACGTTTGTAAGTGTTCGTGTTTGGGAATGCTGCGGAAATCAAGATTTGGACTTTTGCTTTGGTCCACAGGGATCCTATATCACAGTCTAACACAAACAATGGATGTACGGAGAGACTTCTGATGCACAAAACAAAATATGAAAGCACATTCACAGGCCACAAAACACCCGCCACCTCTGAGCACCAGGAAAAACAGCAAATCAGAGAGAAGAGCCGAGGTGTGTGATGCAGCAGAGAGGTTGAAAGACAGACAGAGATAAGAGACACATTTCAGTACACTTGTGTGCATTATAATATGAGGGTAATGTGGTCTAACCATGGTAAGGAAACTGCACGCCATCGTTTTCGTGTTTTATCTTCCTCTCCTGCATACTGGCCAAATGGTGTTGCACTGAAAAACCCAAACAGGGGAAAAGAATAGGGTTAACAATGACACAGAGGGGAGGAGGTCGAGACAAATTGGAGAGATGGGAGAAATTTGGGACCACTGTTGAATCATTATCAATACATCATCACTATACACAACATATGCATGAGGTCAAAGACAGTATTGCTCACTATCTCCCAGAATCAACCCATTCTAAGTGCACCAAAACAGTAGAAGTGAAAAACACACAAGTCCCACAGAGCGTCCAATCAGCAGATAATGTATGAGGGGTGGGGCAGAATATCAAATGAGCATTGGCTGCATCACAATTCACATAAAAATGAGCAACATAACATTAAGCGTGTTACAACTGGCATACATGTTATCAGTATGCAAGTGAAAAATGAGTGCTAAAATTCATATTCTATGCATACTTAGTATGCAAGGCAAAAACGAGTGTCAATTTGCATACTATCCATAAATAGTATATAAACAAAAAACGATTGTCAATTCACAGACTATCCATATTAAGTAGTCTGCAAGATGAGTGTCAATCAGCATACTATGCATTCTGGTAAATTCACCAAGTGGTGCACAAGATAAGTGTCACAATTCATATATTATCCATTCAAAGTAGTATGCAAGCTAACAAGTGTTGCAATGTGCATACTATCTATATTAAGTAATATGTAAGCTAAAAACAAGAGTCAGCTTGCATATTATCTGTTTGCAAGCTAAAAATGAGTGTTACAATTCACACACTAACAACATTAAGTAGTATGCTAGATAAAAATGAAAGTCAAAATTAACATACTATCCATATATAGTATGCAGAAATAAAACCGGTGTCTATTTGCATGCTATCCATTCTGAGTAGTATGCGATTTAAAGTAATTGCATTTCAGATACGAGTACAGTGAAAATAGTTTATCATAGGTGTCTAGATTGTATATATCAGGTAAAATTTTGAAATATGCATTTCTCAAAGCTTTCTCTGATCATTTTGTCCACAAGCATGCAAAATGGGGTGCAGCCAATGTATTCTGGGGCGTCAAATCCAATTTGGCAGAGTTTTGATTTTGTGCTATGAGCACAGGATAATTTTTAACTATTCATTGTCTTGATTTTTGGAGGGAGCGGTGCATGTTTAAGGTTCTGATGTGAGGATACAGGTCATGTGACTGCAGCACTGCTCAAGTTAAAATGGATTTCATCACCACATTCTGCCCATGCAACACAACAACAAAGCTGCCTTTTCTCAAAAAAAAAAAGTTACCATGGTAACCTTAGTTTCCACAAAAAATGCCTCCAGTTATTTGGTAATTTGGGATTTCCATTCACCATCACTTCAATCCCATTTGCTTTCAGCAGACAATATGGTTACCATAGTAAATATATTTGTAATGGACAGTGAAAAAAAGAAAAGAAATCGATACAGAATAACACAAATAAAGGTCTTAACTAATAAAAAGCAGAACTATAAAGAGGAAAGAAGAAGATAAAGTAAAACTAATCAAAAAGTATGTTGGAATTGTTAAATGGTCTGATTTATATGATAAAATGCAATTAAAAAACTAAATATGTAAACTAAAAACTAAAACCTATAAAAAAACTATAAACTAAATTTTTTCCAGTTGTACAATCTACACAATAAATATAGGCCATATCTAATCAAACTTGTATTCATTAGTACCTTTTATAAATAACATTTTAGTGTAAACTATAATATATTACATTTAAAATATTTTATTTAACTCTAATTCTGTGAAGCTCATCACATGCACGCATGAATTAAGAATGATTTGAAGTGTTTCTAAGATTTTAATTTAGCTAAGCCCCAAATAAACCCAACTAACAGATTAATTAACATGCACATGATTCTAACTATCAGATCGCAAGACTTTTGCAGTCTACTGAGAAGATGGTGGGCAAGCACAGAGGAGAGGAAGGAGAGAGAGGATGCCAATGAGAGAGAATAATGGGCTGATGTACAGTATAAAAGGAAGGAAAGGTCTGGCCCTTCACATTGCCCTTGTGTCCACTAGTTCAGTGCATTAATGACTCAGACATGAGTCCCAATTGGATCTGATTATAGATTCAGAGGTTAGTCAGAGTAGACCACATATTTAATTCAACAAAAACAAGGCTTCGAGGGAACGTCTATCCCTCAAAGTCTCTTTGTCAGCACAAGTATTCCATCTAATCTTGACTACTTTCATTGGTGCAGCTCAATATAAACTTTGTTTTTTTTTTTTTTAACAGATGAGTGGAGGTCAAGCAGAGCATGTGAAGGGCCAGAGGGCTGCTGGGTAAAGTGACCGTACCTGCATCAACATCATTGGGCCAGCCGCTGGGCTGGGACACCCCCGGGGCAGGAGAACGGCCTGAATAGAAGACCTCGTCCACCGGGCTCTCCATCTCACTGTCATCAATGGATTTACGCTTGTTGGAGCTGAAAGAGAAAAAGAAAGAAGATGAGGGGGGATTTTTTGGAAGGTTTGGGGGACATCTGGAAGCTTTGCATGTTGCTGTATTGTGAAACTTCTGAATATTCCTGAATAGTAATGAAGCAACATCATTTAGATGAACATTATTTACATCTAATGATTTTTATTTGCATTTAAAGGTTTTAACTTTTCTTGACCTGAAACATTGAGGAATGTTTCAAAGGAATAGTTCTTCCAGAAAAACTAATATTTGCTGAACATTTACTCACACTGAAGCCAAGATGTAGATGAGTTCATTTTTTCATCGTAAGAGATTTGGAGAAATTTATCATTACATCACTTGCTTCGCTCTTCTGTAGTGAATGGGTGCCGTCAGAATGAGAGTTCAAACAGCTAATAAAATAATTACAATAATCCACAGGTATTGTCTAGTGAAATTAAAAGCTGTGCGTTTGTAAGAAACAAATCCATCATTGGTTTCTTTAAACCATCACTTCTGACCAAAATACCAGTCCATAATCAATAATAACACTTCCTCCAGTGAAAACATGTCCTCCTTCCCTGTTACTTCGCCAAATCTGTTCTGATGAAGAAACAAACTCTACATCTATATCTTGGATGATCAGGGTGATTAAATTGTCAGTAAATGTGAATTTTTTGGTAAAGTATTGCTTGAGTAATGCTATAAAAACATTACAACAGACATTTATAAGCTTAAAAACAGTCCACTCAAAATCATCAATGTTTCAAGAGCACAGGTCATCTTAGCAGAATGAGACATTAGATGAGACAGCAGAGCGAGACAGCAGAGCTTGAAGTGAATCAGATGACAGGAAGTGTGGAGTACCTCCGCGGGAGACTGGCATACAACTCCATCTCAGTCCTGCAGCGTTTGAAACATGACGACAAGGCGAGAGAGAAGGGACAGGAGAAGAGAAAGATAAAGAGACAAAAATGACAGCAATCAAACAGACAAAGGTGAAAGGCAGAGAAAATAGCAGGAAAAAAGATAGACAGAAATATATACAGACAAAGAGAAAAGCAAGAACGTGTGAATGCTACCTTCATGCATTAAACAAGAGAGAGAGATTAATCTGTAAAGCTGTTTAAGACATGCAAGAGTTCATTAGTATATAGTCAGAAATGTAGCTAAGCTTGGGGCCAAAATGTCAAAGAAATTGTAACTTTTGCTGTAGTATTTCCTTCTGTATTTTTTACATCCATAATATCTAATCTAATTCTAAAAAAAAATATTCTAAGCCTAATAAATCTAATTATTCAGATGCATTATGCATATAGACAGTTTTTTAAAAATTAATTAAATTAAACACATTTAACATAAATATAAGATGCACAGTGCAATTTATTGTTTTGGAAAAAAAACAAGCAACAAACAATTTTAAATCGAATGTTGTTAAAAAAAAATGTCTGAGAGTAGTTGTTTTTAAGCTGGGGTTGTGAAAGAATGCTAGGGGGTCCTTTAGAAAAATTGTGTAAAAATGTGAAATGAATGATATATGTAATATTATTTTATATTTATATTTTAGAAGGAAGCACACACATTTTTATGGCATCAAAAATATTTTTAAAATCCTGTCATAGAATGAAAGGAAAGTGTGTGTGTGTGTGTGTACCTGGTCGATGGCGTGGATGTAATGGAGCGGCGACCCAGGTTGATGTTGTAATATCCTGGACTGTCAAGGTCGGCCAGAGAGAAGTTGGGTCCGGTTGCTGTGGCAACTGGTGCTAAATTAGATGCAGACAGAGAGAATTCTGATTAATCAATGCCATCACTCATCTTTGTTCTCATGACAACATAATAAAACTTTTCTTCATGTCAGATTTAAGAATAGCTACAACACAAGCTTATAAAACAAACTCTATCATGGTTTCCACAACAATATGAAGCAGCAAAACAATGTTTTCAACACTGATAATAATAACAATAAAAATTTACTGAGCAGCAAATTCAAATGATTTCTGAAAGATCATGTGACACTGAATACTGGAGTAACGATGCTAAAAATGTAGCAATATTAATTTATTGTTTTATTTGTAGATTTTGGGGCTTTTTATTTGTATGTAACTGTTAGGATAATTTATAAAGGATTTATAATAAGAAAAGCCTTTTTTGTTGCAATAAAATGTTGATATTCAGAAAGACGCTGCTCATGTGACTTACTCTGTGACACACGGACCAGCTCCGTCACGTTCCATACGCCTGACGTCACGAAGCAGTCCTGGAAACTCAAGTGCCCTGGAGAGAAAGACAGAGAGGCCAGAAATAAAAACACTACACCGACAAATTACACTGAGAAAAAAAATCCCCATATTTACTCATCTGCACCTGTCAAACACACGCACACACAAATTAAACTGGGCTCAATTGTCATAAAAAGGCCGGGAGCATATAATTACAGTCATCGGTTGGCATATGTTCCCCGTCTCTAAGGAATAACAGGCTACCCTGTACTTATGGTTAACTCCAACCCAGCACTCCAATCTCAGCTAAAACTTAACGAGGACACTAAAAATGCTTTATGTCACACTTAAGTATGTGTGTGCGACGCTGCATACAAATATACAAACGTATTTGCTTTCGCTGTGCATATGGGCTTTCAATATGTACTTTTGTGTGTGTGGGCAAAACGGGTGAATGAGCCATGCTTCCACACCCATCTGTAGTGCTGGCTGAGGTCAGCGTGTGTGTGTGTGTGTGTGCCGGTTAACCGCAGCGAGGCCAGCGCATGAGCTCAGTGTCGCCCGTGCCGCAGCCATGTGGTTCCCATCAGCCAATCACGGAGTGATTTATGAGCGTTCCGCCATTCTCCGTCACAGCCGGCCTAGCAACACTTCACTATAATAAGCTTGGATGGAAATCACTTTCGCTCACACTCCGTGTTTGTGCGAGAGTCGGGCGTGCATGTGACCTTATTAACGTAAATAAAGCAGCTTACGGTATCAATCGGCCCGTATTTGTGCGTACAGAGGTCCAAGGAGAGCGCGGCTCACCCACAGATCCATCTGCTGACTGGCAGGCAGAGTGGAAAATGGTGGCTGACGCGTTGATTGTGTAGCGTTGGGATTTCATCACGCCGTTTCCACCATTGCTAACCAGAGTTTGCTCGCGGCATTTAATGACAACTTCAGATGTGATTCTATTGAGTTTAAGTGGACTGCTTCTTGAACAATCAAAGCTTCTCAATAGTTTTTGCAGAATTTTAGGGCTCTGCAAAGAAAATAATTTGTAGAAGAACCATTTTTGGGTGCCAGAAAGAGTAAATAATGACTTTGCAGCGCAGAAGAACCATTGTTAGTTCTGGTAAAAAGCGTTCAGTAAACAGTTCTTCAAAGAACCTTTTTCGTGTGTGTGTGAAGAACATCAAGAATCCAATATAAAGAAACTTGTGTGTTATGCTTCTTAATGTCAATAAAGCACATTCTTAAAAAATAAAGCATCCCAATAAAGTTCCCCAAAGAAGCTTTTAGTTAAAAGTTCTTAAAAGAACCATTCTTTTCTTAGTGTGAAGAATATAATCTGAAGAACCTTTTGTGGCACAAAATTTTTAAGGTACTTCATGTAACCATTGAATCATGTTTCTACAAACCTAATCTAACCTTCTGCTAAACAAAAGTAGTGTTTTTTTTTTAAGTAAGTTGAGAGAACTTTTTACAGAACATCTCCTTTTGTGTTGAGTTTAGAAAGATTTGAACACTCTTAAAATTAAAGGTTCTTTATTACCCCTATAGTTCCATAAACAACCTTTTTATTTGATAAAACCACCTTTGGAGTCTAAAAAGATTCTTTAGACGGTTAAAATGTTCGCCAAGCAATAAAAAAACAGTAAACTGTAAACTTAAAAACTTAAAGGACTAGCTCACCCAAAAATGAAATTTCTGTCATCATTTACTCACCCTCAAGTAGTTCCAAATCTCCATGAATTTCTTTGTTCTGCCGAACACAAAGATATTTTGAAGAAAGTTTGTAACCAGGCTGTTTTGGGTCACCATTGACTTCCATAGTAGAAAAAAAAATACTATGGAAGTCAATGGTGACTCAGAAGAGCCTGGTTACAAACTTTCTTCAAAATATCTTCCTTTGTGTTCGGCAGAACAAAGAAATTCATACAGGGTGAATAAATGATGACACAATTTTAATTTGTGGGTGAACTATTTCTTTAAGGACTTGTATCATCTTGAAGTTGGACTGTACTTTCAACAAACGTAATTTAAAGTTCTACAATATTTTTACTTAAGGATCCAAGTTCAACAAGCTAGTGAAACTTGTATTTGAGTTTGTTTAGCAACCTGAAAAAGTTACATACAGATACTTCAAAAAACAGAGTTTGTCTGACAAAATTGAGGTTTGATTTGTACAGTGTGATTCTTTTAAGAATCTTTAACAACACATTCATATGTATTTGAGCAAATGAAGACTTTAATTTCTGGATTGAATGGCATTAGGCTGTAAAATCCTTTTAGAACCTTTGATTGTGTAGTTGTTTGTGAGAGTGTGTGTGCGACTTTCGTTATGCTAGACCCACCATTGGGCGGAGGCTTGATGTCTGCTTCTCCTTGTTGGTTGGAGTTATCCGATTGTCCAGATTCTGCAAAGCCAACAGAAAGAGAGAGAAAGAGAAAGAGAGGAGGGGGGAAAAAAAGAGAGCAGATTAAACACGGGATGGCTGGGTTGAGTCCAAAGGTGCCTGAATCAATTAGCAGATGTAGAACATTCTATATATTCTCTGCCAGGACATATTCAATGTAGCGCTGAGACGACACAGCTGGAAATGAGACATGCAAAATGTGCTCCGGTTCTGGATCATTTACATGATATTCAGGCAAAATCTGGATCTTTATACGTGAAATCTGATGTTCTGTCTTGTAGTTAGTTGGTATTTGACTCGTTACACATTAGCGTTCTAAAGTCTGGCAATGGAGGGGTTTTGTAATGTTTTTAAAAGAAGTATCTTCTTTTCACCAAGGCTGCATTTATTTGAAAAAAAAAAAAAACTGTAATATAGTGAAATATTTGTACAATTTTAAAATAAATGGTGTCTATTTTGATATATTTTAAAATTTTATTTTTTCCTATGATGTAAAGCTGAATTTTCAGAATTTTTTTATGAACAGCATAAACTTGAAACAGAAATCTTTTGTAACATTATAAACTTTTGATGAAATTAATGCATTCTTGCTCAATTAAAGTATTAATTAAAAAGAAAAAAAGTGTAGGTTTGATAACGGATTACCATTACTATTGTTCATACTTTGAGTTGGTTAGTCAATAAATGTGTAGCCTTAAGTATTAAACACCACAGACTTGAGTAACTCAATGGATTTCAGAATCAAATTCTACCTAGGTCGATAAACAAAGATTATACTCTATTATTTCGATATAACAATATCAATATCTAGACATAAAGCCACAAAACTGTCTTTCGACCATGAAACAAGATCTTTAGTCCGGCAATGTAGACCCCAGGTGTGTTAAAAAAACACAACTGCGCTTGGTCAGCCGGGTCCAACGAAAAACACAGCCGAAACAAACTACACACACATACCGCGGCCCTTTTTAGACTTGAACTTTCGCTGCTAATCTAAAATCTATAAATCTGCAAAATATACATCCGAGAGAAGCCTGGTGAAACCCGACTCTGCTGTATAGCTCATAAGATGTAGACAAAAGCTGGTGCGCAGCCATCGAGTTGTTTGGACAATGTCTCCGTAGGCTTTTTATCTTAGAAAGTATAGCGATCTTGGAGCAAGACCAGACCCCTGCGGCTGTTTGAATTGGCCAGGACTCTCTACCACCTTTTTTCTATATGCACTGAGGTTTTGACTAACTATAGACCTTAAGAAGGATGTCACTTGGTTACTTTGGCCCTTCCGTTCGGTCTGCTGTGAGCACTGATGAATGTTTCACCTCTTTAGCCAATCATACTTAGTGTTTTTAGCATGTTTGCTAGTTGCTAGGAGGTTCCGGACAGCTAGCCTAAGTCAAAAAAGCCTACCCTTCTATGATATTCTGGTCTGTAGATTTGCCTCGAAGTTTAGCAGTAGTGGTGTTTGGCCTTAGCATGCACCGCTAATTATGTGCAGCAGCAGAATGTGGTTTAAAAAACCAACACTATACGTTTTGAAGGAAAAAATGAACACGACAGACCCCTCTTTCCTTCTTTTCTCTCTCTCGCACCCCCTCGTTCGCTTGCTGCTGTTGTTGTATGGAATCCTGGCAGCCATCTTAGCGCTTGGCAGCCATCTTAGCATTGGCGGTACCAGAGCATTCCAGCTAGCTTACAAAAGCACCCACACACAGACGCACTGCTCTCAGAGAGAAAACCTCTCCACCAACGCACTATACGCTAAAAGCCTCGCAAATGAAGGTTATTTTCAGCTACTTGTGCTAAACGCTAATTGAGGGGGGAAAATATCGACTGCTGCCGTGTTTTGTTCGCAGAAGCACACGTACTGATACTGTGAGCTGATATGTAAGTAAATGTGCTTTAATCGACTCAACAGGATGTAAAACACTTTAATCAACTCATGCAATCTCATTCTAAGTGTTATATATTATACTCCTTACAAAAACTACTATAGCGGTACTATTATGTAGTGATGGTATCACGTTGTTTAATTATTTAAAGGGGCTTTCACCTCAGTCCATCCAAAAATATGATAAACTTCTAAAAATCTCTATTATAAATCAACGAATAATAAAAAAATAAAAAAAAGAGTAAAAATAAATAGATCATAATACATAAATAATAGATTTTTAAAATTGATTTGTATATTTGTAAAAAAAAATAAATATATAATAAAAATAAATAAATTAAATAAAAACATTTTTTCATTTATTTAAAAATTGTATTTAGTTTATTTTTTATTACTTTTAATATTTTTTTCCAATAAATTAATCCATTTTAATTTTTATTTTAGTTGAATTTCTTGTAATTTTGTTGTGTGATTTGTCATTTACACACACACACACACACACACATATATATATATATATATATATATATATACATAATTTTTTTTAATTTACATTATATAGTTTTTTTTCACTTAATGTTCATTTTACTTAAAGTAAGTTTCCTATAATAACTACTGTAATTTTTTAAAGCAACAAATACCTGCAATTCAATTAAATTAAAGGAGAAAAGTCATTCTAAGACGAAAAATGCAACAAGTAAACTCTTCAAATTGCAATCTGGCGGTCATACGAAGGCCACTACTGATCAAATTTCATTGCATTCTCGACTACAAAAATAAATGTCATCAGAATCACTATTCCATTTAGTTCATCTTAATACTCAAGCTACCGATGGATTCTGTGAATTCAAAATGGCTACAATCCATATTGATTAGCGCCCTCTGGTGATGTGGAAGTATGAAGCGCAGCTTAAGGAGGCGTCTCGGATGACCTCCAATCCAATTACATGGCACATTAGTGAAGCTCACTATGCAGAACTGGACGTGAGTGAATGAGAGAGGCCGCGCTATTGGGCACAGACAAAGCGCAGATGAGCAGGGGGCCAGATCATCAAAACTCAAACACACAAAGGAGACACTGTCCATTATTAGAGCCCAGACTCCAGCCTATAGAGTCCAATCAACACCGTTATCAGCATGCAACCACACACACACACAGCTACTGCATCCAACAATGTTCATGCTAATCCTTATCTTCCCGGCACACACAGTCAAAGGACCCCTGAACACATGCCAAAGATACTGGGTGACACACACACACTCGCACACATAGTGGCAGTGTTTTTAACATGACAAAAGTGTCTTTACAATGGTAGAACACTTCTTGAGTAAGTTTCAAATGAAAAACCATTGTTTGACAGGGTATTTAAAACTATTACCATCCCTAAACAGCAAGTGTTGATCATTCACACACCCATTTCTTAAAAGGCGCCAACTAATGACTCATTTAGCATGCAAATATTCATAAGCGACTGCGCTTGTGAGGGCAAAGAAATATTTGCTATTATAATCATGATTTGCTTTGTATTGGTAAACTTAATAGGCTTGACCGAGAGGTTTTCACTAAGGCATTCCTCACTTTATTGCTCATACTTTGTGTTAGTGAGCTGAGCAAACTCCAAATCCTGAACACTCAACTTTGGCACAAACTTGTCCTGCATCATTTGTGATGTGACTTTTACTAAGCGATGAGATTTATGATATGTTAACCACTCAATAACCACACAAAGCTCTTAATAGAAACACACTAAAAATCTTGCTGACATCACAATTAATGCTTCACAACTAAACATATCAGTTTACTTTGTTTCTAGCATAAATTGTAAAAAGGTTAAACATAGATTTAATTTAACCCCTGCTAAAAACTGTATAACAATATGCAGCGTAACAAAAACAGCATGACATCAACCATAAAGCAATGTTAAATCATTTTTTTTCCAGGAATAAAAAAAAAACTGGTACACTAGCATTTTTTTGACTTTCTATTCATCAAACAATCCTGAAAAAACACTGATAATTAGAAATGTTTCTTGAACAAAAAGCATGTGATTTCTGAAGAATCATGTGACACTAAAGACTGGAGTAATGATGCTAAAAATTCAGCTTTGATCACATGAATAAATTACATTTTAAAACAAACTTAAACAGAAAACACTTATTTGAAATTATAATATTTCACAATATTCCTGTTTTAACTGTATTTTTAATCTAATAAATGCAGCAGCAGAAGAGACTTCTTTCAACTTCTTTACTGATCCCAAACTTTAAAAAAACGTCTGCGCATGTGGAAAGCAAAATAAGAAACTAAAAAGGGTCAATTATGAATTATATTGACTTCAAATGAAATCGACCCAAATGTTTCCTTGCCCTAAAGAGAAAACATTACTTCTCTGTGTGTGTGTGTGTTTTAGTTGGAGAGGAATGTTAGATCCCCTGGAATCAAATGTCATGGCTTATGATGACAAATACATGGAAAATGTATACCGCATGAAAATGTGAAATGCATTCTCCTCAAAAAAAAAAATACAAAAACTCAATGCACGCCTCCACACCTTAGGTACACACACACCATGGTGCAGAATGAAGAGGCAGCACAGCTTTTCCAATTGGGTTTTGCTTAAGAGGTTTATCGGTATGTTGCTAAACATTCTGACCTTTTTTTTTAATCCGTAATGCGCTTAAAATGTTCCAAACCCTCCTAATCCCCACGGCGATCCCACACAGATGTTCTCTGAGCTCTTTTATTGGACTTTATTTGAGTATTTGCCCCCCTCCACCAGCACTTATTTATTCATTTCCTATCTTATGAAAGCACACTCCATCCTGTGCCCGCGCCCCCTCAGCCCTGCGTTTCCCAGCATCCCCTGCAGCGAGTGAAATCAGGCAGCTTGCGTTTTTAAAGGGGGTCTATACCTGCTCCGGACCCCCCCCGGCCGCGCATTTGTAGATTAATATGTATGCGGATGCTGGCGGGGGGCGGATATGAAATGTGAACGTGTAATGTGGCAGGTGTGTTTGGAGTTTGTATGTAAGCGTGTATGCGTGTGCATATGCACATGGGTATTACGGTGGGAAACTGGCCATGGATTTGTGTTTCCTCTGGCAAATATGTCTGTGAGCGTGTATGTGCATTTGTATGCGTTTGGGTGAGTGTGTGCGTGCTGCTGATGCAATCGCTGGCCCCACACATTGCATATTAAACATCATGTACATGATTACAATATGCTTATCCATGCTAGAGGATGATTTTTTTTTTTAAATACCCAAAAATGAAACTGATTTCATTACAAACACGTTTTAGTTTTTTTCTTCCGTGGGACTCAAAAGGAGACGTTTAGTACAGTGTTCAAGCTGCACTTTTACACACAATGAAAGTCATTGCCAATTAAAAGCAAATCCAGGTGATTTTTATGTTTCTTTAAGTCATAAAAAATTTACTTAATTTTGACCTATAACATAATATATGAGATGTATGGACTATTTTTTTGGTGCTTTAATGTCATTTTTGGAGTTTGACGGATGGTCAACAGAGAAAAAAGCAGCCATTGGAATCCTGTTTATAAATGACTTTGAAAATAACTATATATTTTTGTTATTTGATCCTGTTTACTTTTTTTTATTTATTTGTTTGTTTGTTTACTTTGCTGTTTTAGTTAAACTTATGAAAATGTTTTTTTTCGTGATTTAATTTAATCTTAATTTTAGTTGATACCATCTTCACCATCAATGTTTCAAATAAAAAAAAAATATGTTTCAAATAATTAGTAACACATAAATAGTGTTATTTTAGTATTATTTATACACTATGTCTATATAGTATTTATTATTATTGTAAATATTTTTTTTTTCAGTTTTCATTTTAAGTTGTAGTACTTTTATGAGTTTTTATTAGTATTTGTTAAGATTTCTATTTTAATTTGGTTTAATTCAGTTTCAACCAGAATATTTTTGTACTTCATCTTCCAAAGTATGTTTTCATCTAATATTTATATTTTACTCCAATGCCAGATTTATTTTAATTTATGATTATGTAATTTAAATTAATAGTAACACTCAATGAGAATTATATGATTAATACATCATAAATTTTTGCATTAACTTAATCAAAATAAGTTTCAACTTAATTTAAGTGATATGAGATTTAACTAAATTTTAATGCAATTTAAGCTGAAAACACTTACATTTCAGCTTATTTGATTCAACTAAAAAAATCTTATCTAAGGCAGCAAGTGATTTTTGAGTAAATGATGACAGAGTTTTTATTTTTGGGTGAACTGTCCCTTTAAGGCCCTTGCGTGTGTCGTGTTTACGACACAAATGTAGATCCTGTACGTTTCTGTCTACGCATGTGTGTGTGTGTGTGTGTTTGTCTGGCCTGGGTCATGCCAAAGAGGAGCAGGTGTGTAGGGATCTGCCCTGCATCGTCCGCTGCCCATCTGTGTGCCCGTCTGTGCCCGCTCTGTGCCAACTGCACACCCGGCACAGCACAGAAAGACGGCGAGAAGCAGAGCAGGGAGGGGAGGGGGAATAGAGACGTTCGCAACAGCAGCTTTAACGCTAAAGAAACGTGGACACACGGTATGGCTGAGAAATGAAAAACTGGATGAGAAGGGGAAAAAAAAGAGAGAGAGAAAAACAGAGAGAAAGTTGGCGTGCCGCCCATCTCTTTCATGTTCTGTCCTCTTCTCGTCTGATTAGAGAGATGTAACCAAGCAGCTGGCACGGACAGACACAGTCTGCCGCTCTCAGAGGATAACAGCCAACGTCTAATCTATACATTTACTATGTACACACATCAAAGACACACACACACACACACCTTATCGTAATCTAATCCATTTACTATCCATGCAGAACTGAGCTGAAAGGAGAGTGATAACACACACACACACACATCAGTCCGTGGGTGTTTGTGTGCTGTAACTTCAGCTCTGTCACCCCAATTTAGCATCTAAAACTTCCATCTGTATTTACACTGATGCAAACGCTGGCAGGAACGAGCGCAGTACAGTTTTTAGTGTGTCTGGCGTGAGAATAGTATCACAGTGGAGATTCTGATCAGACCTGGAGGGGTGTAGTGACTCTCGCTGGCCACCAGGGAGCGGAGGACACAGGAAAACAAGGTTCGCTGACCTCAGGAAGGTAAACGTTGGCCTGAAATAAACCGTGTTTAGAGTAAAACATATGTGGTCACAGTGAAATGGCCTGGGAGGGGAGCTGGAAGAAAACCCGATGACGTGCTACACCTCAAAGAGAATCTAAACGACTTTCTATAATGTTTGCTTTCTTTTGAACTCCCAAGATATACTGCTGTTCAAAAGTTTGGGGTTGTAAGATTTTATGTTTTTGAAAGAAGTCTTTTATGCTCACCAATGCTTCATTTTAAGAGAAAGTTCTGCCAAATGAAAATCTGGCCATTGTTTACTTTCCTGTCATTATAAATCTGTATAAGTTTCATTCTTCTGTGGAGCTGCACTTTTACAAACAATAAAAGTAAATGCAGTAGATGCCGTTAAAAGCTGTCCATGTGACTTTTATTCAGTATTAAGTCTTCTGAGTTGGTCACCTGAGCAGACATTACAATCCTGTTTCTGAAACATTCAAAAATAACTATATATTTTTGTTATTTAACCTCACGTAGTTTAAGTTGTTTTTCTTACATTGTGTTATTTTATTTAAGGAAATGCTTTTTTCCGTAATTGTTTTCATCTTAATTTTAGCTTTGGTATAGAATTAATAAAATTCAAACTTCCTCAGTTTTGCAGATTGACAAATTAAAATGAACGTTATTTTATCAAACATAAATATTGTGAATTAGCTTTTATTTTTATAGATTTTTTCTTAAAAAGTCTCTTATTAAAAAGTTTATTTGACCACATTTATTTAAAATGCAGTAAAAACAGTAATACTGTAAAAAATCTGTTTTCTATTTATATTATAAAATAGAATTTATTCCTGAGTTGAAAAGCTGTATTTTCATAACTCTTCAGAAATTATTATAATATGATGATTTGCTGCTTAATAAACAAAATGATTATTATCAATGTTATACATTTTTTGTCATACATTTTTCAGGATTCTTTTATAAACAGTTCAAAAGAACAGCATTTATTAAAAATACATCTTTTACAATATCACAAATGTATTCACTGTCACTTTTAATTATTTAATGCATCCTTGCTGAATGAAAAAAAAAAAAAATAGTTAAACAAACATAAACGAATAAAAATAAATACTGTAGAATTCCAAAAATCTAACAGCGCACCTGCACTCATCAAAACACAATTCATGTCTGTTCTGTGGCAAATGAATTATCAAAGTTTTCTTAGGGTTCATAAACTGAACATTAGAGATCTGACCGAACACTAAGCATAGTGCTTCTTGCCTGAACGCACACACATATTTATTATATTATTATAATATTTAAATATTTAAGAAATGTTCATGTGAGAGATTCATAATCACAGAAAACCGATTTCAGAAACTACAAATCAGGCGCAACGTGAAATAATGGGGTTCTGGGATGATTGTTTACAGGCTGAAGTATGTGAAGTATGCTAACAAGTCAGCTTGTATATCAGAGTATAAAAGATGTGAGGATGATATGAGTATGAGTGTGTGTGTGGATCATGTGAGGCGGGATCTGCCAAAAAAAAGAGAGATTGAAACCGAGAGAGAGACAGACAGGGAGAGAGACGTGGCTGAGCTGTGGGAACGTCCGATCTTGCCAAGAAAGTGGAGCAGAGGGAGTGTAGAAGGAAGAGTGAAAGAGAGACGTGCTGGCTGAGATCACAGACACTGAGAGAGAGAGAGAGAGAGAGAGAAAGTTGGGTCTGTTGTCATTCATGATGGAGTGAACACAACAGAGAGAGAGAGAGAGAGAGCGGGGCGACGACCACAATGCCACGAAATAACAAACACCATCACAGCATTCACACCCTGACCTTACGTCTTCATGTCATTCTGTCATTATATAGCTCACAGAAGAGATTGATGTGAGATTGAAATATTGCAGAATATAAGCAGAATGAAGCAAACAGTGAGAGTTATTAAATTAAATGTCCCATTTTGCTGTCAACACCACACTGATTTTACAAGAGCGATTTTATATACACAGAAAGCATATTATATCATTATATATATATATGATATAAATAATAAAAACAACAAAAAAAATTTGCCATTAAAATTTGTCATTTACATATAAAATGACATTTAAATAAAAATACATATTTATATGAATTATCCATTCCACACCAGCCATATCCACACATGAGACATTGCCAGCCTTGTCTAAAAGTAAAAAAACAACAACCTGCATCTAAGCATAGATGATTTGTGTTAACAACTGTAAATTTAACAAGTGTTATTTAGAAAGCTAATTCAGTCTGAAGAGTGCTTTAGAAACTAGATAAACACGCAGTAAATGACTCTGCAAACACTCTAAATGCACGCATTAAGTAACACACATTGTAGCTGGTGGCTGCACATGTCAAACGGACACTTCTTGGCCAGAATCAGATGAAAAGTGGACCAGGCTTTATGTCGAGACTCGACTCTCTCTTTGTCCATCTGGTTTTCCTGTGTGGTCTTCCCTCTTCATCACACCATTACATAACGCACACACTATAAAGTACCATTCACACAACATTTCTCTCCAGTGTATTCCAGCGCAGCACCTCAATAACACAAACCAGCATAACAGAGAACAACATTACGACTGAACCCCAGTCAGCTACACAACTACACAATTAAAGCCATGAAATCCAGAGCAAAATCACTGCGGCAGCTGAAAAGCCTCGCCGGAGAGCCCGAGTGCATTTATTTGGTCTGGTAAATGCACAGATAATCACTCCAAACTGAGTGGAGGTGTTTTACGAGTGCTGTAAAACTACACACAAACACATAAACCAACAGCTGTTAAAGAACGCATGTGCTTATTTTAGCTAATGAGGGTCTGAATAACAGAAAGAGACACAGAGAGAGATAGCGAGAGAGGAGCAATTGGATAAACTTACACTTTGAATAACTAATAAAATAGAATTTATAAAATATAAAGAACTCAAATTAATAATATTCACTTTCAACTACTATTGCTGGTTAAGTAAAGTAAAATCAAAATGTATAAATTGTATACATTGTATAATAAAGCTGAAACAAAATGTAAATACTACAATTTAAATTTCAGAATGTAAAGTAAAAAAAAGTGATAACATGGCAAATATTTTATTTATTTATTTAATAGGGACAGTGCTGTAAACAATACTGTAAACAAGCCAGAGTTAAACCCAATTGCTAATTTTCATCTGTTCATCTAAAAATCTCAAATACAGTAGATTATCAGACATAAATATACAGTAACATTTACAATTACATACAGTAACACAAAATTTCAAAATGTATCAAATTTAAATATAAAAATAAAAGCTAATTCATAATAAATGGTATAAGTACAGTATATAAATACTACTAAAATAACTATTTATTTTAATCATAGTAAAGAAACGTTGCCCTGGGAAATAATTGAAATTAAATGTACCAAAATGACTAAAATTCAACCTGAAAAAAAAAAATGCCAAATGGACATAAGTTACTAAAATAAAATCTGAAATTAAAGATTAAAAAACTAATATAAAATGACAAAATTATAAAAAAAATATAAAAAGCCAATACATAAATATACTATTTATAATGACATAAATATACAAATTTTAATTTATTAAACTGCAACACTGATGAAGCTCTGTAAGTTAAAAGCTAAAATTAAGATGAAAACAATGATAACAAAGTAAACAAAAAAACTAAAATTATGCAAGATGAAAACATCATATAACAAGAATAAAGTTATTTAACAGTCATTAGCAGACTTCGAATGTCAGTGTGATGAGACATCCCACCTGCAGATGGCGATACAGTGTGACAAGTTCTTTGGATGAATGCACTAAAAATGGAGAAGGAACAGATTGCATGAAAAAAAAAAAAAAAAAAAAAATGTAGCAGTTCGTATGTGTCCGAGCATTATCTCATGATCTGATAGGGCGAACAAATAAACACGTCTAGACTTTCTATTTTCTTTAAAAGCCTTGAGTATCAGCCAGGCCCGCACACACACTTACTTCCTTCAGCTACGTTCTCCATATCATAGCACAGAAAGATTAGCTGATACACGGCACCATGAGAAAAACACACGACCCGAGCAGACGGACCTCTTCATGTCACATGGAGGAACGTGAGAACGGGACGTTTTCCTCAATCTCCCCTGAACTGGAAGAGTCAGTGAGAAGAAACTATACCTAAAAAAAAAAGTGAACTACACCTAAAAGTGAGATTCAAATGTAAAGTTTGACCTTTTATCAAAATAAAACCACTAATGTTACTGACTACCCCTAAAAACATCACATTATGGAACCAAAACGGATTTTGAATAATAAAAAACATTTTTTTGCACTCTCAAGTGGCTTTAAGGTCATTTTAGGAGATCCCTTTCGCGCATGATTCAGCTTTTAGTGTCTCACCATCGATCCTCCAGCTAATAGATTTCTATCATCTATCAATCCACTTATAAAACTGAACTAATGTAATCTAATCCGGTCTGTATGGGTGCAGAGTTAAGCCTGTATCTCATCTGTCTTTGGGCCTGTTGGAGCAGATAAGACGTTAATGCTCTCAGCTCGTTCATCAGGACGGCACCTCCGCGATAAGAGAATATTAAATCAGATCCTGTGTCAGGAGGTCATGCGTCAAAATCATCCCGCTCATAAACAGCAGGTTAAATCTCTCCGTCTGTCTCACAGGAATGAGGAGCGCTGGCAACGTGCTCGCTGAGAGGAAACAGAATCCGACAGGAGGAAAGGTGGAAACTGAAGAACACATCAGACCCTGAAGATCCGTCACAGTCATCCTCCCAAACACCTCCATACAAATGCTCTTATCTATACAGACTATGCCTTTTTTCATTCAACTGTGCTACTTTCCCATTGTTTTTCTATGTACATACGTGCTGGATGGACATGTTTAGTACTCATGTTTTGCAATATCCCACAAATGACGCTGTGTACAAAAAACACAGACTCAAATTCAAGTTCAAAAAGGAGGCCTTGTGATTTTTTCTCCATCCTGCTGCCCGTGACTCATGTTTTTCAAAGCAAGTATGTTCTGTGTGAGTGACCCCTAGAGCTGCATGATTGAGGGAAAAAATATAATTGTGATATTTAAGATTAAAAAGCAAGATTGTGATCCGCACTGTGATAAAATAAAGTAGCTGCAGGTTAGCGTTTGTTCGCAGAGCTCCACAATCTGGGTAATATTTAATAAATGATGTGTTATTTATTAATAAATAAATGTATTATTGTACTCATTACTGAACACAAGCATTGAAAAAAACTAAAATAACAAAAGAAGTACTGCAATTGTAATATTTGCATATAAAATAAAGATAAAAACTGCATTTAATTATGAAAAGTAAAATTATTAAACAAAATAATTATTACTATTGTAATATTTTACTGTAAAATAAAATTGGCATTTGATGATAATGATAATAAATTATAATAAAGTTATTCAATTGTTATTACTATTGTAATATTTTACTGTAAAATAAATTAACATTTATTGTTATTAATAAAAATTATTTTTATTACAAATAGAAATTTTTAAAAAATATGTAAGAGATAGCTTAGAGTGCAAGTATAAATTTACAATATTAATATCTATGGTTATTTTCTGAAATTCTGAAATTGGCTCTTTTCTGCAATTTTTAAAATGTTAAACCACCAAGTTTTTATATTTTAATGAAAATACACAGAGAGCTATTTAAGCTTTTATTGACTACAGCCGCTTTATAAGTGCATTTATTCATTTCATTAATATTTCACAATAATCCATATCGCAATTTGGCTTTTATTACATTTTCAAAAAGTTTTTTTTTTTTTAAATAAAAAAATTATAATACTTTATAAAAAAGGTATAATACTTTATAGGCATCCATGCAATTGTGCTCTATATTCTGAAGCTTTACCAGAGGAAAACACTGAATTTAAGTCATTATTCACTGAAAATAAGCCATAGTCACCACCCGTTTTCACTGTATAACAAAGATCAGCCTATATATATTTAATAAAAGGCTTATTTGGTGTTCGATCCTGGTGCACTCATGACCATAAAATCATTTTGAGTGGCATGAAGGTGCAAACAGAATTTTCATTTTTGGGTGTACCGTCCCTTTAAGAATTTCAGCCTGGGAAGACAATTCAGAGTGAAGTGCACAAATAAACAAGCATACTGTATCTCACTGAAGTAATACACCTCAAGCAATTTTACCAGCTAGATTAACAAAAGCACAAAGTGTTTCTCAGCGCCTGGGTGGAGAAGAGTCGCACGAGAGTCTGAGGAACTTAGGGAGCATGTCGACGGTGGAGAGAGACAGAGACAGAGGGGCTGAGGTATATGTTGAGACGAGGGGCTGCATCTGTTTGGCTCTTGCTCCATCGGAGTCTAGTGTTTCACACTACGCCTCTGGGATCTGCCATTCCAGCCAACGCTTTATGAAAAACAGCTTTGGAAAGAGATAAAGAGAGAGAGAGAGAGACAGAGAGAGACAGATATGGGAGGACAAGGGGGTGTGACTAAAACAGGAAAAGAAGAGGAGGTGTGAGGGAAAGTGATGGAGAAAAAGAAAAGGTAGGTGGAGGGATGCGACAGTGAGACAGAAAAAGAAAAACAGATGAAAATGCGGAGAGACGTGTATGTGTGTAAGCAGAGACCTGAATGAATGAAATTAAATAAGACTGACAAGCCAGAAATACTCCGGAGCTACACAGTTCATTATAATCTGCTGAATTCTTACCCGTTTTCTGTGCTTCTAATTTTGAGGGAAAATCTGCAGAATTTTGTGGAATGGAATTTTCTCTAGACTGCAATTTTGTGGAATAGAATTCTGGAATAGAGCTAAATGTGATACACACCGCAAACATGACACAATTACACAAAATATTTATTAATTAGTAGGGGCGTGACGAGACACGTACAACAGTGTATGCGCGAGAAGAATGCTGAAAGAGGGCAAGTCAATTGGTGGCATTGCGCATGTATCGAGCTCGTCCATCCACAAAAATCCGCGATTGAGTATACTTTGAAAGCTGTGTGGACGTGGCCTTAAGTCTGCCTACACTGGATGTGATAAAGCGACCATTGAAAACCATTTGGAGTTTGTGTCGGCACATCATAAATAGAACACGGCAGCAGTTTCCTGTCGGAGATTAGTTGCGCCGCATCATACCACTATTGCAAGGATATCGCCAAGTTCTCGCGAGACCAGTCGTGTCTCGCAAGACACATCGCATCTCGCGCCATGAGATCTCGTCACACCCCTATTACCTAGCATTGCTCACATGAAAAAAATGCAAAAAAAAAAAAACCTGCACAAATAAAATCACAAACTTGTAATGTTGTCAACA
The DNA here is from genome assembly GCA_032357425.1 of Enteromius argenteus. Lineage (NCBI taxonomy): Eukaryota > Metazoa > Chordata > Actinopteri > Cypriniformes > Cyprinidae > Enteromius > Enteromius argenteus. The sequence goes on from JAUCMR010000071.1 coordinate 2,552,422, forward strand.
AAAGAGAAAAATCAAGGGCTCCTTACAATTTTCCAACAAAATAACAGATTGACTTAATGTCTGAAAATGAATAAATTTGTAATTGTAATCTGCATTGTAAAAAACGATTTTTAGCATATTTTTGTTGTTATTATTACTACTATTTTATAGCAATATTAAAATAAAGTCACAATTACAATACTAAAATGTATAATAATACTAAATACTAAAAAAATTAATTTATTAAATTATGTAGTTTAAGTTTATTAAGTGATTTGCTACTTGCAATGAGCAATATTAGGAATTCAGGTTTATTTCACATTAAAAAAAAATTAATAAAATAAATAATGAATTGTTTATTTTACAGTGAATTATAACAGTGTTTAAATTATATTATTATTATTAGTAGTAGTAGTATAATTACTTATAATTTTTTTATTTTAATAGTTATGTTAAAATGTAATCACAATTTTTGGACAAACTTTGCAGCCCCATCAGAAAGGGAAAAAAATGCAATTACATTTTTTCCTCCCCAAATCATACAAGGCTAATGAGTACACACGCAAACAACCCCTGAGCTCTCAAACCTGTGTTAGAGAGTGAAATGTGTGTATTTATGATAAAATGCCAGCCTACGACACAGGAAATGGGAAAGTCTGCTGAAATGCACTCAGATAAAACAAACTGCAGAGAGAGAAAGAGAGAAATCCAACTGTAGAGTGAGTGAGCTGCGTATTTTTATGAAGTTTAATCAGAAACATAGGAACTGAGCAAAGTTTACATGTGCTAATAGCAGTGAGATGGGAGAGCATGGCGAGAGGTACAGTACATACTGAAAACTACTGCACTACAGCTGCCACTGACAAAGCGGACTGGAAAAATCAGATTGCAAAGGTTGGAAATGCACTTAGTTCATGATTCACTTCTGGCTCCCACCCTGTTCCTCCCTCTCTGCTCCCCTCCAGTGCCTTCGCTTTTCTTTCAGACTTTTTTTTTCTTTCTCCCAACTATGTCTTATGATCATACAGATGAGCAGACATCTATTAATATAAAAACCAAAACATGAAACATCAAACCAGACAGAGAACATCACCATAAGCAGGAGAAAAATGAACAAAATGTAGGAAAAAATGCAAAGAAAAAAAAAACTGATAGCTAAACAAATATGTCTTGAACTGGAAAGACCACATCCTTCTTTCTATAGAACACAACATCATGTTAGTTATGCAAGTAAAATTCTTATTAATTTTCTCAAGAGAAACCTTTTTTCTTTCCTTTTTTCTTCTGAGAAATGGATAACAAGCCATTCAAAAGAGACCCGATGATAAATGCCATAAGTCAGCCAAAAGTTTTTGAACTGTACTACACTACCCACAATTCTTCTGTGACATCCAGTCAAAGGCGTCTAAACCATAAATTATAGGACACTTTAGATATATAGTCAATGTCTTACAGTCAACAGTTTTATACTGTATCATTGTTAACATACTGGCTTTTGGTCCTGCTCTTGAACTGAACTCAAACTCATCTCCAGGTTGCGTGAGCCATGAGTTGATGTAAGCAAGACCTCCTGAAGACCTCTATCTGTCTCTATCACTCCCCCTAAGCTCTGCGCTGACCGCCCTGCCATCCCTCTGACCGGGTCAACGGCCCCTGTCGCTCACGCCTCCTTCTCCTCCTCATCCTCTTCTTACAAACCTAATCCTGCAGAGCTTTACATCTTAAACCGTCCAGAGCCTGAGCACTTGAGACGCCAAAGAAATTAAAAAATGGTTCTTGAGTGTACAAGCTGAATCAAACTACATGATGACTGCTTCTCATCTAAACACTCTGAAATACGCTCGTGTTCTCCCAACTATCCCACCCTCTCTCTGCACCAGTCAGATTGCTCTCTTTCGCTCTGTGCCCCGTGTCTCTGGCCAATATCGTCTATTGCTGGAACGCTTCACTTTATCAAATTTACAGGCTGTGGGTTCTGGCCAGGTGGACCAAAGGGCTGCAGGAACACCTCACTCACATAAAGTCACTTCAAATCAGCTTTGAGATACAATTAATTGAAAATCTGAGGGTGCAAAAAATACAGAGAAAATCACCTTTAAAGTTGTCCAAATGAAGTTCTTAGCCATGCATATTACTAATCGAAAATTAAATGTCAATATATTTATGGTAGGAAATTTACAAAGTATCTTGAAGGAACATGATCTTTACTTATTAAGCCAAAGATTTTTGCCATTAAAGAAAAATCTGTATTTTTGAACCATACTATGGGTATAATATTAAATAAATATTTTTGGCTATTGCTACAAATATACTACATAAAATTCTAACCTATCATTGAATTAAAACAATTGAAATGGGGAGAAAATCTCATTGTGAAATAAATGTTTTTCTGCAATACTCGTTGGCCACAATTATTGGCACCCCTAGAATTTTTTTATGAGTAAAATATCTCTGAAGTATATTCCCATTCATCTTCAGAATTTTGAGCACTCCAGGGTGAATATGAACATGAAAATATCCAGCCCTGGCTTCCTGTTTCACAGAAATATATATAGGAGGGAAAACAAAGCCCAAAATC
>JAUCMR010000071.1:2555078-2577034 GCA_032357425.1 Enteromius argenteus
GCAATAATTGGGTGCCAATAATTGTGGCCAACATGTATTGGAGAAAAACATTTATTTAATCATGAGTTTTTCTCCCCATTTTAAATTGTTTTACTTCAATGGTAGGTTAGAATTTTGTAAAATTTTTGAATGAAAGATCAAAAGGATAAACAATGCAGATTTATTTTCACAGCCACCTTTGCTCAGATTTACTAAAGGTTTCTTGAGCAGCCAATCAGCATATAAGACTGATTTCTGATAGATCATGTGACACTGAAGACTGGAGTAATGATGCTGAAAATTCAGTAATACACTGAAGGAACAAATTACATTTTAATATCTATTCAAATAGAAAGCAGTTATTTTAAATCATAAAATATTTTAGAATATTTCTATTTTTACTGTATTCTTATTCTTGTAGTCTTTTTTCAAAAACTTTTTTCTTTTTTTAAATCAAACTCTAGGCACAGTGAAGAAATTATAATCCATGATGTTGCTTCCAGTATCACAAACGTGTTTACTACTGTCCTGCCTGACGGCCTTTAGAGGTTTCAGCAATGTGAATGTTTGCGTTTGTTTCTGAGCACAGGCAGTGCTAGAGTTCTGGAGTCAAACCAAAGCCCTAAAGTTAAATCCACTGGGTTATGTAAGGTAAAGCTCTAAATCTCCCAATGCCTGATGTTATATATTACTGTAATTGCAAATGAAAAAAATCCCCGAGGAGGGAGGAGGAGGAGGAGGAGGAGCAGGGGGGTCCAGAGAAAGAGTGGGAAATGAAGAGAGAAACGCTCAGCTAATGCAACAGGTTTAGTGATGACCTACTTTTAGCACACAGACAACTCTTTAGCAGGAGGAAGAAAGTAAGAACTATTTACTCATCCACATGTTGTTGACTTTAGTTCTTCCATGTTTAGCAAAATGTTGCAGGTGTTTGTTTCCATACGGTGAAAATGAAAGCCTGTCAAACTCAAAAAAAGCACCATAAAAGTGTCTGAAATCAGTCCATACAGCTTCTGCACTATATTACAGCTCTCAAAGCTTTTTATAATTGTTGGGCTGAAACTTTTCATGCAATTTCTGCCAAAATGTCAAACCTAGCTAAAAGTTTCTTCAAGAGCGCTGCAGTGATGACGCATTTTTGCAGGCCAACCCAGATGTTAATGTCATCCTGGTTCCCTCAACTTAAAACCCAGTAGGATGTTTCCATTGGCTTTTGGATTATTGCATGAAATAAGCTCTGTGAGCAACAAAAGTTTATGATTCTTACATGTACTGATAATATGATAATCTTCACAAATGGTTTCAGAACTTTTAAAGCCTGAATACAATTGCTAAAAGTAAGAAGCTAAATGCAGCTTATAAACAAACTACGTAACAATTGCATGACTATTAAGCTTTCGACAGCTCTTTCAGAAACCGTTATCCATGAAAGTTTGACAGTTTGAAAGAACGTGATTATGAACACAATGAGGCTGTAAAAATGGGCTGATGATGAGTTTTCCTGTTCGGCATGATGTTCACAACAACCTCCATAGTCCAATTTAAAGCTGGAATACACTACATGATTTTTAAAACAGTAGGCATCATACACTTACAAACTCTGTAAATAGTGACAAAGGAAAACTGAGCATCATACACTAAACGACCGAGGAGCATACACTACCGGACACTAAAAGTTGTTCCCATCACAACAAACTGATGCAGAAACGTGTGCCTTGTTGCTAGGACAAATGAAAATAAATGTGTTCTAAAATCGGCTGAAAATATCGAACATGTTTGATATCCTCTGACTGGATAGAATCAGTGTCTGAAGTCTGTGACCATAATATACCACCCGATTTTCTGTGGAATCTGTCAGCTTCAATCTGCATATCTTGGGCTTGTGTTCTTGCACTTGTCTCACACAAAGCTACTGTATGGCTTCAGAAGAGGTGGGATACAACATTTCATTCAAAATGAAGTCAAATAAATGATCACAGAAAGAGTTAGAGTTCGAATAGAGTTAGAAGATTAAGCCACACCTACTTTTTTCTCAGGAAAAAAACCTGTACATCTCTTGGATGTTTGTAAACAAAGTAATGAGGGAGCAGGACATTATTGTCGACATGCTGGACCTTCGCGAATTTACGAATTGTTTTTTGAGCTTGTGATTGAGTTAGGAAGTCTAAAACATCATAAAGGAGGAAAGGATCGCAGTCTGGTGTGCTGACATGAAGAAAGTATCCAATCAGCGGCTTCATTAGGGGAACCGGAGAGCTTCATCATCATTAAAGTCTCCTTCAGCGCTCGTCTTGCCTTCTGGATGGGATAATTCACCATGTGATTTCACTTACGGTGGATTATGCCTCATATCCAACTGGAAAGAAGATCCAGCAGAGGTCTGCCTGAGCCCTCATTTCTCTCATCTCGACTTCTCGCTCTCCTTTGTGGGAGCCGAGAGATGAAAAGAGACTCTCCTGTATATTTTGCCCTCGTTTTAAATTGCACCGTTTTCCGAACTGCAGATGTGGGCAGCTGACCGCAGCTACCCCCGGATCAGCCACTCTTAACGAGGAAATACAACAGGGAATGGAAAGAAGAAAAAAACACTGAAGCACTTCCTATCTCATACTGTATAAACAGGACAAGCCCCACACATAAAGAAGATGAAGAGAAAAGACTGCGATATCTAGTGCGCTTGAGTTTCTCCAACGCTTTATAATTTCTTTGCTGTTATCATTCTGACAGAGCTTTGGCAACTAGAACGATGTTGTTATAGTGAAACTCCTCCAACTGTAGTTTGAAATCAAGAATTTTTGAAAAAGTGAAAATTGAAGAAAAGAATGCTCATAAGAAAATGCACATTTAAAAGACAGAAAGAAACAAGCTTTTTCCTTTTGAATGTTTTCATAGAACTTTTTAGAGAAAGACGTTTGAAAAAGGTGTAAAAGGGTTTGAAAGAAAGAAAGAAGCTCTGTGAATTAGTGTTGATAGAAAGTTCCCAACAAAGTCTGATAGATGAAAGGAAAAAGTCTGAAAAAATAAAGAAAGTAAGAAAGAAAGAATGTTCAAAAGTTTGAAATCTTTGAAAAATATAAATATTTTGAAAAATGTTAATAATAATAACATTTAATAGGAGAAAAGAACGCTCTAAAAAGAAAAAAAAAATAAAGGAAAAAGAAAAACTTTAGAAGTTTTATGGAAAGTTAGTTAAAAAAAATAGAAAGTATGAAAAAAGTTTAAATAGAAAATGTTCAAAAACTTTTTTAAAGGAAAATACAAGAAAACCGATTTAAAAAAATATATATCAAAAGGAAAATATTTGAATGTTTAAAAGAGTATGAATGAAGGTTATTAAAATTCATAAGAAAGTTTAAAATATTGTTAGATAGAAATGGCATAAAAAAGTAAACATTTAAAAGACTAAGTGGAAACTGAAAGTTTTTTTCCCTTTCAAACATACAGTACTCTGAGAATTTTAAGAGAGACTGAAGACAAGAAAGAAGGTTTGAATTAAATCATTTTTTAAATGATGTGAGAATGCAATTGCACAATTGTTCTCTTTCTGTTTTCTGTTTTTCTACAGTCCTTACACAGTAACAGTTTGAAGAAAAGATCAACATTTAACATCATAAACATTCACATCTAGCTACCTGAACAGACACACAGCCAGTTTCACAGACATCTGAAATGAACGCTACCGCCCCTTTCAGTACGTTCATCACAGTAACACAAGAAAGCATGTTAAGAATGAACAACAAGGCCTTATATTTGTGTCCACAGAGTTTAAATTCCATCAGATTTCAAGCAGGTATGAAGGCAAATCAACTCAGATTGCACTACCTCATGACTAGCATACAGCACTAGACCTGGTCTGCTATCAGATCTGTACAGAGAGGCCAGACCCTGCTGGAGTTTAATTAGCTTTCAGAAAAGCACATCAAAGTCTTTCAGTGAATAGCAAAGTGAACATTTTGTTTCTGTAGAGGGACTGGGCCACGCGTCTGCATTGAGCCTTCAGTGAAAATCTTCATTACTCTCAACAATGGAGCTCGTCTGCCGCTTCAAACACAAGGTGCCTGACAGCAACTCAAAAGAGGAACGTCTCATTCAGGTCAGTGAACGGAGGCAGTCTGGAGAATGAGAGCTATGACTCCACAACATCTTTCTCTCACTCCAGAGAGCTGAGAAACACTGTCAAGTGAAAAAATTATTTTTCAAAATAGATAAAACAAAGATTACTGGAGCACAATTAATACTAATACTAAAAATAATACTATTTCACTTACATTTCGAGTTTAATTTAAAGTGTTACTGGCATCTATCCTTGTAATTGTTACATTTAGAAAAATTGATGGTTCTACACCATTTTTTTCTCGTTGTTCACTTTTTAAATGTAAAACAAATATAATTCGTAGACAATTTATACCTTTACACATTTTTGCACTGCATTTAATTTTTATGACATTATTTAAGCACATTTAAACCCTCAGTTACTATTACTTTAATGCAAATAAATAAATAAATAAACAAATAAATAAATAATAGTTGAATTCATGCAGATTAAATTGTGACAAATTTTGTGAAAAATGGCTTAATTATTTTGAAATCATTCTAAATTATATTGAAGTATTCATACATCATGGCAATTTTGCAGTTCTTTTAAAAAAATAAAATAAAATAAAATAAAATATATATAATACAGCTTCTTACTGTAATAGAGAAAGTGGTAAAATACTGAATATTGAACAATGATTATATATTTGTATACATTTGTAGTACTAATATTACATGTAATTAATATTTAGAATTTATTTCAATTAAAGAGTTCATTTTTAAACTAATTTTATTTCAGTTAAACACTATATACATTCTTAAACTAATTAAATTCATAGATAAGTGTTACACAGATGTGTGTGTGTGATATATATATATATATATATATATATATATATATATAATAAAGGATAAATAGATTTCTTAAAATTACTATTTTAATCAATTTATAAACTATATGATAACTGTACATTTAAATGATTACAAGATTGCAATACAGAATATAGTAAAAATACTCAATATCTGGATCTAATATAGTATTTTTTTTATATATTTGTATTGATAATCTATTACAAATTGTCCTAAATCACATGAAAAGTAAACTAGTTACCCAAGACAAAACATATATGATATATGTTTTAGATAATGTTTTCATGAGATCCACCCCAGTATGTGTTTCTGCAAAAAGCATTGCATCACCCATTTTTGAGTCGCCCTAGCCTGCAAACGAAGGCAGTATAGAAAAGAGGACAAGCTGATGTTGGATTTGAGTCTGGGAGGCGTAGCGTGGTAGTGGTTCCAAGACGAAGCTTGGGTTTCTCTCTCTGCTGGCCTGTTGCTGTCAGTCTGGGCGCCTGCTTTGGTTCACGGCTCCCTGGGCAGAGTGCGAGAGCCACGCAGGAAAGACTTACTGCAGGAAATACCTCACCGATAGTCACCCCACTGGGACCGTAAGACGAACGAAAGAAAAAAAAAATAACAAGGATCGAGGAGAGGGGGATGAGACACAGGTCTGGAAATGCTTTCAGCAGAACAGGGCCCTGAATGGCTCTTTAATTAGAGTTACATGAGACGTCGTATAGCGCTGCTTTCCACACGATCAGCTCGCTTTTGCTTATTTCTCCAGTCGCTAAATTGGCGAGCAATTGACGCTGCATTCCCAAGCCCCTCGAATGGAAGATTGGTGGGATCCCACAGGCCACATAAAAGATCAATGGTAAGCGTCTCCGAGGTGGAGTCTAGAGGGTTAATGATATATCTGTACCGTGTAAAAATGCCCTTCGCGTAAAAGCTCCGCAGAGGTTTGCTGCATTAAGTGCGATCGTCTGACTAAACTATGGGAAACGAAAGAAAAAAAATCAGATCACCCCAGCGTTTGCAGGTTTTCATTTCTCAAAATGAAAATCAATCTTAAAATATGAACAGGCGCCAACGACAGGGGTGGTATCGCCAATCACAGCGAAGGCCAAACCCACGCTGGAATTAAAATATCACAGAAGGAAACCCAAGTCTAAATCAAACTGTTTCTGTTGAATTTACTGAGCTTAAACAGAGCTGATTCGAGAGAAAAAACTCTTAGAGGTGAAGTGTGCCATTTCTTTCAATGTTTCAAAATTTAGTAATTCAGTGTAATATACAAGTATAAATTGTATAAGACAATTTAGACAGCATTAGCAAATTGATTCTTCAGAAAAAGATAAACGTGTCTTCAAAATATCATAATTATGACCTTTTGAGTTTTTAATCTCAATTTTGAATTTTAGTCTCATAATCATGTGCTTAAAATTGAACTGGAAGTTAAGTGCTGGGCATCTGGCCGCAACTAAGCCTGGTTTCTCCCAAGGTTTTTTTTCTCCATTTTCTCATGGATGGGGTTTTGGTTCTTTGCCGCTGTCGCCTCTGGCTTGCTTTAGTTGGGGGCACTTAATTTCTAGTGATTATCGTCGTTTTGATTACAGAGACCGTCTCCGCATTTAATAAATAAATAGTTTAATCTCGTCATACATTACCATCACTCTGTTCTCCTATTTGATAATGTTCAGTTCTTTGCTACAATCTGTATTGTTAAAAGCGCTATACAGTATAAATAAAAGTGATTGATTGATTGATTGATTGATTGGTTGATTGATTGATTGATGATGACTTTATCGCAACTTTGAATTTTAATGTCATCGACAGACAGGAGAGTAGATTCAGTGCACTTAAACTTAGTATTGACGTATTTTAGTAGTTGAAATAAAATGTGTGTGTCATGTTTATTGACGTCTATGTATATTTATTATACCTGCTTAAAGTAAATATGTAAAGACAATCAGTACATGTGCTGCTTCAAACAAGGTGCTGCAGTGATCTGTCACAGCTCATTAAAGAGACACAAAATGGTATTTATTGTTTGAATTTCTTTAAAAATGACCAAATTTGAAAGCTGAGACCTTGTTTCAAACCAGAAGTAACCTGCTCTGTCTTCTCTGTCTGTGTGTTGTCAGTTTCCTCTTTGGTCTGCTACCTGTATGTATTGTTCACTGCGTGATGTGTAATGTGAGAGCAACAGTAACCAAGCAACAGTAACTAAGGGGGGCAAGTTGTTAGGAAGGGTCAGCTGTGACTTTATCTCAATTTCAACGTTTTATCTCAAAATTATGATGTAGTGTGTCGTCATTTCAAATGTTACAGTTTTTAAAGAATTTTTGGCATTTTTTAGCCTTTATTAGGATAGGACAGATCAGTATTGACAGTAAGGTCCTCGAGTCAAGATTCGAACAGTGGACGGCCAAGTGCAACGGCACTGTATGTCGGCGCACTGCCCAAAACGCTATCGGCGCCAACAAAAGCTACAATTTTGAATTTTTATGTCATAATTCAGACTTTGTTAATTTCGACTTTTCAAGTCCTAATCATGACCTTCAACCCTTTTATCTCATAATTATTATGTTGTGCGTTGTAATTTCAAATTTGTAATAATTTAGATTTTTCTCAAATTTGAATTTTTAAGTCACAATTACGACATTATCTTAATTTTCGAATGTTAATGTCATATTCAAACTTTTATTTTGATTTTTAATTTTTTTTTTAGACTTTTCATATATCACTTCTAAAATTCACCCTTTTATCTTATCTTTTGAACTTCATTCATTGATTTTTTTTCTTTTTCAAAGCATTATTTTTTACCCTTTGTGGTAGAAATGGGCTTCCACTGAATCACAAATTAATTTTAAACATGAAAACAATAACAAAACTCAAAACGAAACAAAGGTTACATGCACAAAAAAAATTAAACCACATCATTGCGTGGGCCAACAGAAATAATTTTCAACACATACTTCAACAACTTGCCCCAACCTGTAAAAATATTCTTATACTGAAAACACCTTTCAGGTCAAATCTACAAATTCCAATCTATGAGTGCACTTTATGACAGTTTATACACTAGGTGTTTAAAACCAACGTACAAAACCACTTCTAGAGAAAACAAGCATTTCCATCATAAGACATTTGACACTCCATATCGTTACTGAGATAAAGTCCTTGTGTGATCTGCTCCACATGCCCCTATTTATAAACCTACATACTGCAACAACAAAATTAATCTGGGTTAAATCTGGAGCTAATCGCCAAAAAAAAAAAAAAAAATCCCCAAATAAATCTGCTATTTGAAATAATCACGGGAAAGTGGATCAATCAGCCATACTAACCTCAGTCCAAACCCTGTCAATCAGTAAAGTCCAAATCCCTCCAGCTATAATCACTGTCTCACTCTGATGTACCATCGCAGTAGGACACGCAGAAGCAGCCCTGTGTAACAAAATAAATCTCATCTGATTTGATCATTAAGAAGCTTGATTTTCCCCCCTTTTTGACATTTACTGCACTAAAGCCTCAGTACAACAGCATGTGTGGAAATGTCATGTGGATGATTGCAGTTGCAGTTGGTCTCTGCAACCGCAATCTATCTAGCCTTTAACCTTCAAGACTTTTTAACGTTTTTTTTATCAACCCGACCGTTTTCTGCATTTTTGTATTGCAATTCTGCAGCTACCCCTGCTCATCAACTCAAAAAGGATAAATTAATAACCACAAACCATAATCAATCACTCTTTCCCTCCCTCTCATACCTCCTGCTTTCCCAGGATGCACTGGGGGAGGCTGCTGTCAGGAGATGGGTCCCCCCTGCACTGTGCAGCTCACCGCCCAAGCCACACACGTGTGCAGGACACACACATATATGGGCCTCTCCGGAGAGCAGTGTGTGTGTATGATTACAGCTGCTGATGACGAGAAACAAACTGCAGAAATGTGCTGAGAATGGTTGAAAACTAAATATGGTGCCACTAGAAGCTGATGTGTCCTTAATGCCAACAGTTGTTTATTAATTGAGGACTAAATGGACACAAACAGCTTTTATAACGAATACTGAAGGCCAAAACCAGTAGTATAACCAAGCCTGGTATAATCATCCGTACACTAGCAACCAAAAGCTTGGACATACTGAACTATATAAGCATTATGATATGTATATAAGAGAGTCAGACACCAAAAAGCTCAAATATAAGAGTTTCACTTTGTGAGCATGTTTTGCTGACTACATAATTCAATAATTTCAATGTTTTGATGACTGGTCGTTTGGAGAACAAGAGATAATTCACAGTGGTTTCTCTTTTGAAAAACACGCACACACACACGCCAGAAGAAAGCTTTGTAGATGTAGAAAAGGAAAGAGAACAGGCCCGTGTGTTTTTTGTGTGTTTTCCCTCTGGCTGGTGAGTATCGGCTCTATCCAGCATAAACACATGCCTTCATGGTTCATACATTTCCTGCTTCCCTCCACAGCCCAGCGAAGGGCCACACAAGCACAGGACACCATGGAGAAAAGACAAGAGTATGAGATACTGCGCACAACCTGGGACCTTTCTTGCTGTTTAATGCTGACCTCTCCACATATAAACACCACCTTTTGTGTCGTTTTCATAAAGTACATAATGCTAGCACATGATAAGCATTAGCTCAGCACTTCCTAATACTGTGAAAACTGAGCCACTTCACTTCTAATAGAGCGCAACAGCTAGTTTCCAGAAGAAAAAAACTCAAATTCATTTTCTCCATAAGATTAGCATTAAATTACACACATTTAAAGACTGACCTTTTGTGACATCTGAGGTTGATGCTTTTTATAAACCCATCCATTCACATTAATTCAACTTATAATAATAACAGTATTTAGAGGAGTTCGTGGTGAAAACCTACATTGCCCACAGTGCTGTACAGAAAACTCCACCAATCAGAAGAGTTACAGTGGGCAAAGTGCACCAAAAGGGGTATTTATCCGTCACTTTCTATTGAGGTTCACAACACTCCTGCTCTCTCTCATCTCATGATATCTGAAGTAGAAAAAGAGCTGAACGTCACTGCTTCTGAGATGGGCATGTGTATGTAGTTATTCCTGTCAGACTCTTCTGCCACATCTGTCCTGAACCTTTCAAACTTTCCCATACTGGGACAGACCAATCTTTTCTGTGTCTTTCAAATATATTGGTTTAATTATCTGCAAACTCTGTTTGTTGTGTTTACATCAAAGAACACTGCACCGATATTTGGCAGTGATGGTGCACTACAGCTTCACAACAAAACACTGTTTTAGGTTGCTGTCGGATTATAAAATAATAAAGATAGTATAATGAAATAATATAAAGATTATAAAAAGACAACATGTCTTCTGCATGGTTCTCAGTGCTGTACACAACAACAAACAAACAAGCGCTTCCTCAAAACGAACGATTAAAAATTTACTTCAGCGAATATTAAGTAATTACAAGCCAATTTAACAAAAGAAATAAAATATAGGGCCTCTTTTGGATACACTTGGACAATTAATTAAAGAGAAAAATAATTATTTGACATTAATATTTTTTTATTAAAATAAAAATAGTAAACAACTGAAATTATTTTTAATAATTTAAACTTACATTGGGAAGCAAGAAAAAATAATTTAAACCATTTAAGGGTAAACTTTTTGTACTTTTCTTCTGAAAGTGTAGATTAATTTTCATGTTAGACAGCAGTTTATCTAAAGGCTATACACTACACAACTTTTTAGATCTAAACAGTTAACTCTGACTGCAAAAAATCTGCAAACTGACTGGAAACTAGCATCAGCTCATCCAGACTGAAAATTGGGGCAAGAATCTGTGCAACGGCAAAATGTGAGTGAAATTACATTTTTGTTTTTTAGGCTAGTTAGAAGCTTAAGAACTCTCACACAAGACTGCTGTTAATTAAATATTGATAACAGTTTATCTAACATATCAAATAGTAATCACACCACATAAATGCCATCCGAGTCTCCAAAGGATTTTTGGGGGAATTTAGTACCATATTCATGGAACGTGTCGTTTAAGCAACCAGAATCTAAACCAGAAATGTTAAATTCCTTACAATTCCCATTCTCGCTCATCTAGCGCTCTTCAACATCTTGATTCGACCCTGTCTTCATTTCCTGGTGTCTCTCATCTGTCTTTCTTCTAAAATCTCCCTCTCCATCAACTCTCCTTTTCTCCCTGGCATCACAAGTTGACCAGCGCAGAGCAGGGCGTCTGCTTTTCATTCACTCTTAATGGCTTAAGTGAAGTCATTCTTTGGAGAACACACTAAATGACCTTGTTGTTCTCCCTCCCGCTCTCTCTCTCTCTTTCTCTCTTCTGTGTCACATTGTTTTGGGCTTCCCTCGTCTTTAACCACGAGTACGGCTGTAGAAAATTCAAACTGTGGCCTCAATCCAGTAAAGCGGAGAAAACACACGTGCTGCCATTCTGCATAAATACAGCTCACATGTGTGCGGGGGCCATTCCTGTGTATATAGCCTCTGTCAAAGAGGAAAATAAAAGACATGACATATATACATATACCCTGACTAACATGAACCCAGAAGCCGCGAGTTCTCATCCGGGCCAGCAGGGGGCGTTGTGTGCCTGAACAGAGAGTGGAGAAACCCCCCTCTGGGACTGACAAGAAAAACGGAGACATTATTTAATAATAACTGCAGAATGTTTATGTATCCATAATGGTTTCATGCTTGTTATGGAACATCACCGCTAAGTTCCACCATATGGTGTTTAATTGAAATGTAACGTAAAACGCACAACAACTGAATGTTCGCTTCCAAGTAACTCATTTCTGGCCCTGAAAGCTACAAACACTCTTTCATCTAATTGCCTAGACTTGTTTGTGCAACCGCACTAATGCAATTTACCATTCTGCCATCGTTTACATGTGATTTCTACTTAGGGGTTGGCGGGACGACCAAAATCTTCTATAATAGTATGTGTAACAATATAACTGGGAAATTAATGACAAAACAAGGATTTCAAAAAACAAAACAAAAATAGCTTCTTATTATGAAACACTTAAGGTTAAAAAAAGACAAAACAGTAAAACTCATTTTATGAAACATTCAGCTACTTTAAATAACTTCAAATTTTCATTTTCGAGTTCACTGACTGGTATGTGTACCTGTGATCATGCATGAACTGAAATAATGCATAAAATTGTGACATTGTTAACCAGTGATAAACAGAATAAAGGCAGGTTTGCACTAAGGACAATAATTATATTGATAACAATATGATGGAATTTTGAAAAATCATTCTAAATGTGAAGAATAGCAGGATCCACACCACAACTATAATGATAATGTCACAGAAGAACAATGACACTCAAATGACTTTCAGAGTGACTGTTTACAGATGGTGAACAAGAAAAACTTTGACAGCCAATCAGAATCCAGAATGCTTTGAAGAGCTTGAGCATTTAAAGTGGTACACGGCAAAACTGCAGTGTGCGATTTTAATACACAGAATGTTATCATGTTCTGTGTTTTCAGCCTCGCAATATATACAATCAACATATGAGTATATGAACACACAAACATAATATCTAGAAATGCTCACTTCATGAGCATTTTACCATTTCTTTTGAGAAAAACAACAACCTGTCAAAATAAAAGTTCGGTTTAACTTGAAGAAATGGTGACAGAAATATATTTACTTAATGTAATGACACTACTACTACTACTAATAAAATTATTGTTTAAACTTTATTTTTAAATTAATATTTACCAGAGAAATTATTTACTAGCAAAAAAGTAAATACACAACATGCTATTTCTAGAAAAAATACAAAGAAATAAAATAATCCCCTAAACCTAGTTCCTAGACTAAAAGAAATAAAATAATCAATTTTTATTATACAAAATCAATTAATTAGAGATGCTTTTGATTATTAATGATTATTGATGATTTAATGAAACCAAACAGAAAGCAACAAAACTACCTTAAACTCAAAATCTTCAAGCTTTTGAAAGAACTTTTTGAATACATCTGCAAAACCTTTATTGCTAAATCTTGACATTTTGGCACTTTTCTAAGATGCATATACTGTATATACAACAGCAAAAGTGCCAAGTGATGTAATTTCTTAGCTAACATCTTAGAAATGTCTCTGTTTTCAGTCACTATGTTGCTTTATTACAGCGACAGCAGGATGCGTTTTACACATTTTTGTTACGCCTCCTATAATTTTACATTCATTCTAGTCTGTTCAGTGTGATGCAGCAACTTACAGATGGGTGAATGAGTGACCGGTCTCATTAGAGAATGATTAGAGCAACATCTGTTTACAGTCGCGGGCTGTAATGTGTGTGCGTGTGGAGGGATTGGGGATAACAGCCCTGTGACGAGGAACATGATTGCCACATTAAACTCGCAATCTGAGAGGTTAGTACTGGGCCACGGCCGAAACACTGCATGGCTTTTATTAAAATCATTACTATCCAGCCATTGTTTTGATTATAGATAAACCAAATACATTGAGGGCATAAACAAAGAATTCATCTCAGCAGCGTAATAAAATATACTGCTGTCCAGAAAGTGGAGTTGTGCCGCTGACACACCGCGGCTGTGTTCACGCATCGAGCTCCTTCTACCAATAGAATTAAAATTTTTGTCGAAAAATTTCGTCGAGAGGGTCACGACAAGAAGTGGCACGCATAACTTGAAACCACTAATGCTTGGCAAATTTTTGTTAGATAACAGTTTATCAAATATATCTAATAGCTCTCATCAACAAAAAAAGGCTTTACAAAACATAATGAGACACCAAAGTGAACCCTATTCATTAAAAGTGCCATGTGCATTCGCCGAAGAGGTGAACGGGATCAAACCCAAGCAGACGAAACGAGTGAGAACGAAAGGAGGATGGTGTGTGTGTGTGGGGGGGAGCGTATGAGAAAGACAGACGGGACGTGGAGAGCGAGTGAGAGAGGCAGACACGTGAGGGGGTTAAAAGTAACAGAGGGTTTATTGTTTACGATTCTTTGGGGAGGGGAGCATGGAGACACTGTGAACACTAGCCTGGCACAGCGCGCAGGGCTCCGGCCAAACTGGGCCACGATCCAGCCTCTACCCTGCAGACAGACTCACACATAAACACACACACAGCGCTTTACCTCGCGCTGCTAACGATAGCGCGGCGGCTAACACTCGCTTAAATCAAACATTTGTGTTTTTAAACCGCTCAGAAACCTGACAAGACAAGAAACCAAAACAAAGACGGCAACTTCAGCCACATGAGCCTCGATGAGAAAGCTAAGCTAACGGCTACGTTTTGTGAGGCCTGGAAACGCAAGCATTTGCTTCATATTCCTCTCTCTCTCTCTCTTTCTTTCTGTGACAGATTTTAACCAAATAGCAGCAAACAAGCAATTATTTCTGGCAGCCCGAGTCCATGGTTCCTTTCCAAGAAAGAGCAGAGGGAGTGGGGGTGGATGAAGTCACTCTGACAGATGGGATTTAAATCAATATTACATTATATGTCCTTATTTATTAAAAAAGAAACAGGAAACCCAACCGAAAAGGGCCCAGAAGAGCAATGTGCTGCTTCTCGTTGATGGAATAATTGCTTTAATACATTTTTTTCACCGTTCTATATCACTTTCTTCATTTCCTGTCACCCTACACACACACACACACACATCTTGTCTTTAGACACTGTGAACTTTGGTGTATAAAATAATGGGGTGAAAAAAGCCTTAACAGAAACCATCTGGAATGGAGCTTAAGACCGAAAAGCCTCCAAAGTTCCATTGTCAGAGAGGAAGAGGAGGACGAGGATGAAGATCCCTTTACAAAAACAGCTGCAAATGCACTGTTACTGCAGATTAGCCGATGGATATGGCACAGACACATCAACCCTGTTGAAACATAATCGTTTGCATGAGGTGGCCAAAACGGAAGAAATTACAGGAAAATTGTGATCCAAATACCTTTCATGCATTCATTTCATATGCGGTTTGACATTTTTGCAATCCTGTCACCATTACCACAACTGTAAACTATACATGTTTGAATGCAGTTTAAAAAAAAAAAAGGCAGATTTTTCCAACAATAAATACAGACAATAAATGTAATAAAATTTTTAAACATTTATATATTTAATAGAAATGCTATTTAATGTTTTAAAAAAATGTAATTAAAAAAAATATATATTATTTTTTTTTATTAAAAATGTTTACAGAATATATAAATCTGAATACAATCTGAATATCTGAATATTTATTATATGTATATTATTAATATTTATTTATTATTTTTTACATTTTATGGAAATGTTACTGTTTTAGCATATTGTAAAAAGAAAAATGTAATGAATAAAAATATTATAAAACTTAAAGTATATAAAACTTTTTTATGTTAATGTTTTAAAATATATATAAACAAAATGTGATTTTTTTTTTAATTCTGTTCAATGTTTAAAAATGACTGAATATTAAAAATAAATGAAACGCATTTGAAAATAAACATAAAACTAAAAAAATAACACTATTACATTTATTAAAATGTTGTTTAAAAATATTTAAAACTGTCATTTAATGTTTAAAAATAAAATAAAATAAAATGATTTTAACTGGACACAGGGTCAAGACCTCTAATGTGGGATTGATACTTGAGGCATTTTAAAGCTAGGAACATTTCATGCTTGGTTCATTTTATGTTAGACAACATATCAAGCTCAAACATATGTCATACAAATTATTACAAGAGAATGTGAAACTGTTGTTCACCTCCCGACTTTTACAGACATGAAATCATGTCTATGTTGTGCATTTTACACCTACATAAACTGATAAAAGAGACATTAGCAGGCAAGGATCCAGCAGTGCTTGAGGTTTATGCTGAACACATCAGCCGTGTGTGAAGCATGATGGGAAACGATGCGTGTGAAGTCACTGTTATGCGGCACGGTGAATCCGCATTGCTATGTTGTGTGTTTGGCCCTCTCGAGTTTTGTGCTGGCATCTGACCAGAAAACGGCGTTAGCAGGCCCCAGTTTCTATGGAGACTGATGCAAATGGCACAAAGAGGCTAAGCAGCGAATAGCATGTACTCCCTTTTCAAGTGGTACCTAGCTGATCCTGTCCTGTTTATCAGTAACACACAGGGTCCTCAAGAGGGGCGTGGGCTTCAAGACGCTAAGCCTCTTTAGAGGCAACATGATGAATCAAAACTGACCTCGTTTGCTTTGATCCACTCTCCTGGTCTAGTGCATGCTAGTCTAAACAAAACAACCTTTGTCTTTAGAATTTGTCATCGAACATGTTAACTTGCTCCGCCTCTTAAACGACTTTCCTATGCCGATGATGTCATCAAGGCCGGTTATGTTTCACGGGTCATTCACAAGTTTTTCTGCATTAACAAACACCACCAACTGGTGATTGGAGAATGTCATGATCAGAGAGTAAATATATTTACATGGTGTTTCATGTCATGATATCATGTAGTTTCATGTGCGTTTGGCCAATCAGTGTACACTACATCACTAGTAGTTGCTATACAACCGTTTCAGACCTTACCTCTGAAGTAGGAGCTAATTTAGTTCCCCTAAACCTAGTTCCTAGACTAAAACCGTTCCTAGTTCCTAAGGTGCGAACACAGCAAAAAGCGGGAAATTTGGCCTATAGGTTATTCTGGCATGCAAGCACCTAATGTGCACCTTAAATGCAATCTAAGTCACTTCAGATAAAAGCATCTTCTAAACGCATGAATGTAAATGATTTCACTCAAGAATATTGTGAATTTAAAATGGGAAGCAAGTGCTATTTCAATGACTTTAAGAGAACAAACAAACTGAACTACAGAAGTGTCCTGTGCTGGTAGGTTCTTTAATGACATCAATGATTCCATAAAGAATCTTTAACATCCATGGAACCCATTCCACAAGGTTCTTTATAATCCACCTTTTACCGGACGTAAAAATGGGCGCCGCCATTTGTCAATTTTATGGGTATAGCTTCCGGTCACATCTACGTTCAGCAATTTTTAGCTGTACAAAACAGTTTGTTTTGCTGCTAGATATTGAAATTTGGTGTGTCCTATGTATCATGTTATTTTAATGTATTAGTTCAATGGTTTGTAGTGCAAAACAGTTTTACCATTTACTGCACGTTGTTATTTTCTATAGCATCTAACGAACCGGAAGCCTCACCCATAGGCTTACTTCCACGTTCAGAAAAAAAGGTGGACATCTTAAAGCCATGTAATCTCAAACTCTGGAGATTCTTTTGCATCTGAGACCATAAATGGGACACAAGTACCAAAAAGTAAGACTTCCATAATGCAGAAGCACATGTTAGACAACTTCACATGACCAAACTTCACATCTTATCTGCTAAAACCTGGACTGAACATGTACATATTTGGCTTTGACTGGCCACTTGACATTGGACTTTTCAGAAGTAGCACTTACAGTAAGTGAAACAGATATTCTGTCATGTTCGGTTGCACTCTGGCATCTGCAGCCTCTATTATTATTAGAATGACCTAAATAATATGGGTCTTGTTGCACACTCATCTATTATTGTGGTCAGATTTAACCACTGAATGTTGTTCAAACGCCCTCTGCCTATATGTGCCTAGCAGCTCGATGACAACATGCAGTACATGCTCTGTTCCAAAACCTAGTGAGCTGACTCCATAGGCAGCATTCCAACGCATCATATGAGATTAGACAGATTTTTCAGGTCGGCGAATTACATATATAATTCAAATACACAGGAAATCCAGAAATATTGATTAAAACTATAAACAAAAATTTTAAATAACTATAAACTGACCTGAAATTATTATGTGATAGGTATATTTATGCTGATTAAAGAATTCTGTAAATAAATAAATAAATAATTGACAAAATGAAATGAAAATAAACAAACTCCATCAATTTATGCTTATTAACACATTTAATTCTTCTTTTTGAACATCTGTATTCCAAATCAGTCACTTTAAGTTTGAGTTAATTTAGCATTCTTCCCTTAAAAAGTTTTTGTCAGTTCACTATGCTTGGAACAGAGCTATAGGGATATTTTGAGTATCTGAATGAATTAAAAGTGGTCAAAGAAACAGAATGAGGCCCAATAGGGCTAATAGTGCAGCTCTCGTCGGTTCTCAACGGGATTCGAGCATGCACATACAGTATGAAGTAGCAGAAGTAGATGTGTTTTCTTACCTGTGGTTAAGATGTGTCGAGTGAAGCCGCAGCACATGAAATGAGAAAAAGAAAAAAAACAGGTAAGTCAGGGTCACTATACCTCTTATGTAACACATGTCTAAAAAGTGAAGAAAGCATCAGAGGATGCAGAGATCTGGATGGCAGCGTGAAGAGTGTGAAACAGCTCGAGTACGTCTTGAAGTGTGATAGAGTTTGTGTGCCGCTGGGAGTCTGTTTGTAAGCAAAAAATCCTAATTGGAGTCTTTTGTCTTTCTCTCCATCTGTAGCTTATCAGTACGAGGGGCTTCGAAACTGGAAGTGCTTTCATTAGAATTACAAGGCTTTTGCTTCGCATGCCGAGTGCTGAGAGGCTTACACGACCTCACACTGTTTCACACACATGGACACACAAACACTTACACTTTACACACACGTTCTTAGAGTAGCTCGCAGCACAGCATTCTGCTCATCAGAAAGTACAATGACTGCACATGTTGAACAATTTCAAGCTTAAACTCTCCCAACACACACTCCTATTCCTCACAAATGCAAAAATGAGCCTAAGGACTAATAGCTTTAGTGATAACTATAACTAGTGTCCACAGCAATGAATGATAACGTTGTTTATTCTAAAGGCATGGTACCCTAAATGAGACACAGTAGGGGTGGGTGTGTGTATGTGTGTGTGTGTGCCTTTAATGATGCACTTTAAAATGTGTTTTTAAGTGTGTTGCAATAAACAAATAAATTAAAAATTAAAATGGCACCCTAAATGAGACACAGTAGGGGTGTGTGTGTGTGTGTGTGCTTTTAATGATGCACTTTAAAATGTGTTTTAAAGTGTGTTGCAATAAAAAATAAAAATAAAAAATAAAAATACCCCCCCAAAAAATATAAATCAATTCCATACAATAATATTATAAATAAACAAATAAATACAAAATACAAAAAACAAAAATAAACTTGAGAATAATATATCATATTTCCTACAATAATATAATAAATACATTTCAAAAACAACGTAAAAATAAATAATTAAAAAATGATTATATTAAAGAAATGTTCATATGGTAGAAATAAAGCAAAAATAAAATATATATATATTATGTAAATCCATACAAAATAAGTTCCATATCAATAATATTATAACTAACTAAATAAATAAAGAAATAAAAAAAATTTAAAAAAATTCCATACAATAAAATGATATGACTATTCCAAGAATAAATGTAAAAAATAAATCAATTAAATGTAAATAAATACATGCCAAAATTAATGTACAAAAATAAAAAATAAATAAATAAATAAATAAATAAATAATGTTTCATACAATAATATTATAAATAATTAAATAACCCCCCCCCCCCCAAAAAAATAGAAAATAAAATATATATATATATATAATTCAAAATAAATTCCATACAATAATATAATATGACTATTCCAAGAATAATGTAAAAAATAATAATAATAATAATATTTTACAATTAAATAAGTACATATAATAGCATATGAACCCAAACATAATAAATAAATATATAAATTCCAAAAATATATAATCCATAAATTATATAAATAAATATAAAAAAGAATCCACTGAGGTAGCCTTGTCCCAAACTCAAGCCACTGGTTAAGCCAGCAGCTGACCATTCAAACAAACAGAGCAATGTTTGGAGAGCACCACAGAGCCACAGTGTTTACGCTCCTCAGGAAGTCAACCTTACAGTTGTCTCTGGGACAGAAGAAAGTGTTCTCATCCAAAAAGGTACATGCATTACCTTTAAATAAATGTCTGGTGTAAGATGAAGTTTTATTGCGTGCGTTTGTGTTTCCAGCATAAATCCTGGCAGCTTCAGTAATCCTTTACAAACAGAAACATGTTGCCATTCGATTTCACTTGGACCATTTTCTCTGAAAAATGAATGCCGCTACGTTCCAAAACCTAGCGAGCTGCAAACGTAGGCAGTATTTAAGGTGTCAGTGGTGTGAAGAAGACTAGAATAGTGAAGCAGAGACTATTTTACCAAATATTTGCATGTTTTCTATATTTGTGCTCATTAGAGTATCAGAATCAGACTTTGGCTGGTTTTTAAACACTCAACAGCCATTTGAGGTTTCACAATAGAAGCATGTGAAAGCTGTTTGCATCAGAGCTAGCTCCCCTTGGGTCTGGAAGTGATCTAGTGTGGAGGAGAGAGTGAAAGAGAGAAGCAGAGATGAGGGTAGAAGAGGACAAAGGGAGGGGGGCAGATTGTTTTAACCTCTGACCCCGACACACTTCATACTAACCACTTCAAACCCCGTCCACCAGTCAGAGACCGCAGGATGAGGCAACATCTGTGAGCGGCTGCTGACCGCTTGTGAGTCAGCAGGTACACGCTGAATACTGCCTTACCAGTATCTCACAATACTATTAAATATGCATGCAATCGCAACAATAAATCTTTTTATGGCAACTCAACTTCTGTGTAACATAACTATCTATTTAAAATAATAATAATAATATATATATATATAATGTATACAGTAAACAAAGTCTAATACATACACACTCATCTCATATATATGATAATATATGATCTCATATATAATAATATAAATATATTCAAATAAAACAAAGAATAAAATATAGTGCAGTAATGCAGTAAGTTGCGGTTATAAAGTAATTATTTATTTAAAAATATCATTTAAAAAATGAAAAACAAAAATTATACTAATTTAAGAAAACAATAAATTATAGATTTTTAATCAAATAAATAAAATAAAAATATAGCTTATTGTAAGAATTCATTTTAGTCCTTAAAGGTGTAACTACACAGTAAAGTTGCAATTCTAAAGCAATTATTTATTTTAAAAATTAAAATAAAATATTTTGTTTTTATTATACTAGTAATTAATAATTCTTAATAATTTATAAATTTTCAATGAAAATAATAAATAATGTAAATAAATAGCGTGTTGTAAGACTTAATTATAGTCCTTGAAGGTGTAACTACACTGTAAAATTCTGATTATAAAGCAATTATTTATTTTTAAAATAATCATAAAAATAAAATTAAATTAAATTAAATTAAATTAAATAATTAAATTAAATTAACTAAAAGACAGAAAGTGGTGTAATGAAACAAACATGTGATCCCTTAGAGGACAAAAATCACTTCTATCCAGATGCACTGCATAGTTCCTGTTATATGACCCTGCTCTTCCTCTTCCTTATAAACATGCCTGCCATTCACAAACTACACACAACACTCTCATATACATTTAAACACAATAAATCCCAAACATATGTGCGCAGACACAAGAAATCATGAGTGTGGACATACAAGGAGCTCAACAGACCTTCACGTAAACACACTGAAGCCAACAAATCTCCTCCCGACACACGTATACACACGTACTGTAATCCTGACAGTCACCCGGAGACGATCCAGGGGAAGCTGGACGTGTTGAGATTTACCTTGGCTACACTGAGAACATGCTTTCCGAACTGACACTGTCCCGTCCTGACCATGAATACATGCAAACACATGTCAAAGACACAGGAAACGGCAAATAAGAACAACGTGTTTCTGGCGCTGGAACGAGGAAAGTGAATTAAAGGCAAAAGAACATGAGAAAAGGAAGACAGACGATCTGAAATGAGAAAGAGGAGACTGTTTACTGGACTCATGAAGCACTCTTATCTGTTGATGAGGAACAGTGAGCGTCCAGTGGTACTTTAAACACCACAGCAGAGTCATCCCCAAACTCACCTCGCCAACTTCATCCAGCAGTTAGTTTCTATTTTGCTTTTAATTTGTATTGAGTAAGTTTTTAGAATAGCATGGAAAAACGGTATGTCCAGATATAGACAGGCTTTAAAAGCTGCTAGGGCCGAGCATATCCACAAACTCATAGAAAATAACCAA
>JAUCMR010000071.1:2582014-2606562 GCA_032357425.1 Enteromius argenteus
CTTCCTAAGTGGGCAGTTTGATTTCACAGAAGTGTGATTGACTTGGAGTTACATTGTGTTGTTTAAGTGTTCCCTTTTTTTTTTTTAAACAGTATATATATACACACACACAGTGTGTCACTTATAACTACAGTATTTAGCACACTCTTTTGAGCACATACATTTTTAATCATGCTTCTGCTGATGCTAAAGGCCCATACACCTTTCTTTGTCATTTTCGCTGACCCTCTGGCCATCAGTCTGATATGTAGTGCCTGTGAGAGTGAGACCCAGCGAGCTGCAGGACTGTCTAACGGAGCGTCAATTCTGTGAGTGTGTGTGTTTGTGTTGGCGGCGGAGCGGCATTCCGCGTGTCTTTGTGAGCGATACAGCACTGACCTCAGGAGACCCACCGGGCCCAGACCAACCGCTCCTCCTGGCCCTCACTGCTCCAGAGATGCTGGGAGACTCCTTCGCTGATTGAGGGCTTCTCTAATGGACTCTTTTTGATCAGCACATTGATTGATATAACAAAATAAATGATTTCCAGACTGGGCCACACAAATTGTGTACATGCCTGCTGTTAACTAGTCAATCCCATGAGCGTTATTCGATCCTTTTGGTAGCTATCCTGACTTCGACCATTTACAGATGCAAATCAGTGGAAATCACAAGACCTGAGAGACTGCTAAACCTAAACCGCAATGCTACAAAGTGTTATCAGTTTATGCTAAACTGTTGCACTATTTCTACTGAAACCAAGTCTAAACAATGACTACAGCGTAGGATCAGAGCCGTGGCTTGATAGGAAGCTACTTCAGACTAGTCATGGGGTTTCCCACCAAGAATAAAATTAGCATCTAACAAAGTTAGCTGTGATAATTACAGCCACACGCTAATGGCCTGAGACAAGGACCCAAGGCCAAGAGGAGCAAACTCTGCATGCAGATCTAGGACCAGGTCATCCACACCACATCAAAGCCCTTCTTAAGCAAGTCAGAGCACTCAACAGCCATCTTAGATTTACTGGAATGGGAAAAAGAGACTGCACGCGGTTTGCCAGTATTAAGTTTCATTAATGTATGCAATAAAATAGGCCAACATAGCATCAGAGATAAATGTTATTTGACGACAGAAAGCAAGAAAGCAAGAAAGCAAGCAAGCTCTCAGCTATCCTGAGCAGATGAAGATGGAGGAGGAGGGTGAGGAGGTGAGACGGGGCCGATCCTGCTGAGAACATTCAGGGCCCAAGGGCTGAGAACACAAAACTTGATTTACCTGCCCCGTGTCCTCATGTGAACCAGCGTACACAGTCACACCCTCTCCTGCCATCCATCCAAATCCTCCCGTAATCCATCAACACATCACTCTATGTATCTACCTGGACTTGCATGTGTACATTAGGGGTGTCCAGATCAATGCCTGTTAATTCTTAATACATACAATAAATTAAATGCTTGACACTGTAAATTCCTTAAGCGCGGTTAGTGCCATTTTTCAATTTGATAATATAACTGTTTTTTTAGTCTGTTTGATTTCTAAAACTCATCATAACATTAAAAGCCGATCAGAGACTGTCTTTACAGGTAACTAATTTACAAACCAAACCCAAACAAAGTGTTTAACAAAAAGTAGTTATTATAATATGATTATTATTTATTATTATAGCTATAATAAAAAAAAAACACACATACTTAGATATTCAAAATAAATACTTTTTTTTTTCTGTGGTTAACGCAGTGTATATTTATAATTTAAAAAAATTGTAGTTAGCGCAGTATGTATACATACAATATTTACAGTATATTAAATGTCCATATTATGAATTTTTGAAAATCTTTATGCAGTGTGTAACACAGCTCTAAGTGAGCGAAAACATCCTGCAGAGTTTTAAATCAGAAAGTGCATTGTGTACAAAGTTATTGTCTCTCAAAAGAATGAGTCGACTCTGAATCATTCAAATGAGTCGATTTTAAAACGAATCACAAGCCGTTTCAAGTTGAATCATTATAATATTTCCCACCCACTTGTTGGTCTTTTTGCTTTGATCCAAATGAAAATGCACATTCATTCTTTGCCACTAGGTGGCGCATATGGAGCGGTAAAAATAGCGGTTTCCACGTTAAAGCTGTAAACAAAGTAGAACATGCTCACAAACACTGCTTTATCAGGAATTACAGTCATGATAAGATGAAAATGAGAGCAATCACCTCAGATTGAGCGTCACTCAAAGGAGCGGTCTGAAAAAATGTGTTATTAAACTCATCATTTGGGAGTCACTGAGCAAGTGAGGTAAATAGAAATGCATATTATAAGACAATGAAAGTGTTTTTCGACCTTGCATGCATATAGGCCATCATGCAGTTATGAGGTTACATTATTTTTTAAATCATTATTCCAGAACATTTCTCCATCCATCCATCCCCCATCTATACATCTATCCATCCAATCTATCCTCTCCGAAAAACCACAATTCACTCTGCTGTTTTTATAGTGTTGTTCAGCAACAGAAATAAATTTAGCTGTTTAATAAACACAATGGAGAGGCTGTAAATCAGGAAAGGAAAACACAGCGGCTGGCAACGGCTTGCACTTTCCCATGTTGAGCTCTTAACTGCAGACACCGACCGCGTCTTTATTTATGCGGAGCATGACGAGAGGCTTAAGGCCAAATATACAACACAGTAGGCCACGGGGTCATGCGGCTATGACATCATCTCAACACAAACACGGCTTGTGTCGCAGAGAACAAAAGCCCGAGGCCACACTCGCGTTTCACTTCAGAGCGCGACCTGCATGTGTGACGGCAGAACACTTTCACTCATATAAAGTCACTAAGAGTCTTACATTTCAACTCTCTGGTGGAGAGAGAAAGAGAGAGAGAGCAGGGGGAAGACAGTGAAAGTGCTTGTAAAAGAGAATAATGAGTGGTCTCCGTACCACCCTTTGACCACATGAAAGCCGCACTAATGACAGGGCTGGAGGAGCACAAGTGTGTGTTTCTGCCCGCATGGATCTGTGTCTTTATAGATGCGTCAGTATGTTTGGATGTGTCAAAGATGACGCGCAGTGCAACATGCGTTTAGCAAACACACTGCAGGCACGCAGTCTTCTGTACATACTTAACATGTGTTTCTGCAGTAATGTGGTTACAAACCTTGAGGGCAAATGTGTGTTGTATTAAAGCAGATATGTTATTATTCAGCTTACTAGATATAAACACAGAAAACGTTTGGTGTAGGAACAATTTTCACTCAGAAATTGATCAATTTCGCAATTATTTACAAAGAAACGCCAACGCACGCATTGAATTAAACATTATACTTTGACGTAGAAAGACTGAAATAGTATTTTACATCTTTTACAGTTTGTTTCTTCTCTCTAAGCACTGCCTTTTAACTAAATTATCAAATATTTTAACCAACTTGCTCAGCAAGATAAAACTGACCATAAGAACGTTTTTGCAAATATACACTTCAACGGTGAAAGAAATTTGATTTAGGAAACAATGTTCATTCAGAAATTGCTAGTTAATTTCACAATTGCAAGAAATGGCAAATTAAATGTGAAATATTTAAGGGCAAAGACTGAAATACCATTGTCCTGTAAAGTCCAATAATCTTTGTTTTATTTTTTCACATTGTATAAGTTGTAATTTAATGGTTAGTTTAGTTAGTTAGTTAGTTAGCATTCATAGATAAGAAAAATCACAAGTGATGTCTTTTTAAAAGCTCAATTGTTTTAAATAGAGAGCGAGACTTTTAGGAGACTTCGAGTTTTTCACATTTCTCACATTTGTCTTCTCAAGAGTTTTAGAAAGGATTTCAAACTGTGCATAGATTTGCCTGCATACACTGCCAAAATATGTCATCAAAGGTAAATATGCATTTTTTCATAAGTTCTTTGTCTGAGCTACTATTCACTTTATTTTCTAGCTTTATAGTCTACAGCAACAATGGCCTTCAATCTTAATTTCTTCAAAGGAATTTTAAAAAGAAGGTATGGCATTCAATTGAGAACTCGATTATGTCTACTGAGCTACAAACGGGCCATCGTTGCAAAAAAAATTCTTCTCTGGGCCAATAGCACAAATAGCTCATCAACCTCTAATTTCACCTGAAAACATCAGAAATGACAAGTTTATGAACATTCTGGGGTACATTAGCTCAAAGAGCGTCCAGCAGAGTATTTTAGTACAAATCTCCACGTCTTGTTCACCAACTACCCACAATCCATTAGAAAGATCCGCATTGTCATTCTTTTCAGCAGAAATCTATGCAAATGAAGGTTATTATAGCTTGTGCCATATTCACAAAAGTGTTTGCACCTGAATTCAATAATTCCTTCAGAGAATTGTGCTAAAACAACACATACAGCACGTGCAGACAACAGCTATTATTATAGTTAACTAAAACTGAAACTACATTTTTTAAAGACACTTGAAATTAATTAAACATTAGCTGAAAAAAATAAAAACTTTTTAAGCTTCCAAAACTTCATTATTTTAATTTATATGTACTAAAATACCACTCTAAAACTGCAAGAAAAAAAAATAAAAATATATATATGTAAAATAAATAAATAAATAAATAAAATAAATAAATAAACATTTTAATTTTATCTCAATTATACATGCCATGGACATAACTCTTTCTTAATGAACATCCCCCAAATATACTGAATTAAGATAAAAAAAAAAAAATTGTCATCATTTACTCACCTTCATTTCATTCCAAATGACTTTTTCTTCTACAGAACACAAAAAAGATATTTTGAAGACCGTTTTTGTCAGATTGTTTTTGTGTTGTTTATGTTCAAGAACAGAAAGTCAGTAGTTTGGAATGACACGAGGATGAATAAATGATGACAAATAACATTTTTGGTGAACTTTTCCTTTAACGTGTCAATATGCAAGATCACGCAGATAGTCTTCCTAAAGAGAACACGAACAGATGTCTTCCTCAGAAATGTCACCATGGCCACGGCCACATCCGCTGCAGCTGACCTCTAAATGTGTGTATGCACATCTGTGCGTGTGTGTGTGTGTTAAAGAACATTCAAATCAAGCCTGGGTGGAGACGGCCAAGTCAAGCAGAGGAGAAACCCTGAAGAGAGTGAATTTCAAGCGAAAGTGTGCGTTTAATCTGGCCTGCTCGCAGTGAGATTCAGCAGCTTTGTCTCGATATGATGAACTGCATGTGTAGGACACGAGTGTTTACTGAGCAAACCACAGAGAGACAGAAAGAAAGGGGAAAAAAGTATGGAAAGGAGAGCACAGGAGCGAAATCCTGCTCTTTCTCACAAACACCTTGTGAAAGAACGCAACCACAAAGAGCCTCTGTGTTGCCGAGCGTTTCAAGCGGAGGTCTAACCAGGACAACTCCTCAGAGAGAGCAGAAAACGAGTGGAGAGAGAGAGAGAGCATGAACGAATGAGTGAGAAAAAGAGAGGCAAAGTGAGAGAAATGTACTGTAAAATGTGAGAAGGAGAGAGCAAACGAGGTTCGAAAACCGTTAGAGTGATTCGATAACCGGAAAAATGCGTAATTTGAGACTGTTTGTGTTGCATTTGGCTATCAAATTACCCCAAAGGAACACGAAGACGCAGACTTTGCTTGAGTTACTTTGGTTTTGTGTGTCACCTGTGGGCAAATTAGAGGTTTTCCCCCCTCAAAAACGAAAGCAAGTCAACCACGGAGCGAGCGAGCGAACAAAAGCTTCTTTATTTTCTCAAACTGTAACTGTGAGAACCTTTCTGCAACATTAAACTGTGTCCTATCACAAGTCAGCATCAAAAACTGAACCATGATGTCACAGCTTATATAAAGGCAAATTCTGTGGCAGCGCTCACTAAATAATCACAGGCCAGCAGTGGTACGAGGCCCTTCACAGCTGTTTTTAGGACAACCACAATAAAAACTCAACATTCACATAATTTATGCCTAAATTCACTTGTAGCATTCATTCCAGCTTTTATACAGCATGCTAGTAAATCCAAATACATGTACACAGCATACTAAGAAATTCTGTTAAATATATTTTTTTATAATATAGTATATAGTATAGTATAATGCTCACCAAGAATGCATTTATTTGGTCAAAAATACAATAAAATGGTAAAATTGTTTTCTACTTTATATTTTTAAAATGTACTGTAGTTTATTCCTGTGATGGTTTTTAGCATCAATATTCCAGTCTTCAGTGTCGCATGATCCTTCAGAAATCATTCTGATATGCCGATTTGCCACTTAGAAATCTTGTTATAATCTTATAAAATAGTCTTATTGTTTTAGAAACTGATACATTAAAAAGAACAGCGTTTATTTGAAACAGAAATCTTTTCTGCAAAACTTTTTGCACTGTCACTTTTGATCTATTTAATGTGTCCTTGCTGAATAAAAACTATTTATTTAAAAAAAAAAAAAAAGAAAGAGAAAAAAAAATGCATCACAATCATACTGAGCCCTTTGTTTTGAATGGTAGTGTATTCATATTAAACAGATAACCTATACCATGAATCATTATTAAAAAATACTTCCAGTGTACTGTACATTAAAAGAATTTTCTACGCAGTCAAAGATAGGACTTTAAGGTAATACAAACTTACATTTCATGAAAGACAATAACTAAAGAAACACAGGAAAAGCAAAACCTTTAGGTATTCTTTGGGCCAAAACCACAGATTAAAATCTGACCACAAAAGCAGGCAGAGATCTACTCTGTGTGTGTGTGTGTGCGCGTGTACACATATTCAACTGCTCTTAGAATAAACACAGACTCTCACTTCGAATCCTAAATCTTTGCTGACGACTTCAGCAAGGTTTAATTCAGTTTAGCATTTAATGCTGAACAGGCCTTGCTATAAAAAAGGCTCTTGTTGTATAATAGATGATGTATACAATATGGACATTCCCAGAGTGTGTTAAAACAAGTGCAGATCACTTCACTAAAACAACACATCAGGCTGCCAAAGCTGTCATTGTTTTCACTGATTTATTTACAGCTATAGACTGTACAGCTATACAGTACATAATGGTGATGTGTATCTTATCTCGCAGTATCTGATTCAAAAGAACTTCTAAGAAAGTTCTGGAAAAGCATTTCAATAAAATCCATTCAATCATGACACTAACGGCTGCATACCTCGCTTTCAACACATCATCAGACAAAGCTCCTCCACCCCAACTCCAAGTTAGATGAACTCAGAGCAAACAGTCAAGTCCTTACATTATGGACAATAACATTTACAAATAAAATAAGCTGAAATTCAAAGGAATTTGCATACATTTTAAGTAGAAAAGTAAAGTTTATAGTGCTTAAAGGCAGATAAGATAACAAAGAAGAATGAACTAAACTACAGATTCATAGTGATTGGTTAGATGGATAATTGATTGGGTGGATTAATTAGCGACAGATTGGTTGGGTGCATTGATAGATGGATAGGCTGGTTGGATGGATGGACTGACTGGATGGATGGAAGGGAGGATTGATTGGATAAAGTTAGACCTTATAGACATATGATAATGATAGAACGACAGAACAACATAACATATTAAGCTCTTCGATATCACAGTATAAAAGAAATAAAAAAAAATTAAAAAATAAAAGAATTGCGTTCAAACTTAAACTGAACTCAACCTATATGTGTGATTTAAACTTTCTAAAGCCTCAGGATGTGCAGCAGTAACAGATCTTTGGATTTAAAACCAGTCTGTGAAAACCGCCTGCACACCCACAACCAGAGCCGACCGCTCCGGACCCACAGCCAGGAAAGCCCCCGGTCTGAGGCCCGTCCTGGGGGTTCAGGGTCCCATCTGTGTTTGTGGAATAGAGCGGGGAACACACAGACCCCCAGCATCAGGTGTGAAGTGGGTTCAGCTGCTCTGAGACGTGTGTGTGTAAGGGTCTGTGATGGTTTTGCCCATATGTGCTATCTGCAGATGCCGTTTGTTGTGGCCTAGCCTCGCACTTTGACGCACATGTGCACATACAGTACACACATACACACAGGCACCAACATGACTTCTTGTATCTCTGGTTAAAGGAGTCACAGGGGATGATGTCAACTGAAGAGAAAAACAGATGAGAGGAGGAAAAAAAATGCTAAAATGAAAGGAAACATGTTTGTAAGGGAACATGTGTAGCTGCTCTACAATCTCAGGTTACCATATGTTTTTTAATATATTTTTATTTTAATTTGAGCAATTTTTTTTATTATTAGTTTGTTAGTTTTATTAGTTTATTAGTTTCTGTTTTTTAAATGTCAATATAGTTTTATGAATTTTTTTCTTTTTATAAAATAAGCTTACATTTGTTTCAATTTTATTTCAGTTTATTCAAGTTTATTTTAAGTAATTTAAGTTTTTTATGGTTTTAGTTATCTGTATTAACCCTGCTCACGAACATCATATAAAACCACATATAACTAAAAATTTTAAGTTAAACTAAAACGACAAGATTTTAAAAATACACAATATTTATTAAGTAATTGGTAGGCCTACTTATAAAAATTCCTGTAATTGTTTGTGAAAAAACAAAACTTTACACTGCTATAATGAGTTCTAAAATCAGTTTTTGTTTACATTTTTAAGAGTTTTTGTTAATAATAATAATAATAAACAAATAATTTTTATTTTAATGTTCATTTTAGCAGTTCCAAAGGTAAAGCCAGTATTCCAGTAATGGTCATTTTTTAGCGCAACAGAATGAATCATCTATCACCTTTAATAGTAAAGAAAAGAGCAGCTTGAACATTCTGTCTAACATCTCATTTTGTTTTTCACTGAAAAAAAAAAAAGTAAGCAGCGAGTAAGCGATTTGGGTGAATAATTCCTTTAATGTACCTTATGATGTATTTAAAAATCTCCTCCCGAGAGACGGGGAAAGACAGAGAGCGAGTGAATGGAGCATTATCATCAGCGCAGGTAAAGTTCAGAGGTTCAGGGCTGCACTGTAATTAAAGCGGCTCTATAAAATTAGACTAAATGAGAGCAAGAGACTACAATAAATCTGCTCTAATCACTGCACCTGCACTGGCCATCCTGTGTGTGTGTGTGTGTGTGTGTGACAGAGAGAAAGAGAGAGGCAAAGACTGGAACAGCAAGACATAACAGAGTAAATAGAGGTCTGTACAGGTTGTGGATGGTGCAAGGGATTATGGGACAGCACAGAGGCATTCCCAAAAGAAACTATACCACAACACAAACAAAAGTTTAATACTTAGTGTTACATCCTAATGTAGATGAGTTTGTTTCTTTTCAGAACAGATTTGGAGAAATTTAGCATTTTATCACTTGTTCACCGATGGATCCTCCGCAGTGAATGGGTGCCATCAGAATCCAAACATCTTATAAAAACATCACAGTTATCAACAAATAATCCACACCACCCTAGTCAATCAACACTGCATGTTTGCAAAAAATAAAGCAACAAAATGCTTTTTACCTCATGAGAATAATTCGTGAAATATTGTGGTGTTTTTCTCAGCTGTTTGGACTCTCGTTCTGTTGGCACCCATTCACTGCAGAGAACACTGTGGAGCAACTGATGCTAAATTTCTCCAAAAATGTGTTCTGATGAAGAAGCAAACTGATGGTAAACTCTTTTTCAACTAAGTTCACCCAAAAATTAAAATATTCCTTTAGCCGAAGTTAAAAAATGCTTGACTTAGCAAACACCACTAACCAGCAGTGGCTCTTTACTTGCATATATTTTAGTGCACTCTCTGCAAAGTCAATTACATGCACAATGAATTCAAATCTGGAGGAAAATGATTTTATTAGTTACATGAATACCTCATAAATCCGACAGAATAAAGCTGCTTTTGTGTGTGTGTAGACAAAAGCCTCTGCATCAAAGCCTGGGCTAATAGGTCATAACATGATAAGTGGAACAGGAAGAGAAATTCACAGCCGCTCTCTCTCTTTCGCTCTCTCTCGCTGCTCAGCTGTGGAGAGACGTAGCCGCTTAATTTATTTATTCCATTCCCATTAATTAGAACGTTTGCACTGACAAAACAGGCAAAAGGAGGCATTAGCACCTAGTTTACACTCTGCGTCCCTGAGCTGCCCTGATGAATTTTTTTCTCTAGCTCACGTGCATTTACACACACACACACACACACACACACACGAGCGCTTCCACACAGACAACGCACGCTGCTCCAAGCAAACATCCATACATTAGCATTCACATTCAGTGCCAAAGAGCCCTGAAGCATTATGTGAGAAGTTTATGAAACAACCACAAATTTGTTTACCACAACAAAGATTATAAAAACTTGAACTTTTTATGGAAATGTAATCATATATATATATATATATATATATATACACACACACACACACACACACAAACACACTCCACGGCAAGTGTTTGTAAAGAAAGTAAATGTACTGTATCACCATAGAATCATGGTGAAAACATGGCTGATTTGCACTTACCTTTAAGAAATATTTTTCTTTACAAGAAAAAAAACAACACAAAGTACCATGTTAATAATCGGATTCTGTAACTGTACAATAGTACTGCCACAGTCATTTTCAGCAAAAAAGCTAATAAATCTACTGTATTGAGTGCTGAATTGATCATTTATTTTATTTTATTTTTTTATTATAGCAAATTTTGTATTGGAAAATGGTACCATGTTAAAAAATATGGTGATGTCATTGTATTTCTATTAATGCATATTTGTGTAAGGCACACACAATAAATTTACTGTATTTTAACATGTCTATAAATTAAAAGAAAAAAAACCCCCACCATTGAACTTTCTGCTATTTTACCAAGGCAATTTTTTGTAAGGGAAAACTAGCAGTTTGGATATTTACTATATACATGGTTTACTATATCACCATGTTACTCTGTCCCAATTTAAAAAAAAAAACAACAACATGGTAGATCCATAGTTTTTTTTTTCTGTTGTTGATATACTTTTTGTAAAAGTAAAAGGCAAATCAAATATAAATCATATGAATTTATTTCAATAGTACCATGCTGGAACAAAAAGTGTCTGTAAATATGTAAAGTATTTACTAATATCACCATAGTACTGTTAAAAAAAAACACAGCAGTATTATAGTATAGTATTTTTTGTTAGCATGTGGAAAATCCAAATCAGGCATATTTCTGTAAAATAAAATATGGTACATTTCTGTAAGAGAAAAAGCAGTAGCTCTAAAAAGTTGCCTAAAACTCCCATGGTATTACCATCACTGTACAATTCATTTAGTGCACCATGGTAAATTTCTGCGAACGAGCAGCTCATAAATGCACTGCATTACAAAAGTACTGAAAAAACCACGATAGTAGCAAAAAGTAGTTTTTCCAGTCAGTGCCCCGTGGGCAGTCAGTGTGTGTCTACTGTTGCAGTGATGAAGCGGCCTCATCGACACGACAAAACGAAGGTCTCGTTAGACAGCTCTCTCTCTCTCTCTCCCTCCGTCCGTCTCTGTGGCGAACAAAAGGCGGATTCTGAGAGCGGCAGGAGGACCCCTGAGGAGAAGAAAGCCGCTGCACTCCAGCGCTGTGGTGAATGAGGTCTTTTCACCAGAGTCCTGTGCTGTTTACTCTAGTTCAATAATAGCCCTCATTTTCCAATCATTATTCGCTCAGTCTGACTGCCGCTATTAGCCTGTCCGGCGTGTCATTCATAGCGCGCCGTACACACCCGTGTAGAAATAACGTCACAGAGCAAACACACAAAAACACACATTCCTATGAGGGCTTATGTCAAACTCTGTGACTCTCATCTGGTAAAAGTCGGTTGTCAAAAGTGTCATGCGCTAATGCCGCCTTTAGCCGGTTCTCCTGACACTCTTCAGAAGTTAAAGAGACTTTAATTCAGCTGGCGACAGTTTGACCACTCGGGTCAGACGCCTAAAGGGTGATTTTGTGTAAAAAATATATGTACTTAAACACGATTAGCTGGATGATCTATCAGACTCTGTTTTTTTTCTTCTTTTTTTTTTAACGTCTAACATCACAGACAGAAGCCCGGCAGCCAAAGTCAGCGCTGCCAAACTCTCCATTTTGATTTGGAACGTGGCTTTCCCAGCGTATGGGATTGTTCGCGGCGGCCAATTTCTGAATCATTAAAAAAGAAAATTACCCCCACCCCCCCAAAAAAACCCTACAAAAAAACACGTCTACCTGCGACAGAAAGCGAGTGTCTATTTCTATATGGAATTGCGGGCGAGGTAAAGGCTTGTTTTTCCCGTCTGCGCATTGACGGAGGTGTTAAGATGGCGAGAGAGGGAGGACATGTTTAGAGGAAAAGGCCTGAAAAAGCGGGTTAAATGGAAGGAGAGGCTGGGAAAGAGAGAGGGATGTTGGCAGAGCGTGTGGCGTGATTTGAAAAGCTGAGATCCGTGCGGCAGTGCCAAACACACACACCAGTCGAAGTTCCCTTCGCAGACTGGCTTTTGTTTCCATTTTGGCATTTTGCACCATCTTTATTCTCTGCCCGCTGCTCTATTCTGTGTTTTAACAAATGCAACAATGCAAATAATAACATTACTAATAATTAATAGTTGATCGGGAGGAGGAGGATTCATTTGGTGTGGTTATTGTTGATATAAACTCCTTTAAACTGCTAGAGAATATTAATATGTCTGGTTAGCATTATTTCAGTTTGTTTATATGTTTACGTGTGCAGTATATGGGGCATTTTGGTTTACCTCTGTAAGTTTTATTTGCCCGTTTAATCCAAACGAAAGGCTGTAAAAAAAGGCAGACCACAGCCAAAGACAATCCTTCTCCTCCAACATTTCTCCTGTTTTTCCATTTCAGCGTCGCCGTTTGCTTCTCATCTGCAGTTATCTTCTGAATTTTTGTTTTTGATTTTGTTTCATGATGATGAGATTGTTCTATGTTAGATGACAAACAGCCAAAATAAAATGCTTTTCAAACGCACACATCTTGTGTGTTTCTCATACATTTTCCATCTTATTTGCTTCAAGTTAATAAGTAAATATATTTATCTCATCTGACATGCTGTGTGTTTTTCATACACTGTATATCATAACTATTAAGTGAATGAATTTAAACATGTTTAGGGAAATTATTATTTGTATATTTCACCTACACACATTAAAGCAAACATTATTAGACCGTATATTAAAATAGTTAGAATTAGCATTTTTTAAATATACTGATAAAATATTTGTAAAATTAAACACTTCTGTAGCATAAATTCAAAATATAAAATACAGCATCAGAGGTTTGATGTTCAAATGAACAATTAGTAAAATACCTATGAAAAATTTATTTATGGAAACACTTATTTAACAAGAACATGTATTTTGTTAAATTTTGATTTTGTGAAATTTATTTATGAAGTTATAAATATACATATTTTCAAAAAAAAACGAATTTAAAAAATGTATTAAATTTTTTAATTATGAAATGTACATTTATATAACATATTAATTTTTTTCCTCCCATCACTGAAGCAGACACTCAGATTTACAATTTCTAAACAAATGAGCTATAACACACAGGTTTCAAAAAATCCTGATGTCATATTTTTAAAAGCAGCCAAAGAGTAAAAGCTAAACCCTAACGGACTGATATTTTTCCAGCACCTGTAATTAAACAAACTCTCTCTCTCACAAACACAATAAACACAGGAAAACCAGCTTCCTGAGTGTGATCCAAGCAGCACCTTCACATTGCTGAAAGAGAGTTAGAAGTACACCAGCTCCAAATCAAATCGAATGTGAAGGTGACCAGAGCGAGGTGTCAGCGGTCAGAGCTGTCGGTCAGGGTACAGGCCTCGAAGCCTGGAGCAGCGGGAATCACCTCCATTACCAGCCAAGAAGAAACTTTGCTGGCCAAAGGCCTGACGGCAAGCGGTCTCGTTGCTTTTGTCACTTCTAAAGAGATGCAACCGCTCAGCTAAAAAAAAAAAAACGTAATGCAGAAAATACCAGCACCGGCTCACACCGTCATCGAACACCCACAGCACAAAATCAGTCTTTATTTTTAAACTCCCGCTAGAAATCGCGACACCTCTCTGATATCTCCAACACTTTTGAAAGCTGTGGAAACCATCCTGAATAGATGATTCGCTGTGAAACAAGTGATTTAATGCTTGACCGCACTCTAAGAGTCTTTTGTCGTTCGACTATATACATCCATTTCCTTTTCTGAAAGGAAAAGGCCACCATTAGTTCCCCTCTTTTCAGCGTCTATTCCTCTCTCTCTCCTTTACAACACAGAGCTGTATAGCCGTCGCCTGACTACAGAACTTGGCACCACGGCCGGCGTTTTATCGGCTGTCTGAGCTGGACACAGCTCGATTAGAGATGAGAGCAGGCACATGTTTTTATCATGACTGCGCGATAATGGAAGCCGTATGACGTGGCGAGCTCCAGAGATGACTAACCCCAGAGAAAACATTCATCATTCTGACAAACGCAGAAGAGAAATAACAACTTTTTTTTTCTGGAGTGGCGTGAGACGGCCGATCCGAGGTGCTCGTCAAAAACTCCCATTAATCATCATCATTAATACAGCCGGCGTACGGCGAGAAGGCCGAGCGCAATTACGCCGTCATGCTCCTGGGTATTTAAGCGTCGGAGTTTAACGCCATTAATCGCTCCTAGGGGGCGATACGACACGCATCTTGTCAATAAACCACTAAACAACTGGACCTGGAGAGTGAATTATACACGAATCGCGTCTCCTGATCTGCAGCGTGCAAATATCACAGTACGTGCAGTCGTTCAGAGGCTGGGGCCGAAATGTAAACGCTGATTTTCAGAGACAGCAAAAGCAGAAGTGATCTAAACC
Organism: Enteromius argenteus; assembly: GCA_032357425.1. NCBI lineage: Eukaryota > Metazoa > Chordata > Actinopteri > Cypriniformes > Cyprinidae > Enteromius > Enteromius argenteus. The sequence continues at coordinate 2,596,786 of JAUCMR010000071.1, forward strand.
AGGCCTGGCTTTTGGCAGGCGCTGGCCGTTTAAAACTGCCGTCGAAAAAATAAATGCAAATGTTTGCTTTGAGAATAATCTTCGCAAAATACCGACTGCGTAAAAAAACGGGGTCTGTCAGTGTTTAAGGGAAATGAACAAACGTTGCAGCACTATTCCCTCAATATGGTAAAGTGGATGTGGCCGGAACAATGAGCCATCGGGCCGCTTTAATAGCGTCCGGATTAAGACAGGAGATTCGGCTGGGTCAGCAGGAGATAATCTGAGTCCTGGCATACCGTTAAACAGGAAAAGAACGGCATGGTGAACCGGCTAACTGATGCTGAGTTCCACACGGAGCGAAAGGGAAACTCGGCATGGGCAACAAAATCTCTTTCGGAGGCCCTGCCAACAAACAGAATTATGGCTCTGTGTCACAACAAAGGCGAAAACCGCCATCAAATGTTGCCTGTTCACATACTCTGAGTGCACAGATAATAGCTAAATAACTGAGCTGCCTGTAAATAGCTGCAAATATAATATTGCGCTGTTTGTGAGTGTCTCTTTCTGTGTTTTCCGAAGAACAGCCGCCAATACAGTGACACACATAAAGTGCATCTGACAAATAAACACTTGCAACAAAACCACAATCACCAATTCTAACATCAAAATATATAAATAAATAAATACTTACTTAATTACTTACATATTTGTAAATAAAATCCATATTAAATGAACTTTTATTGTTGTAGCAGTTGCTGGAAGCATTACTTTAAGTTTTACTGTATTTATCATTAAGTTACATAAAAGTCATTTCATTGTTGGTATTTTTAATGTTAATATTCTGATTTAAGTATCTAATTTTGACATTTTAATGAAATACATAAATTAAGAAAACACATAAATTAAGAGTGTAAATCGAAAGTACATTCTGTCTATGAGAATGTGATCACTCTGATTATAGGTGTGTTTATTTAAAGGAAGTAGTATAACTTACCAGTGTGTGTGTGTGTGTGTGTGTCTGGCCTTTACACCAGCTGGGAGAAGGCCAGCTGTCACCGCCACAATACACAATCTGACATTTATACACACACAAACTATCAAAGGCATGGTTGCATTATGCTACACACACTACAGCGAACATAACCTATAAACCATTTCACACACAAAAGTCAAAAATTTCACAATTTCACACACACTCCTTCAAGTTTGATCGCAACCACACAAATAACAACAAAGAAATAAACACAACAAAGCATGTATTTGCATATATTTGCATTCAAGTACATTTCTGGAATCCAGCCCGGAACTGAATCGGACCGTGTTTCCTGAATCGGGTTACGCAGCAGCATATTTCAGTGTGTGTGTGTGTAACTGTGACTCACCTGGCGTGTGGACAAAGTAGGCCAGATACAGGTCCAGTTCTTTGACGGACACCCCGATGTGGTGCGGCTGCACACAGAGGCCGTGGTTGGAGCACTGCGGTGACTTGACCAGCCTCTCTCCGTCCGTGCTCTCCAGCGGGCTTCCCTTGAACAGGATAACCATCACCAGGTCCAGGCGCCAGACCTTGTCGGCTTGCCGCAGACAGTCGATGCGGCGGATCTTGCCCTTCTGGTCGGGGTTGGACAGCACACAGCATGGAGGCTTCTTCCCCGTGATGGTGAGCACAAAGTCCTCGCGGAACTCCGGCCGGATGTCTTTGCGGAGCTTGGCGAGCAGACGGGACGCCCACTTCTGCTTGATCTCGGGCTTCTCGCCCAGGAGTTCGTCTTTGACGGCGCGTTCCTCGTCCTTCGTCATGCGCTTCTCGTGCTTCTTGAAGTACTTGCGTTTGCGGGCCTGGAGGTTGAACCAGGTGTAGGAGAACGCGCGGACGTGTGGCAGCAAAGCCTCGATGAAGGGATGAAATTCATCCTGTTGGATTTAAAAAAAAAAAAAAAAAAAGCTAATTTCAGAGACTTTCGTGGAACTTAACTAATGTTTGAGAACTTTGGAAAAGGATGCAATGCGTGCAATCACATTTACTCGTCTACAAATAACAGTTTTGACTTATAAAATATCTAAAATAAAAGAGAATAAAAGAGAACGCATGCTGAATTAAGTCCATTTGTATGCATTTTAAGATTTAAGCATAAATCTTAAATAATTTAATTATTAAATAAATCTTAAATAATCATTTTAAAGAGGTTTAAAAAATAATTATATTTGAGGTAAACATAAGGAAAAAATAAACTTAATTCAGAATATTCTGTCTTGAATCAGGTCTTATCTTAAACAATTTTGTTCCTCAAATACATTTATCGTTTATTTTTACTGAACTAAACAACAAAAAATACAAATTAAGAAAATTATTTTTAGCAGTGTTGAAATCAATTTAGTCCATGGTATTTTCAATTGAAATAATACATTCTATTTAGCCTCCATTTACCATTACAAGCCATTTGATTGTTATGGATTTTAATGCCAATTTTCTGCTTTTAGTATCTAATTTTGGCATTTCTGTCAACGCTGAGCAAACATAAAAATGAATCAATAAAATCCATAAATTAAGACTATATAGAACGCAAATTGAAAGCCATTATGAGAATGTGATCGATCATTCCATTCTCAAAACAGAAGCATGCATTAAAAACAAAATCCCCTCAAGTTCAGACACAATTGTCCTACACAAATACAAAGACTTTAAATTAAATGAAAGCAAACGCAAATTGAAAGCTAAAGGAGGCTCTTTTTCAGACAGTTTAAAGATCTCAGCGGCTGTGCAGGAATTCCGGGATTCTGCAATTCACAGAAAGCAGCTTCTTTAGCTCAAGTCAGGCCAAGAAAAGCTTGGCGATCCCCACGGCAACGGAAGACTCATTCAGCTCTCCAATAATACCTTCACCACACAACGCTCAGTGACAAAGCCTAAACCGCGCCACGGTGCCCCAGTGCCAGGGCCGCCGTGCCCCAGACCCTCTCCGCCAACTCTCGCCACAACAAGACCGCGGTTAAACTGCGTCCCTTCAAGACCTGCCATCAAATCCTGTCTGCGGGCTGCTGTCGTGCAGAAATCCAGGCATGTTCACATTTCGACAATTGAGAAAGCAGATAGCACCGTGAAAAGCACACACTGCAGACAGGAGCAGAAAGAGAGAGAAAGGCTGGTAGTTACCATTTTGCACTCTCATCATAAATTTGGCACGCCGTTCAGGACGGGAAAAAAAAATTCCACCCGCACCAGTTCTTTGCCACTCACGCCGAAACAACAACTGCTGGCTTGGCAAAGATGAAGAATTGGCGACCAAAAAAAAAAAAAACTTGGGTAAAAGGGAAAGAAGACTGGAGACGCTCCAATTGCCGGCGGAAAGAAGTTAATTTTTCAAAATCAAGAATTTTCTTTTGTTTTGCTTTGCAGTTCCAGGTAAAATCGTTATTATTAAAAAAAAATATTGCTGCACAAAAAAAAAAAAAAAAAAAATTAATTAAATTAAAAAAGAAAACGAAAATGAAAATCAAATAAAAGGTGTGTGCACACGAAAGAAAAATAAACAACAACTAGAAAAGCGGCAGCGCTTAAAATAAATGCTTTCGCTTTCCAAATAATTACCAAAAAAAAAAAAAAAATCTAAACAATGCAAGAAAAAAAAAAATCCTTGGCAAAGCGCAATGAGTGTTTTCTTAGATCTTTGGATCCGGCAAAAAACTCAGAGAGCGCGGCATAACACAGGCACACGCACGCACATGCATGCACACTCCTGCGATGAAGGGGGGCGGGTGGGGGGGAGCTGGCTAATGCAAAGCACAGAATACGGGCAGGAATAAAAAAAAAGAGAACCGAATCAATGTTGGACGAGCTCGCAGGACCGCTGGCAAACCCAAGTGCTGCTGCTTTTTTTACTCCTTTTCTCTCCAACTCTCTCTCTCGATCGCTCGCTCGCTCTCTCTCGTCCTCTCCGCGTTCTTTCCTTAACCATTGCCTGAGCCTTTGCCAACACGAGTAGGGCCCACCTATTTGGCAACAAGATGCCTGTAGCTCAGCCAATACGTTAGCTTGAAGAGCTGAAAGGGAGGGGAAAGCGAGGGGGGGAGCTGGTGGCAGAACGAGAGAGAGAGAGAGAGAGAGACAGAGAAGAGCAAGAGCATGCAGTCCGGTGGTGCACAATTTGCCAGTTTGACAAGTTCCTATCCACCACCGAGGCAAAGTTCAGCATCCCATCAAGCTAGTCATGGCAACCGTGTTGTTAAGTCTGGGTCGCGGTCGCCCCGGCTTGCGTAACGCCACCTTGGCACAGGCCGATGGGAGAAAGCGCACGGCTCTCTCCGAAACTCCCAGCAGACCCTGCAGCCGGCAGCTGCTCGTGGATTTAGAGGCCGAGACAAAGAGGAACACGACCGCGCACCCCTCGCTCCCCGTGTGCATCTCTAATTTAAAACAAACATATGCTGTGTTTGTCTGAGAAAGAGAGGAGCTCAGGCTGAATGCAGAAGGCCGAAGGACGCGAGACGTGAAGTCGCTCACAAAACTTCGAAAAGTTGTTCGGAAAGACGTCCCTGCAAAAAAAAATCAATTATAAGAGAAGTTGTGTCAGCTTCAAAATCTCCCATTAGCCATTTTTAGAAATTTAAAAAAATGGTCAAGCACTAATGAGTTTATAAGATCACTTCAAGCACAAATGCAAGCACTGTTTTGTCACATTTTCCGACGTTTAATTGCACAAATTTTAATTTGTGCATCAGAAATTTGCCAACAAATGCTCTAAAATGCTTTTCAAATGTCACGATTTTCTTGACAGAGTTGACTGGGAGCGTAATCGTAATCATCTATCTGAGTTTTGGGAATACTTTAATCTTGCGATCAAAAGGAATATAAAACAACAGCTGCTTACAGCATAAAGCACAGCAGAGATTTCCTAGAGATGTTCAGATCTGAGACGAAACGAGGCGTAGACCGAGCTGTTGATCAATTGTGGCCGAAGATTTCTTGGAAAAAAAAAAATAAAAAAAATCAGTGAATGACTGCTTGGATGCTGTTCTTCCCACAAAAAAAGGGAAATTGATTTGAAATGCTGGATTAGCAAACATATGCAAATATCTCTTAAATGAGAGACCAAGAAAACATCATTGGACGGATGTATGGTGATAACGCTCTCCCATCGCAGTAAAACTCTTCATTAGTGCTTCCTCTTTCAAATCGGAGCCTACGTGTCAAAACCAACACCTGCTTGAGGTCTCTAATAAGATGCTAATTGAAGCACACAACCAGAGGAGAGCAGAATTTGTTTATGAATGCATTTGTTTCAATAAAAGCAGCACCTTTATTTCAAACAATCCCTTCTCTGTTTGAAACACAGCCCTTAATGGCTTCCTCTAGTGCTACCAGTGCGAGTATGAGATAATTAGCTTCTGATCAACATGTGCGTTTGGAAATTCACTCGCCTAAAGCACGATTCACTTCTACTATAGAGCGGCGGCGCCAGAGAATTAAGCGTTTATACGAATTTAAAAACATATTAGTTTTTTTTTTTTTTTTTTAATTAATTAAAAGTTAGTTAAGCTATTAAAATCATTTAAATAGTATTAATTAAAAATAAATGTTTGTTCAAATATTTGTTTAAATGTTCGACTGTTAAATGAAATCTTTATCTACGACCGCAACGCACTCCAGCTTGTTATTCCTGCCAAAAACACAATAAATTACGAAAAAAAAAAAAAATTCTGAACATCTGAAGCGCCGTGAAATTTGTGAAAATAAAGACGCGGGTCCAAATATTCAGCATCCAACTGACAGTTGCGGCTATATCAATACGCCAGGTTGCTTGGCAACCGTAAATAGCCCACGGTTATTAGGCTAATGAACTATATTACTTGGCGGAAGAATTGCTCGTTGTTGTTATTATTATACTTTCAATAAAACGAAGTATTTCTTGAACACTGGATCACATACTGTTCCCATGAACGCGTAGGACCTCTCGTGACTTGTTTTATGGGCCTGTCATCTCTTTTCAAACGTATAATAAGCTAATAACTCAATGGAATAAATAAAAGTGTCTTAAAAAGTTCATAACGTAGCAAAACGTCATCAACCTGTATTAGACCTGTGTTCGTCCCGTCATCAAAACCTCCCAAACCATGGCCTAGTTTCTCACCTACAGTCCCAGCACGAGTCTCCTCGCTCCTTACAGAGGTCAGGAAAACCCTGATATATAGTTAAGAGTTAGCAAAGCGGCCTTTAACGTTCAGTGACCAGTGTTTCTCGGCGTTTTGCCAGGTAACACCAGCGCCGCGTCACACCTGCGCGTCACGTCCGCCATTTTGACCACATTTACGAGGAGCGCAAGATTTCTGCCAGCTCAATTAAAAATAATCGCTGTGTTATTTTTTCCCCTTCGCCTGTTCCTGCGACATTAATGCTTAAAAGAGAGAAGACATCATCTCTCAAGTGTGTGCCAGCAGTCGGATGGAAATGAACGAGCTGGAAAGAGTGTTTGGTGTCGGGCGCCAGAGAATCATTTGTGTTAGTTTGTCACTGACGGTAAAATCAATTAATAATAACAAAAACACACCCAAGCACCTACCAATCAATGCAGGGAAAAAAACCGTTCGGCCAAAGAAAATTACTTGAAAATCCAAACACGCACAGTTTTGAATAACGTAGATTGTGGCGTAAATGATTGGCGTATATAACAACCAATGCATTTTTCTTGGCAAAATATAGTTAAAATCCATATTCAAGTCACACGGGTAATAAAACGACAAGCTGCGATAGAATAAATAAAGAAGCCTGGAAATCTTATTTAAAAGGCCTATTATTGAAACTTTTTTTTTTTTTTTTTTAATCAAAAACTTTACCCACTCACCTGATTTTTCTCGGTTGGATATTTTGTTTAGATATTCGAGCTTTATAACAATAGCAGCCTACATTTTACTTTGGAAACTTTGGCAGTGTTGCACTGGCAAACTTATAGTTCTATAAAGCAAAGTGTGATCATTACCCTAGTTTTACTGAGCTGGCGCAACAATAAAGAAAAACCATGAAGAAGAAGAAAAAAAAAAAATCATCAACACTGGAAGCCTAAAACACAAACACTGGGGTTGAATAATCCACAAAAGAGTCTCAGATCTCCGACTGAAGATTCAGGAGAGCGCGCGGTTGTCTGTAGGAATTGAATATTGATGATTTTTTCCTGATGATTCCTTTCGGATGTTTTCTGTTAATACACTCTAAGCTATTATAAACTCGGCTATTAAATATAATGATGTCGATTCCATGCGCGTTTATCAGATGGTTTAGAGGAAAGGGGAGAAAATGTTACTGGCTCCTGCACCAAAGACCAATTCGATTACAGCGCTTTAAAAATACCTCTTAACAACTGCACTGATTAGTCTAGCTTAAATACGATTTCATTATATTCATAAGAAACAGATTTAAACGAAATGTTAGATAGTAACCTAATATAATATCCTCTGATAGCAAATAAGATCGTTTTAGGAGATACGCACAAGCGGAGGAATGAAACACTGCGACTGTTTTACAGAAACACAAAACGAAATAAAACACATCCGTTTAAATATATAACTGTGAAATAAGCTATTATATATTTAAAACTCTTTAATCTGTGAAAAATATCAACTGTCAAAGTCTTTATATTTTTAGCGTTAGGTAAAAAGAACTTGCCATCTCCTAGATTCAATATATTTATTCTAAAAAATAATAATAAATAAATAATTATTATTAAGTACTGAGCTAAATTAGGAAAATTGAGCTGGAAAATCCTACATCATGAAAACTCTTTTATCAAATGAAAATTTAAATATTTAATGGAGGTTGATTATTTTCAAGATTTAGCCTTTAATTCATTAAAGTGATTGCTACCTTTAAACCAACAAAAGGTTTTGAAGCACATCCGTTAATTAATAATTACTGAAAATATAAATAATTCTTGATATTTAGTCAGTGAATAATTACGTATTGTCCTGTAATATATTTGATGTTGTTTCTGGGTCAATTTTTTTGTTTTATTTTCTCTAGTGTGCTGACCATTGGGAAAAGCAGAGAAGCGAGGGGGTTTAATGAGAGAGATGTGGGGTTTTGGGGTTTGTTGGTTGCCCGCTGCGCGTCCGTGACCCTCCCTGCGGATGTGACCCACCGTGACCCTGAAACGCCATAATGAAGACAGACGTGATGGCTGATTCTGCCCTCTTACAGGAGAAAGACACTCTGACAACACAAGAGTATAAGAGACAAAGAGCCTGTTAAAATGATTTTTCATAAGGGGAAGGAGGCAGACAGTGAGAGACAGAGTAAAAATGTGATAAATACCAACATGACAGACGTTGAGGGAGGTGGAGGCCGTGGAGAATCATGTGCTAGCACACGCTATCGTGAGGACGCCAGTCCAGACATGCCAGTGTGCCAGCGTGGACAAAACCATGGCGGTAAAGAGACAGCTGACCCACACACACACACGGACATCTATTGTGTCTGACGCTGGACACACTCTCACACACGCTCGTGTATAACCTCACACCTCCAGACGTGGGCCGTGTGTGAACGTGTGTAAGCGTGAGGTTCCAGCAGGTGTGTGTGTGCGTGTGTTGGCACAGGTGATGCCCGCCCCTCCTCTCGCTGCCGATATGCTGCAGGTCTGTTTTGATTCTGAAAGACAGCCTGAGATGAGTCAGGCGCGGTAAAAGCTCGAGTGACATCAGTTGCTGTCAGCGCAATCAGAGACACACACCTGCAGATTTAGCTATATCGTGTGAAATCACACACACAAGCTATTTTAGGGCAGTGGCTGTGAAATATGGGAGCCTGGGGCAGGTTGTCACAGTGCATGCCGGTTACAAACACCTAGATCAAAACGGTCTAAAAACAAAAACTGTTGCTAACACTTTAATTTAAGGTGGTGTTGTTACATTGAAATTATTCATTTATGTACTAAATAATATTAATTAACTATATGTACTAACTATACGGTTAGGATTCGGGTTTGGCTTAGGGTTACTTTCATGCAATTATGCATAATTAATTGTTATTATAATAGCACATACATGTAACATGTAACAAGGACACATTAAAATAAAGTGTTACAAAATTGTATCTTTTAAATATAATATATTTTTGAGTCCCACTTTATATTAGGTGGCCTTAACTATGTAGCTTGCTTACATCAAAAATAAATATAATGTAGCATATTAATTGTGTTCATATTGTGTTGTAAAACACTTCTGCTGCTATTGAGGTGGGATATGGGTAAGGTTAGGGACAGGTTTGATGGTATGGGTAGGTTTAAGGGTGGGTTAGAGTGTAAGGGATGGGTCAACAGTGTAATTTAATGTAATTACAGAAATTAATTACAGATGTAATTCTATTTAAATATAAATACAATGTAAAAACAGTAAGTGCATTGTACCAAATGATTAATGTAAAGTACTTAAGACCACCTAATATAAAGTGGGACCCATTTTTGCCATTAATTAAATTAAGTGTCAGAAAATGGACTTTAACTGAAAAGATGTATATGTGTTTTTAGCGTAAGGTTGTTGTTGTTGTTTTTATATATATATATATATATAAATGTCACGGCAGGTTGTCATATGACATAATTTTACAATTAAATTTGTTAAATAAAATTACATTGCATTTTTACATTGCATTACATTTGCAGATTTATTAAAAAAGAAATATTACATGGTCCTAAGTATGCTGTGACACTCATATATTTAACTCAGGTGCTGTCCAGTTCTTCTGATCATCCTTGAGATGGTTCTACACCTTCATTTGAGTCCAGCTGTGTTTGATTATACTGATTG
>JAUCMR010000071.1:2606662-2632719 GCA_032357425.1 Enteromius argenteus
TTTTAATAAATCTGCAAAAATGTCAACAATTCTATGTTTTTCTGTCAATATGGGGTGCTGTGTGTACATTAATGAGGGAAAAAATGAACTTAAGTGATTTTAGCAAATGGCTGCAATTTAACAAAGAGTGAAAAATTTAAGGGGGTCTAAATACTTTCCGTACCCACCGCTCTTTTCTATATGTGCAGCCCTGTTTGATAATAGTATGAATTACCAAATGCTAGCGTATCAGCACAAGCGGCGTCAGGCGTGAGGACGCACCCAGGCCTGTACAGATCGTGGCTAGCCAGTGATGCATGACGATAGCTGAAGCTGTTTGGTGGTGTTTGCAATTACCCCAGTTTACAAACCAGCACATTACTACGTGTGAAAAATCTGCAAGCAATTTGTGGCAGCGGGGAAAGAGAGAGAGGAAAGGCACATGTATCCCAGAGGGCCCTGAGAGACTCAAGAGCTGCACGGAACGCACGGCACCGCATCAGAGGGGTTAAGGCCTGCAAAATATCAACCTGAAATTCATCGGCTAATTTGTCAACACGTTCTCTGGGACTAACAGGAGGAAATGGTTAAGGTGTGCTGCGCTGTGTGACAGATTTACCACCGCTGGAGAAATATTTCTGAAAAAGTCTCTTCTGCTCATCAGGGCTGTTTTATTTGATCAGAAATACAGGAAAAAATGTGAAATATTATTGCAATTTAAAACAAATGTCTTCTGTCTGGGAATATTTAAAAATATTATTTATTTCTGTGATCAAAACTGAATTTTTTTAATTGTTACTGCAGTCTTCAGTGTCACATGATCCTTCAGAAATCATCTGATGCTCAAGAATCGTTTATTATTATTATCAATGTTGAAAACAGCTGTGAGGCTTCATATTTTTGTGGAAACTGATACACTACCGTTTAAAAGGTTTGAGTAGTGAGATTTAAACAAAAGCTATTTTATTCAGCAAGGATGCACTACATTGATCAAAAGTGACAGTGAAGACATTTAAAATGTTACAAAAGATTCTGTTTCAAAAAAATGTTCTTTCTATTCATTAAAGAATCCTGAAACTGTCATGGTTTCCATTATGTAGCAAAACATTTTCTTAGCATCAATAATAAAAAGAACATTACTAATAACTGAGCTTCAATAAAACTGAGCAACACATCATCACATTAGTGATTTCTGAAGGATCATGTGACACTGAAGACTGAAGTAAAGCATCACGGGAATAAATTACAGTTGTTTTAAAGTATTATTGTCTTTGCTGTACAGAACTTTAACCAGATAAATGCAGATTTTTGGACAGCAGAAAAGAAAGAAAGGTGAAAAGGACACAACAGATTAAATCTACAAAATGTGTTTTTCCAAACATACTACGGTAAAACTGTTATTAAACTGTGATGTCAAACATGCCCATGCTTTACCTCTTCCGTTAATTGCGCTAAATGCAACGTAAACAATGATGGCTCGCTGATAAAAATCATTACGGCATAATTTCTTGAGTAGGTGTTGCAGCACAGGATGTAGCTTAGCAAAAACAAACAAGCAGCAACAAAAAAAGCCAGGAGCAAGAGATTTCATAAGGAATAATGGATGAAGGATTGCACACCCGAGCTGGTAATGATGTTCCTGCAGCTCTACTGGCAGAGACTAGCGCTAGCAACGCCAAGGTCATGGGTTCAGTTCCCATGAAATGCAGAAGCTGATCAAATATATAGCTTGAATGCACTGTAAGTTGCTTTAGGGGAAAAAGTATCTGCCAAACGCAGAAAATATAATGACAAAATGTTTTTGGAAATACACCCTCTGCAATTATTCTATGGATTCTATGGATAAGTAAAAATAAATATAGAAATATTTATAAATATTTAAAAGTATTTGTTGTCTTATTATAGATAGTAATAAAATAAAATAACATTTAATTTCATTTCATTGTTTTTTTTTTCTAACAGTCCAATATTTTACCCAATGCAAAACAAAAAACATTAAGCATACCAATAAACAATAAAAACAACAAACATAAATAATATGTTGAAAAAAATGCTAAAGTATTAATAGAAATGAATGGGAAAACACTACTGCTAAAAGATCATGATTAAAAAAAAAGAAAGAAAATCTCTGCTGGTCAAGATCTTTTGATCGTCCGGTTGCATTGTTACTGTAGCATTATCAGAAATCTTGAGCCTACTTAACTTGTGTCTGATTTCGTCGTACCGCAGAGTTATCTGCACGGCTCGATGCACACGACCGGCGCACCACTGATTTCATGTGCGTTGAGAATCAAACCGAGGCTTAGCGCTGCTTACGGAGCGTGACAGAGAACACAGGAAACCTTTGGAAACATCATTAGTCCTGCATATCTCTGCTTTTGATAACCAGGCCCAGGCGGACCCTGCAGACCTCTCTTTCTGAGAAGTGGATTTAAAGAGACAGTTCACTAAAGAAACAAATTCTCTCATCATGTACTTTAACTTTCTTTCTTCAGTGGAACATAAAAAAAGATATTTTGAGAAATGTCTATTCAGAGGAAGTCAAAGGGTTCCAATGTTGTTGGCTCTCTTAAAAATATATTTAAGCTTGCAATATTTTTTTTTAAGTTGTAAAGTAAATAAACATGTTGGATTGTTTCTTTGGACATGTTTCTTTGTATTATGAAATTTACTAAAACAATTCTGATTTAAAATTGTTTCTACACTATTTTTTTTTTTCTGTTTGGTAAAAGGCATTATTGGATAATGAATGTACTTAAAAAAGACTGATCATGTGACTGAAGAATATTTCCACATGTCAAGGCTGTTATTTAGTTTGTTTTTGTTTTGTTTTGGAAGAAATTAATATTTTTATTCACTAAGGATACATTAAATTGATCAAAAAAAAAAAAAAAAAAAAAAAAAAAATATATATATATATATATTGCACTGTTTTACTATATTTTTAGTCCAATAAATACAGCCTTTTAAAACCATCATAAAAACAAAATGGCTACCAACCCCAAACTTTTGTAATGCAAAAGCACATGCGCAGTTTTGCTCTTAAATAGTGACATGCACATCAGAAAATGTCACCCGGCTTAGAAAAACGCCTAAAGCCTTCGTTCGCCAACTGTCACCTTGAAGGCCGGATCTATGACATCATCCAGCTGCGCCGGCTCGGCAGCATCCCGGCTGTGAGCGAGTCGAGCCGAAGCCACGGCTCTCTGCCTTGATTAAAACCCTCTGATTGGTTGGCAGAGAGACGTTGCATGCAAATGGATTAGTCGGCGTGCCAAAGCTGTGCCCATGAAGAACCCAGAATGAAGGAGATTACCCAGAAACCGTTTTTAATAGTTTTAGCATCACGTATTAGACTGAATATGTCGATAAATTGATTGCCGTGGATGTGGAATCGCGGGCGAAGTGAATAAGCATACCCTGACACAGTTTAGACACACTGAAACGGGAGCAGATGCCCCTGCGAACGCACACACGCAAACTCACACTCACTACAGTTGCCGAGTGTTGAACGCTTCGCAATCAAAGAAATAAAGGGGCAATCTAGCACACAAACAAGAGATTCCCCATCACCGCTGCCAACAAACCGGGCCCTCCTCTCGCAGAACAAGGGATGCACTATTGACTAAATCCCCCTCCCCTCCTCGCTCTTTCTCTCTCTACTATTTTTCTCTCTTCAGTCGCCCCTCTGCCAGTCTGCGAGGCGTGGTGCCAACGCTTTCCACCGCCGGGCACTTTGCCCTGCCCTTTATGCAAATGCTTTACTGCCATCCCCAAATCACAACCCCTACTGTCTCCTTTCTGCTAGATCTGTGCCACTCTGTCTGTCATTTTAAGCAGTCTTGTGTTGTCTCTGTTTAAAACCTTCTGGATCTGCGTGCATGTCACTTTAAAAAAAAGAATGAATACACAACCTGAATACAACATGTCGAAAATCTGGATTGAATATCTTGTTTTTGTATTTTAAATGTCACTTTCTGCGCTGCTGAAAGGAATTGGAAAAAGTAATGAATACCAAACAGGTTTTCCAAATGCTCCCTCCTCTGCCATTGGTCGGGCAGACAGGTAGTCCTGCCCCCAAACTTACACTATTGGTTGAGACAATGTCGCTGTGTTACACTGTTAAAAATTTTTTTTAAGTTGACTCAATTTGTTCATTCAACTTAATATTTTACATTTTCACTCTCTCAACTAGTTCGTAAGTTGACAAAACTAGCAATTTGACCCCCAATTTACTTAAAAAAAAGTGTTGAATCAATGTAATAATGATATCATGTTCTTAACATCACTTATCGCGAGATCTCATGAAGACTTGCAGAAAGATGACATTCATCACTGAATGCTGGATGAGATGTTCAAATAATGTTTTTGGAGAGGCAACTTAATCATATGACATTATAGTATTTATTACTTTTAATATATTCATTTATTATTAGCTTATATTTTTTATATTTTCAATTTTCAGTCCAAGTTATGTTTGTCATTTTGAGAACACTTCACAATAAGGTCTCATTACTCAACATTAGTTAACTAACATTAACAAAGAGCAAATATGTTGGTTAAAGTATTTATAATCTTTGTTAAGCTTATTAATACAAACACTGTTCATTGTTAAGTCATGTTAGATTAGGTCCATTCGGTAATATTAACAAGTTTCAACAGAGTATTAGAAAAGGTTACAAATGAACATAAACTAAGATTAATAAATGATTTAGAAGTATTTTTCCTTCTTAATTAACGTTAACTAATGTTAAAAAAAACAACCTTTTGTTTGCTACTTTTAATATTTCTTTTTAGCTTTAATTTATATGTATTTTGGTTTTAGCAATTTCAGTACTCCAATGTCAGTTTACATTATTTTAGTTACCTGACAGGCAGCATTTCTAAATTTAGCTAGAAATGTCTACGTTTTTTTCCATCTAATATTTTATTTGAAGTTAATAAGTTAATAAAAACTATTTCAATAGTTGTAGTGTAGGTTTTAGTTATTCAGTTAGGTTTTAGATATTATAACATTAAAAACCCTTTTTGCTTGCACAATATTATGCATTTATGAGTGAAATAAGATATTTAATAAGAACCAAATGTAAGAAAGGACCGGATTTTGTCCATCAGGATTGATTGGATGGTGATAAAAGTGGGTAAATTAGTGTGATCATGTCATGGAAAAAAATGTCTTGCTTTTTTGAAACAAAAGACTTCACTGTACTATGTAGACAAGCTCTAACGTTAGGTAAAACTAGTATAAAAAGCTAAATTATGTCTGTTTTAGAGCAACAAACCTTGATAAGAATTGGAATTCATGGGGAAAATCGGGCTATTGATATGTGTGAGAAGCAAAAGAGGGACAGGCGAAAGGAGAAAGTCCTAAATAAAGGCCAATAGACACTTCCTCTGCATTCATCCTTATACAAGCAAAAGAGACCTGTGCCAACACACACACACACCACAGGAAACCACATACACACCTGAGCTATTAAACATGAATCGATCTACCTATCATCTATATTTTCATTTACAGTGTAGTAGTAGTCATAAAGGAATAAAAAGCCACACAGAAGGGTTTCTCTATAAAGGTCTGACACCAAGAAGAGAAAAGTGTAAATGCTGAGGTCAGGCTTGAGTGAGAGATTTCAGTAACTTAAACACTCTCTTCCTAGCGGTAAATATGACTGCCCACATCCCTTTCCCCTTTTCCTGTCGAAACTTCCTCCTGTTGAATTAATAAAGTTACAGCAACTCCAGCTCTCCAGGAAAGCAGCGGGCTGACGACAGACAGCGGTGGGAGGTAAACAAAACAAAGGGACCGACAAACGTGAGAACTTGCAGTGCTAATCTCCTGCATGAAGTCAGAGATCGCTGGAAGGTCGGAGAAAACTAAATAAGCACAGATGACCACATTTCAAAGGTTGTGACCTGGATTAAGTTTCAGACCACAACCTACAATTGAAGCAACAATATCAATGTATTTTCATCTAAACAATTTCAAAAGATTAAAATCGATTTATATATAAATACTTATGTTCATATTTTTATCAGTTGATTAATTCTTTAATATTAGATCTTTAGACTAAAAAGCAATAAAGTAACTCACTGAATGTTTTTTATACACTGTATACATTCTATACATTTTTTTATATTGGAAATGTTTAAAAAAAAAAAAAAAAAAAAAGTTATCAGTGTTGCTGTGAAAGAAAAGAAATCAGTCGAATAATATCAAGTTTGGCGGGAAATACCGACAGAGTGAAATGAATAAAGCCATGGATCAAGACTTGGTAACAGAGTCTCTCTCTCTTGCTCTCTAGAGGGGCGTAATTGGGTTACGGAGCACAACCGCACCATTGTTTTTACAGTGGATGGATTGTACCAGCGACATGCCATTCTCACAACAAACGTATTTGAAGGCCGAAGGCATCTCGTTTGTTTGGCCGTTGCTGCTCTTGCGCCTCTTATTTTACTAAGATCTTACAGGAAGATGAGGAAGATGTTGGACTTCAAACATTGTAAAGAGTCCCTGATGTATTACGCGTATGATGTATTTGTATACTTTCCAGATCAAAGCCAAATGTAATACCACCAACTAACAATGCTGCGCATAAACGTCTCGTGTTAGAACCCAACCGAACACGCAGTGCTTTAGCGGATGCTAACCGGCTGCGTCTCATTAGCGGGAAACCGGCACTCTACGACTGAACTGCAGCGATGTTTGACCTGATCGGGTTTCCTTTAGGGTTGCTGCTGCTCATTTTTAAATGTTGCTGGAGATTCCTCACACAGGACTTTCTGCTGGATTTTCATGCGAGCTCGTAGCTGCACTTGATCTGTGGCTTGTGGTTTCTGTGGAAAGGGCCTGTTTTCTGAGCCGTGTGCATTCGTTCCTCTGCTTTCACATATGGCTCCTATTCTACATATATTTGTCAGAGAAGCTGGGTGGAGAGCACCGCCCAAACACACTACAGCAGCACACATAAACTAGAGCTGTGCATTTCCTGAAGAATATGTGCTTGTGAAAAAAATTGCACTCTCATGTGAGTGTTGTGGAGCTTACACAGTTGCTAGGGCATTCTGTATGACTGCTAGGGCATTTTTAGGGAATAATAGTGTTTTTGGTGGTTAATGTGCCATTGTTAAGAAGCTGCTAGAATGTTCTTGGTGGTTGCTAGGTGATTGCTAAAGTGTTCTGATGGTTACTAGGCGTTCTTAGGTAGTTGCTAGTATGGATGGTTACTAAGGTGTTGTTGCGGGTTCTATATGGCTGTAAAATGGTTGCTAGGGTGTTGATTGTTCTGATTGGTTACTATGGCGTTGCTAGAATGTTATTTGTGGTTGCTAGGTGATTGCTAAAATGTTCTGATGGTTACTAGGCATTCTTAGGTAGTTGCTAGTAGTTGATATAATGTCCTGCTATAAAGTGATTGCTATTGTGTTATTGGTTGTTGCTATGGAAGTAGTTACTAGAATGGTATTAGATTAGTTGAAATGTTCTGGGTGGTAACGATGATATTGTTAGGTAGTTGCTAGAATCCTCTAGGTGGCTGTAAAATGTTCTAATTGGTTTCTAGGGTGTTGCTGTAATGTTCTAAGTGGTTCCTACTGTAGGTGAATACTAAAGCATTCTTGGTGGTTACTCTGCCATTGCTAGTTACTAGAATGTTCTAGTTTTCTGAATGGTTGCTAGGGTTAGGGTGATTGTTGCTAAGGTTTTCTGGGTGTTTAGTGTGGTGTTCCTAGGAAGTGTTTTAGGTGGTAACTAAGGTGTTGCTAGTTAGATGCTAGGATGTTTACCAATGAAAGTCAAACAAGCCTAAAAGTTTACAGATATGGCTCAGTTGCTCATATGAATTTTTTATTTACTTTTTTTAAATCACTGGCCAGATGAAAAAAAAAACATTCAAACCAATAGTAAAGTAGCAGCACACCTCTCTTCAACAAAACATACAATCAGTCATGTCTGGAGCGCAAATGGTGCAGGACGACACACACACAGAGGTTTGTTTAAATTCAGCTACAAACGTAAAGAAAAGCACCCAGTTGGAATAACATCATCTCCTAGTTCAGGTCAAACGAGGATACGATAACCTTAGAAATCCTAAAATGTCTGCTGTTTGCAGCTCTCGGATCGTTTTATATGTCGTCTTGGGGTTAATTCGACCGCACACTTGGCCACGGGACTCGAGTGAAAGGGTCCAAATGACTTCCTGGCTTCTGCGAGGCTGGCGGAGCTCTGGCCAATGCCGTTCTAACTTTAGTATGGAAATAAAAAAATGACATATGAAAGCAAACACAAGCGAATGTAAGGAAGGAGATATGGAACTTTTCTTGGATGGCCCATCCTCTCTTTGTTTGTGTAAGTCACGGCACATGGTAAATGTCATTCCGCATTACGCCGCCGCGCGATTTGTATTCGGTTTATATTTTTCTTGAAACCGCCCAAAGCCCGCCGGGAGGACGGGTGAGCCGAGGTGAGGTTACTGCTGGTTCCCAGGAGCCTCTTCCCATTAAATTTTTAAGACAAAACAGGGAAAACACCACAAAGTACGGTCATATGAGAAAGACATTGTTCTTAAAGAGATGAACCAAAACAGGGATAAAAACAGCTGGACATCTGGTTATCTTTGAGGGAAACGGTCGGATGGGGAACGGAGTGTTTTTACCTGAGCTGTTTGAAGCGTGGAGCCGTGATTAGTCTAACACACACACTCCATCGCCGACAGGGAGCCACAAATGCGATATCATGAGCTAACTTGAGCTCAGTCCATATCCTATTCCAGATGATATGTGGAGGGACGTTAAACGAATCTGTCCCAGAGCAGCTCATTAACAAATGTGCACCAAACTATAAAGTCTGTTTTTCTTTTGGGTGCATTACACACACAACACTATGTACACAAATGCAAATGCTACTAACTATGCAAGCTCAATTTCATACGATATTAAAATCTTAAATGCATTAAAATGCGAGAACGCTACACGCTGCATTCTCAGCTCAGCTGCTGCACTTGCTTTGGCACACAGGATGCAAAATTGCAATTTTATTGTACAAATGTAAAGAAGCAGAATTAAAGGGATAGTTCATCATTTTACAGTTGAACCACTGATGTCACATAGACTATTTTAACAAAGTCCTTACTTGCTTTCTGGGCTTTGAACGTGGTAGTTGCGTTACGGTCTATGCAGGGTCAGAAAGCTAATCAAAAAATATCTTAATTTGTGTTCAGAAGATGAACAAAGGTCTTACAGGTTTGGAACGACATGAGGGTGAGCAATTAATGACAATTTTTATGTTTAGGTAATCTATATCGAGTTAAACTCAAATAAATTAAAAGTAGCCATAATCATGTATGTGCATAGATCTATACATTTATAGAAATTTACATAGTATATACACTTTTTGTACCTCTGAAGAACACGTGAGAGAAATTTCTGCAAAAGCTGCTAGCATGACATTGTCTAAAAGTCTACAAATATAGCTTGGTCACTCTTTCAATATCTATAAATTTAATTTAAAAAAATGAATACATGAAGAATATGTGTATACAATTTGTGCAAAGGTTTCTATGATGATATTAGTTTATGCAGCTGTATTGTGTGTGGTTGGATATTGCAGTGTTAGCATGTTGCTAGGTGGTTTTCCATGTTGTTAGGGTGTTGCTAGGTAGTCACTAAGGTGTTAAAAGTGGTCACTGCTAGGCATTGCTAGGTAGCTGCTAAAATATATCATATAGGTGGTTACTACTGTAGATGGTTACTATTTGAACCAAGTCACAAAAATAAAATAAAATATATACTTTGTAATATATAAAATATATATGTAAATAAAGTTTTGGTCTAATGCAATTTTGGATGAGTCTTAACTTTAAAAAAGAATATCTCTTAAAACTTTGGTCTTTGAAACTTATATATCTTACATATGCACAAACAGTTTGTAACATCATATGATCCTTTTAATTACATTAAATTGATAAACTTTTGTGAACCAGGGTGGAAGAACACTTTATTTCCCAGAAGGAATCATCTGTGTTCAATTTATTCAAATTTCAGTACAGTAAAATCATTTTCTGATTCAAATTCAGCTTACTGTGAGATGTGGCCAGTTCAATTCAATCTCACTCTGTTTAATTCAGAATCTTCACAGTCGCTGTCGTGCAGCTTGTGTTTTTAATGTAGAGGGCTTAATTTAATTGCGGCTCAACTAATGCGAGCCATTTTCAACGTAGAAGAAAACTGCAAACCACTATCCAGAAATTTCAGCTAAACTTGCGTGGAAAGAGGCCGCACGGATTTCAGTCATAAGACGCTTCTGCAAAACTTGGGACAGATGATTAACCGTTTGGTAGAGCCGCACAATGTCATAGTGGTGCAGGGCGGCAACTTTCATTGCGTTTATTCTACCCTACATAGGGCCTGTCAGAAAAAGCCCTGCAGCCTGTGGCCTGCTACCACTGCCAGCAGACGCTCACAGGAATCCTGTCCGCGCAAACACACACACACCCTCCCTCGCTCGCTCTGTTTGCTCACAGCTGCCGGGCCTCCTCAGGGTTCATGCGAGGTAAAGATATGCTATATTATGCAACCGTGTATAGATTTTCCACCGCTGGAGGTTGGCCAACTTCCTGCTCGCTCAGAGATGGGCGACGAGAGCTGCCGCGCTTTGTTCCCGCCAGCAACAGGCAGCGATTCCTTGCAGGACTGGTTGGCTAAACAGCGCGGCGGGCCATGCCATGTGGCCACGAGTAACACTTCACACACGGTTGTTTACGATCTGCCGTCGTTCCTTGCTGCTTCTTTCTGTTTTCACGCAGCTCGGAAACATTCGCGCGCAGATCGTTCGGGTTGCCGCGCAGCCACTTTTGACAGATTCTGGAAGAAAAAAAAAAAGAGAGACGCAGCTTTCCTCTTGCACATCCACACCCACCAACCCCCAAGACAGGAAAAGCGTCTCTGGCTGCACGGTTAACTCATGAGAGAAATGCCTCGGGGTAAAATGTGCAGAACATTTCACTGTGAACCCATTTATGTTTTAGTTAATGATATTTTTGGGGCTCAATAATCTTATCTGGATGGGAGTTTATGACTGAGGCTCGTCAGAGGTCACAAACTTACTTTGGGAACCTCTTTGCACTGAACGTTTTACTGCTTTTTTTACTGCATTTATGCAAATTTATAAGAAAGCCTGTTTCTACCTCCAACTAAAAAATAAAAAAGTGACTTTATATTCTTTGACTTCTTTTAATTTCTCACAATTGCAACCTTATTTCTTGTCATTTTTACATTTTCTCTCATAATTGCAATTTTTCACTATTTAGACTTTTTTTTCAATTGCAGCTTCATTTCTCACATTTTCACACTGAGACTTGAATTGAGACTTTATTTTTTTATAAAAGTGATTTAATTTTTTACAATTGTAACTTACTGTTACTTCCTAGCTCATATTTTTAACTGAATTTCTCACAATTTAGACTAATTCTTTCAATTGCAACTGTATTTCTCACATTGAGACTTTTTTTTTTATAATTATAATTTTATTTGAATTATTTTAAATGCAACTCACTTCTCACATTAAGATTTTTTAAATATAATTTCTTAAAAGTCCAACTTAATTTATTGTAACTGCAACTTTGTATCTCAGAACTTAATTGCCTACAATTTAGAACTGAATTCTTTCTTCTTTTATTTTATTTTATTTATTTTTATTTATTTATTTTTACAATTGTGCAACAAACCTAATTTCTTGTTATTGTGACTTTCTATCGGTTGACATTTTATTTCTCACGGTAGTGACTTTAGGTGAGAATGTTGAGGTGGAAAAAGACTTCCATTTTATCTCGGATGTTTCTTCTACAGTTCCATGGAAGAAAATGTGGACACAAATGAGACAATTGCTGACATCTACAATCAATTTTAAAGTAAATGAATGACATTGATGTGAAAAGCATAAACATGAGATTCTAGAAAATCCATGTGGGAGTACTGGGATCTTATTCTTGGAAATAAATATCTGAGAAGCAGGAGACATAAAAAAGTCATCTTGATATGAAATGTCATTCGCAACTCATTTTTCTTCCCTTATTTGACATTCAGCGAGAAAACATGAAAGACAGGATTTCACTGGAAAAGATTGAACAATAAAGAGTTAGAATTACATACTAAGTGACTGAGAGGGTTGAATATGTTTTGTAACGTCAGCCAAAAAAGGAAAGCCATTTCGTAGGGAGAGCAAGTTATTACATTTTGATGAAAGATTTTGATTTGAATTATGTGCTGCAATGAATCATACAAAAAGCACAGGAATGTGCATTAAAAAAGTAAATAGGGTCAGTTTTAATTGCATGATAAATTAAATCACATTGCCGTGTAGGAGAAACTTTAGGATACAAACTCTCATTTGGGATTTTTCTTCTTATTCCCAGTGCACAAAAAAGAAATCTGGAACTCTTCAGGAAATCTATATCAGCTCCAGCCAATCCTATTCCCTGACAACATAAACAATAAACAGCCAATCACAGCTGTCGCTGCCGGTAAGGTGTGACGCACATGTGCGGCGGTGGGCGTGGCCAGGTTGAGAGGACATGTGCTAATGTGATGCAGGTTGACTGTCAGAGGTTGTGGAAGCCATATGGGTTAAGAGTCAGGCGGGGATCTGGCACACGTGGCAGCGGTTTCTCTGTGCCGGCCGTGATATGTGCAGTCGCCACCAGATTGACACGGATGAGCAAAGAATGCACACCTGCGTCTCAGGCGCTTAAGTGTGTGCAGGTGCGAGGCTACGCACACATGTGCGTGTCTGTCCAAATGCATTATGCATGAGGGTGGAGTGTTTTAAATTTGTGTTGTTCATTGACAAAAAGATGCAAAATAGAGGAAGAAAGCTAAGAGAAACAATGGAAGTGGAGTTATATAATGTGCAATGGTGGAAACGCGTCTACTGGAGTTGTGCATAATTCAGAATTCACAATGCCTTTTAAATTTCAATCGAATTTGATTTTAGCAATTATATGAATTTCAATTGGGGTACCAAATAGGATGCAGAATTGCAATTTAAAACCATTCTAAGGTAGAATTCTAACTGTAGAATTTTTATAGATAGATAGATAGATAGATAGATAGACAGTTTAATATAAAACCTACTTTATATTAAGCCAATATAACCTAGTAAAATAAATAAAATAATAATTAATCATTATTTAATAATAATAAATGATTTATAATACATTAATAAAATAATTTTTAATAAAATTACTAAAATGCATTTAAATATTAATAGTCAAATTAGTAATAATTAAATATTTAAATAGATTTCGGTCATATCACCAACTTTTTGAATAGTGTGCACGGTCTATATTAGGATCAGTGCATTTGAGAACTGCGTCACGCTTTTATAGCGTCCCTCAACAGGGTCATATGGCCTTGACCTCCGGCTGCGTCTCATAATAAGCATGCCGGTCTTAAATGTCTAAGGCGTTTGATCTGTCCCGCTGTGGTCCGTCATGGAGTGGCACTTTAACAAAAACAAAGTAAAACAAAGAGAAACTGATCTGCTCAGACAGAGATGGAACCAATGGAGCGCACAGCCAGAGCGGGAAATTTTGCCTAGCAACACCGCGAACCCAACCTATGCCAACGCTGGCATAACCATCCGACGCAACCCATAAATCCAGCAAACCCCTCGCAAGGGAGTCCGAAATGCACACCATCCTACACTCATACAAATATAAATATATATCTAACAACGACGCCATAGAGAAAACATTTTTGGAACCTTGAAATGAACAACAAGCCAAGTGAACCGTTCTCAGAAGAACCATTTTCTTTCTTAGAACATTTAAACATTTAAAAAAAAAAAGGAAAATGGAAAGGTTTTACGAATGCTAAAAAGAACCTTTATTTTTACGAATTTAGACGGTTTCTGTCGCAAATGGATCTTGCACACATACGCAATGCACAATGCTAGATAGCGATCGCTCGGTCTTCATGCCAAGCCCTCAAACAGCTGCTACGGGAACCCTTTCGTCCCGTTTGATGGACTGAAGCCTTCTCTATTTCCACAAAGGTGGTTTTGATCGGCTCCAACCGTACGTTAGCCGACCGTACAAAACCTACGTTTCACGGCTTATGTATATGCGAGCTAAATTATGTAATTTGCGTTCGAGTGTGTGTCCCGTTGCCATCGCAACTGCACAACATATCAGCAAGCACAGAGCCACAGCCGAGCTACGGGCACTGCCAGGCCGCTGCCAAGGCCTAATCCATGCCAGGAGTGACATGAGCGAAGGGAAAGGGAGGAGGACACACACACACACACACACACACACACACTGGATATCCTCCTATTCTTTTGGCTGGAGACTCCCATGGCAATGGCAGTAGGAATCCATTCTCCACGGATACTGGGACAGCTGTGCAGATAGTAGATGAGAGCCGATTGGTTTGGGCCTTTTCTGCATTAAAGCTTAAGATAAAAACTAGGTAGTTTATTCTAGGCCATCCTCGTCCGTGCCAGCACGCATTTGATCATCAGGCCGGCTTTGTGTTTCCCACCACCTAATATAGTGAACGGCAGAATAAAACAGCTCTTTGACACATTTACTACGTCCATTATGGACTGAAAATTTCCTCCGGTGTTTGTCTCTCTATAAACCTTGACGTGCTCGTTTGAAGGCTCTTTGTGCATAAAAACCAGCAAGGAAATGACTTCTGAAAACACTTCTGCATGAGTTGAGAGGGTATGTGGTAAGTGGCAATAACTCCAGAGGGGTATATACACTTCTCAGGCTTCTTATGCCATTTATTGAAATTAAACTGCAAAAACATCTAATTTTATTAGATTTCTGATCTCAAAAACCCAAATATATTAATGACCATCAATATTTACAAAGCAAAAAAGCTCAAAAACTAAATAAGGTAATATATTTAGGGGAACGAAGCTAAAAGTTTTCGAATCGATCATAAAAAAAACTTAGTATGTCGTAAAAGTGAATTGAAATGAAAACAAAGCACTTTAAAAAAAACTTGTGTACTAAGTCTTCAGAAGTCATGCGATAGATTTTTTGGAGACAATGTTCTTTCCTATCAAAGCTCTAAACCTCACTTGCATTTAAAGATTTTGAATAGACATTTTCCTGCAACTTTGACTTTTAAGATCCTGTTTTTGCCCCCTTTTTTGACAGACTTTGTTATTTGCTTTCGTTCTCTCTTCTTTTTTTGTTAACAAGTGCAGCTAAAACAGTCAGCTAAACCTCCTTTTATGTAAAATGTAAGCCGAAATTATTCATTTATTGAAAAAAAACTAAATTAGTTTCAGTTCCCTCCATTTAAAGGCATAGGAAAAAAAACTTTTAATCCAAAAGGAGCATGGAAAACGGTCATGATGAACTAAATTACCAACTGTATAAAACTTTAACTAACATTGTAAGTGCACCTCGGGGAACTGAATACGATATGATCCTGCAGTCTCTATGGAATGTCTTTGTTAGTGGTCTTTTATTATTGTTGACCGTACGGCGGGTGAACGGGAGCTTTGACGCTCGGCTAGGGGACACGGCTGACGCCCCGTGAGAATGAATAAGTAAAAGGAACAGAGCGTCCCTGTGCCCGTCTGGCATTGTAACCATCCCGACTCTGTGCCATGAAACCAGCTCGACTCAGTGCCACTGGACACCATTTGGTCAAACGTGGGACTCTGGTTTCACCGGCAGACTGCCTATCACATGAGCGCACAATACCGCCACGGCCCTCTGAAGTGAAACGCAAGATCAACTAGTTGTCCTCTTCAAACCTCACTCCCGTGATCCGCCGGAGAATTTCAATGGCGAACAAAATCTTTGATCAACAAACCGCAATTTAGTAATATATCATTATTCAAGTGAAAATCACTGTAAATAACTGGGCGTAGAAACAATTATCACTCAGATATTGCGAGTAAATTAGTAAATTACTAGACATTTTTGAAGCAGAAAGACTGAAATAGCATTTTGCAAAACATACTTATACTAAAGATTTTTATATTCCACAATTAATTAAAGAAATGGCAAGTAACACATTAATGTATAACTTAGATTTTTTTCTTATTTATATAGTTATTTATTTTTTGCAGTGCAATCAAGCGTCCAGCACTGCAAAATGATTTAATTCATCAAAAATAGGAATATATATATATATATATATATATATATATAATATTTTGTTTTTGTTCCACATCAGGATAATTGAAAATGAACTACTCAAGACAAAAGTATGATTTAAAAAAATAACTAAATAAATAAATGAAAGACATAGTGACCTATAATGTTCAAATGGTAATACCAGTTTATTAAATGATTATCATATTATTATTAATATGGTATTTGCATGCTTCTGCAAAAAGCAATTATTTGTTCCTGCACTTTGGATGTGCAGAATTTTTCCTTAAAGAATAGTAAAATGTCCAAAAAATCATGTTAATATTTATTTTTCCTAAATGTGATTGTGTATTTAAAAAGTCACTGTGTCTTAGAAAGGCTAAGAACGTAAAGGACAACTGGCCCCTAACGGTGGTCCTGCAATGGTCCCTAATCCTGTGATAAAACCACTTGAGCTTTAGAATTAGAAAAAGAAGGACAAGCGAACAAGCGAACAAGAAAGAATTCAAGCTTATGGACACAGTTGAGACATGTGAGTGAATCAGAAAGTGAAAGACGATAAAGGTGTAAAAATCTGCAATATTCCACAGACTGCGGCTCTGTCAGATTTTAATCCGCAGAGCAGCTGTTCCAACTCATTTTCCAGGCCTGGGGAGCGAGCTGAACCGGAGCATCTAGAGCGACTCTAGAGTGACTAAGTCATGTTTGGGAGAAAGTTAAGCCTGTCATGGCTGAACGGCCTCATCCATCTCAACCGAGATTGTTAGTGGGCCGAATATGTGCAGATATTCTTCGCTACTGATTAAAGTTTTCTGAAGCGAGATACAAACGGTTTCTCTTCGGCGCTGGGAAATTCAGATCCAGTTTTTTTGTAAGATGCATAACGGTCATAAAACTGGCTGCTAATCAAATCCTCAGGATTCATGAAAGTCACATCTGCTAGTCTTAGGGACTGATTAATTAAAAGTTGATTGAAGTGAAGTTGCAAGTTAATTGAAGTGAAGTATTCTGATTTTCTTCAAACCAAGTGGAACGACAATAATTGGTTTCAGAAATAATATTATGTTAAAATTATTTTGAAATGTCCAAATTAATACTTCGCTTGATTTGGCCATTTTGTGATTTTTTATTTACGCATTTTATTGTTTTATTTATATTTTTCTTCTTTTTTTTTATTGGCTAAAAAATGAGATTAAAAACACATTATTAAATTCAGCAAAAACAAACAAATACATAATATATATCTCATCAGCAAATCCATAAATAACAGTAAAGTTGTGAAATATTATAACAGCATAAAATAACTCTCTTCTACTTGACTATATTTTAAAATGGAATTTATTTCTGTGACACAAAGCTGCATTTTCAGGAGCAACGTTTTTTGTTTTTTTTAAAAAACTTAATTATTCCAAACTTTTGACCACAGGTATATATATTTATTTTTGTGTGTAAAACTGTATTCAAACCATTATATCTGCTGTGCAGCGTACTCTTGACTGGGGTCGAATGTTTCTGAATTCAGATCCTGAAATATCCAGGAGTGTTAATGACTGAGTGTGAGCTGCACATCCACCCAGGCTTAAAACAGGCAGGTGTGACCCTGCAGCTGTATGTGATAATCTCTCTCTCTCTCCTTAATTATACAAAACACAAGTACATAATTAGATATAATTTTTGATGTCGACCCTCGTTTTCGGCACGAAGCAAATGAATTTAATTCAAAATGACCTTCAGTGGCCGGTAACATTTCTTTACCAAATAAAAGGAAACTCATTACATACATTTAAATAAAAAAGTTAAAAAATAAATCGACTGTTAAAGAATTTTCCTTACAATGACTCTAGTAAGTAGCAATTTAAACGTAAAATGTAAATAAGCAGGCATTTACATGGATAGCATTTTTCCACAGCTGTGACATAAGTGCTACTTTCTGCCATCTTGAACAAAGTAATATCTCTGTTTGCCATTTGTTTAAAGTATCTTCAGATCTTGAGCAGCATCTGGTCCACCTGATCTATAACCAGTGCATTTCTCTATGCCGTATTACGCAGAAGTCCTAAAACTCCTCACGGCACTTGTTCACTCAGTAAAAGCTTTGTTCAGTAACTCATTCCACCTTTTTTATTTACACTTAATATCATTAATGACCTTCTAGGCCTGCTTTAATTATTCACAGCCACCAAACAAGCCAAAATGTAAATCTATTCGTCAGACGTGAAGCTACGAAATTCAAGCGCAAACCTGAAGACACACAGACCCGCTCTCTCTCTTTCCTCTCACAGCAAAAACACTAAACATATCCAAATCAACTTTTACATTTATTAAAATACTGATAGAAGTAGTTTAGATAGATAGATAGATAGATAGATAGATAGATAGAATTAAATGGATTTTCTGTTAAATGAACACCACATAGTTTAATATAAAACCTATTTAGCTGTAATATAATTAATTCATTATTATTTAATAAATATAAACCCATTTATTATAAAATAAATTACTAATTTATAAAATAATGATGAATCAAATCATATGTCATTTTAATTAAGAAAATAATAACTTTAAATAGATAATATAGTAAATAAATGACAAAATGTCACTTTCTCTGCTCTAAAGCCTTTAATCGAGCCAATAAAAGCTTGAAGTCATCCAGCAATATAATAATAATATTGCATATTTGCTTTTCCAGTTTCGACTGACCCAGTGCCGCTGTTTTCTCTGGAACGGACACAGGTATGATTCAGTGCAATATAAACAAGAAAATATGTCAATTTCAGACCGAGAGATAAATCTGTTGCAGTCTGCATACTAAGAAACCACCTACACTATACAGTAATGTGCACGTATCTTATCAGCGGCTGTGCATAAACATACCTTTACACTCAAAAGAATACTGATTTTTAAACGTCCTATTCATGTCCATTAAATCACAGAATAATTCGTTGTTTAAATTGCACCGTTTCAATCAATTAAGGAGCCCGGCTGTGCACAGTAACTATTGTACTTTAAATGGGAAACAGGCCGGTGCTTGCTAGCCCAAAGAAAAACACACGCTCCCTGGTTCTGTGAGCGTGCGGCGGGGGCATGGAAGTAAAATTGTTTTAATAGAACCACTGTAAAACTCAGGAATGAATTACACATGACACACGCAGCGCAAGCCAACTGTCCGCCATGGCAGAAATATAAACAACTGCAGCGTATGAGAGAGAGACTGCACTAACTCACACAGGACAACCTCAGGAACAATCGGGAATTAAAGCCAGCCATATCACTGAAGACAAAGAATCTCTAGAAACCAGGGAAAATAGCCGTCAGCCCCGTTCAACTCTGCACTAACGATTGTGAGTTTGGAAACACGCGTAATGAATGAGAATTTCTCCCGGTTTCTGACATGATTGAAATGGCGGATCTGAAAACAGCAGTTTTGAAAGCTGTTGTGTTTCTCAGTTAAAATCACTTTCTCAGAGTTTGCATTTAAGTCTTTAAAAAGCATGTTAGCTGTGTGTGTGTGTGTGTATTTTATGTAAGAGCATGCACAAAAACAGAGCAGACTTTTTTTTTTTTTTTTTAATATAGTAACATAAAAATATCATATAATCAAATTAATATATTTTGTAAAAGTTTGAGATCTTAAAACAATTTATAGCAAACTTTATCATGCTAGAGAAAACAAAAAGTGATCCTGAAACAGTTGACTGCTCCATATGATGTGGCAAAAGATGTAAAACACACAGTATGAACATCTATGCATAAATAATTTACTCTATATAATGCAGATTTTAAAACAAAATAAAAAAATTCACAGAAACTTTGCACTGCTGTAAAACAACTAATAAACTACAATAAAGTACTGCAAATAATTTCCTATAAAAACTTGATGAATTAACAATGTTAGGCATACATTTGCAACTCTTATGCATTTGTGAACACTTCAAGAAACTATAACTTATGCATAAACAGATTACATTAGAGATCATGCAAATTTTACACCAGATACATTTAAACAACCCCAGAATGTCTCCAACTGTATTTCACTAATTCCTCCACCCCAAAGCATTACAAAAATGCATTTGTCAAAGTTTGCATGTAAAAAAATAAAAAAGCACAATATGCACAAGCATTCGTGTGTTTAGATCAGAAAAACTGGCGAACTGGTATATAGGGGCAATGCTGGCGACCTTTGACATTACCCAAAAAAAAAACAAAAAAAAAATCATAGGGCGAACCGATCAAGTTCAAGACTCGCAGCAACAGCGTTAAACACTGGACTTTCCGAAACCCGCGCGCGTCTTACAATCGCTCCAAGTGAAGCTATTCAGAACGGGACGAAGAGAGAGAGAAAAAATACGACACGAAGCGCTAAACTCGCAGTTCGAGATCTATCTAAACATATCCACTCCTCCTCCCCGGCGCTCCTTTTATATTAAATCAATTTCCAGCGAAGCGCCATTTTCTGCCCAAACCATGCGCACTGAAAGCGCGTAAAGAAGGTCAGCTGGAGACTTGCCACCAAACGCGCGCTCCAGGACAACACAAACAGTCCCGCGGTCGAGGAGAGCAGCTGACAGACGCGTACGCGAATCAATCAAGCAGAAGAAGAAGGAACGCTTTACCTGTGTGAGGCAGTATGGAGAGTACATGCTTATATGTGAGATGCGTGACTGAAGCGGGATGGAAGTGGCATTGCCGTCCCGCTCTCGCTCACTGCACGCTGCTGTAACTCCGCCTAAAGCGGCTGAAAGTGAAAGCTTGCACAAAGTTTTGCTAGGAGAAAAACTTTCTCTCTCTCTCTCCCTCCCTCCCTCTTCTCTCTCTCTCCCTCTCTCTCTCTCTCTGACCGAACACGCGTCTTGTGAGTCTGACGGATATGCGTCTCAATGAGTGTAAACGCTTGCGTGAACTCTAGATA
The DNA here is from genome assembly GCA_032357425.1 of Enteromius argenteus. Classification (NCBI taxonomy): domain Eukaryota; kingdom Metazoa; phylum Chordata; class Actinopteri; order Cypriniformes; family Cyprinidae; genus Enteromius; species Enteromius argenteus. The sequence goes on from JAUCMR010000071.1 coordinate 2,627,669, forward strand.
AGGTAAGATTTACGCATTATAGCGTAGTAAAGCAGAGTAAAAAAAGCGCCTCATGTGGAAACCTCCACACTTTCTAGACATACGTCAAAAATATGCGCGAACCATAGGCATTAAGTTACACCAAATAGATTTTCACATTTCTTTTACATTATACAGTGTTTAACAGATCATTAGTGGATTCTAGATTCTAGGATTGTATGTTTTAATTATTTAAATATATAGTAAAATATGCGATATTCATAAATGGATATTTGTCTAAGCATGTTTGACGCTTAGGAGATATCTAGCGCCACTTTAATATATATTAAATCACTCATGTTAAGCATTGTATATATATATATATATATATATATATAATGTTAATACTATAATTAAATGTAAATATGTATGAATGTAAATATTCATTGTTAAATGAACTGTTTTGGCATGAAATGTCCCTTAAAATGTCCTAATTTATATATGGTAGTGAAAAACTAAAGTTTAAAAGCTTAAAATATAAACAAACACATTTACTTATATGTGATTAAAGATAGTCTTAAAACATACAAATGTTAAAATTGTGACATTTTTAAAAGGTTAAAATAAATTTGACTTAAAAAATGAAGGGGAAAAAAGAATAAAAACTTATTCTGATATAAATCTGAGATTTGATAGCTAATAAATAAATAAATACCATTTTTTATAGGATCAAAACTCACAATTTTTACAATTTAGCAATTAAAATGTATATTTTTCTTTATCTTTTCTCACAAAAATTTGTGTTTTCTAAACTTTTCTAATGCATCTTATTCTTCACTAATATTGTCAACTATGAATATAAATATATATTAAATAAGCATGCATGAGTAAGGGAAGGTGTTTTGAACAAAAGATAAAGGAAGGTTGAATAATGAGGTTTTTGCCAAGACATGCAGACATACTTCATAAATAAACTTTATGTGCAATGAAGTAAAAATAAGTGACAAGTTGCAATTTTTTGCATGTTTGCCTTATGAATGTCAATTTAACGTAAGCTATAAAAGAGTAAATATATAGTCTATATAGCTAATATCTATTAGCAGACGGTCTTCTGGACTACAACACTCGAGCGCACACTGTAGAGAAAGCAGCGCCTGTCGCTTTCCAAACTTCTAAATGAATGCCTTGCAGAACACATGAAAGAAGTGAACATTAAGGCAAGAGCAGGCGGCGAGTGGAGGTATAGGGTTTTGGAGCGCGTCCCTGGGTGGGGATTTTTGGTGGGGGTGAAGTCATTGAGCAGAACCGGAGCTGAAGGCTGGATGTGCCACCGGAGGCCTGGAGATTTATGAGGCCCGACTGCCTGTGCAGTTCCACCGCAAGCCACTGCAGGGGAAACAAAGAGAGAGCCGGCACTGTGCGGCCAATTACAGCCCTCTGCCAAGGGATCCAGGGAGCGACAGAGAACTGGAGATGGAGGGAGAGTCGGCTGCAGATGGGAGGAAGCCGGGGGAGTCAGGAGAGAGAGAGAGAGAGAGAGGACGACCACACAGGAAACACATACCTGCGTGAATCATCAGCGCTTCTCACCGTTTACCTTATGTGACCTTTGACCTGGCGTGTGCTCACGAGTGCTTCGCCAATAACATGTCCTTAAACACTTAGGTTTGATGTTTGAGGTTCGAATTGATAGATTTATAGAAGGGAAAGGGGAAATGTCACATGGATATTTCAAGGAAACAAAAGAAAAAAATACTTATGGAAGATAGCACTTAACCCATTCGTTAACACTGGTTAATGAATTAGGTCAAATTATCTAACAACGAGCAATTCATTTCTTATAGTATTTATTAATCAGGCAATAATTAGGTTAACATTTATAGATTTATTAAAGGGAAACATGTTTATTCTTCTAGTTTTCACAATATTTTTAAATCACCTTTTGTCTTTTATTATTGTTATTCAAAATATTCTTTATTTATTTATTTCAATTCACAAAAATGGTCCAGTATTGTTACATATAAAGCAAAATATTCTAAATAAATATAAAATAATAATAAATATACATGTATTTTCTGTGTATATATTTATATACATATAAATTACATCATATATAAATATATTTAATATATATAAAGGTAACATATCTTTCTTAAATATAAACGTGTGTGTGTGTGTTTATATATTCATAATAAATATACACAACACACACATCTATTATGCAAACAAAAACTTATTTTGGATCTCAAATTATTGATGTATTTAATTATTTGACTACTAAATGAATATTTCAAAAGCACAAATAAAAAAAATGAAATAAAATTCATTTAAGAAGTAAATATGAAATATTTTATTAATAACAACTGTTTAATGTTAGTTAATGTCAGCTTTAACCCTTTGCATAATGTTAAAAAGATACACCTTTTTAGTATGTTTACTTAATAAATATCAGTGCTTTAGAATGATATTTTTATTGATAGTTCATAAATGCTAACAAATGAACCTTACTGTATAGTGATGCCATGAAATACATAAAACAATGTACAATAGAAAAATGCAAAATACTTTAAGATGCAGGAAAGTATGTCACACTGTAGATCATATTTCATGTCAGCTACCCATAGACAGCTTGTATTATTAAATAATGTTCATTTTTTGGAATTAGTAAACTGCTGAAAGGCATAAAAGCAGGTGGATTTAAAACTGAAAGGAATTTCCTTGTCATTTCTACCCGAAATCCTGAACTGATTTGTAAGAAAATGCCACAAAACCAGTTTAAAGGCCTGCAGTGGTAAGAGGAGAGGAGTTTCTCCAAACCGAAGGAACGTCATGCACGACGTGATAACTCATGTACCACCTCTCAATGTGCCCCACAGTTAGTGGTTTGAGTGGGTACAAGACTGCTAAACTAACACATGACAGAACCACACGCATGCAGTAAATCAGCAGCTGCTGGATAACTTTACACACAGCATTAGATCTACATTTACAATCACTTATTTGGCAAATGCAAAGGTGTTTAGATCATTTGCATGTAGCAATGTAAAGGGCTGGAAAATTTCCAGCAACTTTCCACAATTTTCCAAACATTTCCATCATTTTCCAAAAGCTTCCTCCCCAAAAAATAATTCCACTCTTTCAAACTTGTATGCCTGGATATCAAAACCATGACATTTATTTGCTTTACCAGTTGAGCTACAAAAACAAAGCAAAACTGCAAGTGAAAGCTCGACTTGTTCTGCGATTCAAGGTTTATATATTGCATGCTTATTTTTCTTCTGAAGTTGAAGTTCATTGGTTTCAAAGGCACATATTTCAACAATAAATAGATACAGTACGGGTCAAAAGTTCAGAAAAGCAAACTTTTTCTTTTCTTTTTTTACAGTGTTTCTTTGCTCATCAGCGTTTTTTAATCACAAACACAGTAACTGTAAAAAAAAAAAGTAAATATTATTAGAACTTACAATATCTATTTACATTTGAATACATTTTAAAATAGTATTTATTCCTGAGATGCAAAGCTGTATTTTCAGCATCATTACTCCAGTCTTCAGTGTCACATGATCCTTCAGAAATCAATAAATGAATAACTACATTTTATTCAACAAGGATGTGTTAATTTGATCAAATGACAGCAAAGACATTTATAATCTTACAACGATTTCTATTTAAAATAAATTCTTTTGATGTTTCTGTTCATGAAGGAATCATGAAACAAATGTATCATGCTGTCCACATATAATATAAGAACAATTATTATTAGTTGAGCACCAATAACTGATTTAATTGAGCATCTAATCATATTAGAATGATTTGTGAAGCACTGAACAGTGTAGTAACGATGCTAAAAATTCAGCTTTGATCACAGGAATAAATTACATTTGAATATATATTCACACAGAAAGCAGTTCTTTAAAATTACAATAATATTTCAGAATATTACTGTTTTTCACAGTGTTTCTGAAATACAAATGCAGCCTTGGTGAGCAGAAGAGACTACTTTCAAACTTTGACCAGCAGTGTATGAGAAATGTTTTCTCCTCCCTAACTTTGCTGTCTGCATGCATGATTTAGTAATATTTGCATTTAGCCTTGTTGTTTTGCTTTTTTTCTCTGTGGTCACATTTTAGGTCAAGACTCAGCATTGATTCGATATGAGGTTCATAACCGAAGCACCAATTCATTAACTACTATAAGACATCATGCCGAAACTTTTAATGAACTGCTGCTGGTTTCTCCACAAAATAAAAATAGAAAAGCATAGAGCTATAAAAACACAGCCAGGCCCTCCTTTTCCTCTAAATGAACTGGACGGACGATATCGTCTGACACATTCCTGATATCCACCGCGGCTATATTTTACACCCTTCTGTACTCCCAGCCAATCGCGTTTCATCATTTTTCCCTCCATTTCTGCGACTGCCTGCTCCCTGAGATGCTGGAGCAACCCAGATTTTTTTTCTCCTCGAAACGCTGGCAAAAGCGATCGGCTGGAAACGAGGCTCCCAGCTCATTAACGGTCTCATTTTCAGTCATCCACAGACTCCCCTTCCCATCTCTCCATCTCTCCGTCCCACCCTTCTGTTTTTATGACCGTTTTATTTCACTCCCATCGCTGTAAATCCAGCACGCTCGCTGGGTGGAATTTTAAAAGCTGTACTTTTTTCTGTTTTTTCTTCGCCCTCCCTTTCGCGCCGTCCTGCCCTCATGTATACTTCTTATTTTATAGAAGTATGCACGTTATAATTTTCATTTCCCACAAGAAAACAGGCTCCGGTGGAGTTATGAGGCTCACTTTCTGCGCAGTGTTTTTCTGTGTTTCACTGCATATGCATATGTGCATGTGGAAATAATAATGATGGTTACGGTGATTCTTTGACTCTGTAACATCAGTAACAGTAATGCTGGAGCAGTAATGGAGTAATAAGCAGACGTACCCTGTAGGAATCCGACACTACGAAGCACTCTGGTATCCCAGGACCTCTGGACGGGTCTTCATTCACCAGAAACGGTTCGGTGGCCTGAAACATAATCAATAACATCATCAGCATTACAGTCACAATGCCTTTGCTACTTTTTACCATTCGCTCTAA
>JAUCMR010000071.1:2632819-2649287 GCA_032357425.1 Enteromius argenteus
TATAAGTACATAAACAGTCATATATATTAGTCATTTAATTTAAATGTATTTTTAAAATGATATACATACTATTAAAGATTTAAGATTATTTTGTTATATACAAGTATGATTTTATTATAAATACAATTCATCCCTCACCAATTTTATATATATATATAAAATACAAAAAAATATAAAAAGTAAAAATACATAATATTTATTATTATTATATATTTAGATATTTTGTATTTTAATAAATGTAAAATTGTCATACATAACAATTTTATTATTTACTTGGTTGTTTAAAATTATTTAATTGTATTCATGTTATACAATTATTCATTTTAGATATAATAATGTTAATCTTTTATTTTAAACACTAATGTATAAAATATATTGTATAAGTATAATATATATATATATATATATATATATATATATAAAATAAATAATCAATACTATTACATAGTCTAAATACATATAATCTATATAGTCTTTTTTTTTTTTATAAATACATATAAATATTTCAACAAACATAGACAAGAGTAGACACCTGAAGACTGGCTCTTTTGGCTGAAGCCAGTAAAATCTATTCTGATGGTTGTGAGCGAACACATCAGATGTTGTCCTAACTTTGTGCTGGAGCTTCATCTTAAACTCAGTGCAGCTCTGCATGCGCCACACTCTCCGAACTGGTTCCCGTTCACACCTCCTGACTTCCCAGTATATCCGTGACTTATTCAGCACAAACCTCTCACACAGCAACTCTTTCTCCTGACACGACCGCCAAAGTGGTTTGTGTTTCTCTCTCTCAGAGTGTCGTGTCCATTCATCCCAGTTCATTTGTATGCTGGGAGCTGCTCTGACTGGGTGTGCGGAACTGAATGAGACCTCATTCCAGTTTATCCATCAGCAGGACGATGTTAAATCACACAGTAAAGCCGGGGGCAAAAGCAATGTCTGCTCACACAGCGGCATTATGGGGCAAGAGGTCTGTACCAGTTGATTTTCAGTAACGTGATTAACTAGTACACAAAGACCCAGACTAAAAGATCAGCTACTCACGAGCTGATCGTGATGAGACTTAATGGAGAGCATGGTCATTTCTACATGAAGTATCAGGATTGTCTTGGATGCTTCTGCTAAAATTCATTTAGAGATAGACACAAATGTGACTCACACCAATATACAGTAAAAATACATTGATATAAAATAAATGATGATCAGCTCAGATCATCTTGGTCAAATTTGATGAGAAATATTTGAGTTCATATTGAGAAATCTGACTGCAGGTTTTCTTTAGGGCATGTTAGTTCCGGACAATAATTAAATCTGTGCATAAAATCTGCATGCAAAAGTGTGCATGAAAAAAATCTTGATTCATTAATAACTTTTTACTATGAAGTCTTTTGGAAAATGTTTTAACAACTGAAACCAAAGGTACGCAAAAATCATTTTGGGTAGCCTTATAAACATTAAATTTTATGAAGAGTAAATTTGATAAAATTACATTTAATACATAGATATTTCATATATATATACATCATTGTGTATACACATTATTTCATACTTGCATATATATATATTGATAAAATCATAATATATATTGATACATTTATTTAAAATGAAATAATAGATTAAAAACAAAATTGATCTAAAATATTTTTTCATCTTACATATTAATTTATATATATATATATATATTAGTTTTTGCTAAGAAACAGTGAGTAGTCTAGACTAAAAAGATATATTTAAGATTAAATAAATAACACAGCTATAATTTATTAAAATAGAAATACAATATTTAGTGCTGCCAAACAATTAATTGTGAATAATCACATCCAAAATAAAAGTTTTTGCTTACATAATACGTGCAGTGTGTATATTTATTATGTGTATATAAATACACACAGCATATATTTTGGAAATATTTACGTGCATATACATATATATATTTTGCATTCTTATTTATTATATTATATATAAATATATTTAATATGTAAACATGAAATTTTTCTTTAATATATACATGCATGTGTTTGTTTTTAATAATAATCATAAACAAAGACAATCATATAAAATAATAAATAGACACAGCACACACTTTTATTTTGGATGTGATTTATCATTTGACAGCACTAATAATATTTATTTTATATGAATCAGAGTGTATGCATATATATATATATATATATATATATATATATATATATATATATATATATATATAGGCTATATATACACACACACACACTTAAGTAAAAGATTTTAGATTTCTTTTTTTTTTATCAAATGAGACTTCCCACGACTTTTGAAGAGACTCCCAGTATCCCAGATGAGGAGAATTCCTGTTGTCCTTAAGAAAAAGATATATACTGTATTTTAGTGCAGTTGAGATTGGAGCAAACTCTGCTGCACACATTCCCTGGATTAAACCTGTCTCTAAAATGCACTCCTATAAAAATACATGCAGCACTAAAATAACAGACGCATAGATGTGTATGCGCGCACACACACACACACACGATGCTATAATAGATCCCAGACACTGGCTAACCAAAATGTGGCTGCAACACCAGCTATTCATATCCACAGCAATGAAAGGCTGCATACGCTCTCGCTCTCTCCTCTCACAACACATCCATAAGTCAAAGTGCTTAACTAAACAAACTGTAGAACGACAACTAAGACTCAACCCATCCAACTGGTTGTTACTCTCAGAAAGTGTGCACTCTTAAAAATACAGGTCTCAAATGTGGGTTTTCACAGTGATGCCATAGAAGAAGCATTTCAGTGAACAGTTCTTAAAAGAACTGCCTTTCTTTGTGAAGAACATTTTAAATATTTAACTCTTTCCCCAAACTCTAGTGGAACGGAAAGATTCCATGGATGTTAAAGGGATAGTTCACGCAAAAATGACAATTCTGCCATTATCTACTCACCCTGTTTTTCTGTTAAAGACAAAACAAGATATAATGATAACCAAACAGTAAATGGTCTTCGTTGACTTCCATGGTTGGAAAAAAACTATGGAAGTTACCAATATTCTTCAAAATATCTTCTTTTGTATTCAGCAGAAGACATTTACGCAACGAACGAAAACATCCTGCAAAGTTTTAAATCTGAAAGTTATTGTCTATAGAAATAGAAAGAGTCGACTCACTGGATCACTGAAACGAGTCGTTTTTAAAAAGAATCCCAAGCCATTTCATCTTGACGTCAAAATTAAACATTAGCATATTGCCCGCCATTTTGTTGATTGCGCACAGACCCGGGAAAACGTAAAAACTTGTTCTGAATGAAAACGCTAATTCATTCTTCACCATCATTGCTGCTTTTGGAGCGCTTAAAAATAGCTGTTTTCACGGTAAGGCTGTACACAAAGCAGCACAAAAGCTGCTTTATCAGGCATTATGATGAAATTAAAATGAGACCAATCGACCAATCAGAGCAGATTAGCCTCACATAAAGGAGGGGTCTGGAAAAATTAATTGTTGAGCAAATCGTTTAGGAGTTGCTGAACAAGTAAGGTAAAAATAAATGTATTTTATAATGAAATTAAAGTGTTTTTTTGACCTTGCATGCATGTCAACCTGTCAATCAATGTTTAATTTATTTGTGTTAACTGTCCTTAAAGTATCATATATATATATATATATATATATAGATATATACATATTATCCTCTTCATAAAACAGCTTTTCTAATGAATAGAAGCGATGGACAGAGAAACAGGCAGGTCAGACAAAGTGACAGATGAGTCCCTCTTTTCCGCTCGGTTTGAAATTCACACTTTAAAGTATCATGGTTTGTCTGAGTCTACGCTGATTGTTTGATGTAGTTCCCTGTAGATCTGTCCCCCTTCTCCCTCGCTGTGGATGTTTATGGAGCGTGGTACTGTATCAATTAAACATGCCACCCTTTTCTATATATACGCAGCATATGCCCGATCCATATGGCCAGCCCTGAGCGAAACCGCTCCCTAGGCCCTTCATAATTAACTCTTGAGTATCAACATAAACATATTCAGAGGCGTACGACGGACAGCCATATTCAAAATGTCTGCTGATGGGAAATTATGGGCCTGTTACATTTCATGTCTGCTCACAGGGGATCCCAAAATTGCCCTGCTATGAAGATTATAGGTAGTAATGCATAATGTGAAACGTGAATCGTATAGCAATCGCAACAAAAGTGTGATGAATGCGAGCGATATGGGACATGTTTGTTTGAAAATCATGGTAGGAAAGAAAAAGAAAAAAAACTATAATCAGTACTATAATTGTGCTTGAGCTGGTTGTTACTTTCAGAATGTATAAAAACAGAAACTTAAATGACTGAATGAACTAGTTTCTTACATTGACATGAGAAAATGTGAGTGGTCCATGGCATTTTAAGTTGCTTTCCAGTATCAAAATCTTAACGGGATTGTTGACACTTGACGGTAGCCATTGACTTCCATAGTATTTCTTCCACACTACGGACCGTCAAGTGTTTGGCTACACGCATTCTTCAAAATATCTTCTTTTTGTGTTCAACAGAAGAAATAATCTATACAGGTTTGTAACAATAATAACAACAGAAATAACCATTTCTGCTAAAACAGCATTGAAATGACTGTACTGTGAATGAAAAGCAACGAGAGACTTTGCTGAAGTTTCCTGCTTCTCAGATGTTTCTCCTGAGATAAAGGCCCTATAGTTTCTCCCCTAAAGTTTCACAAGAGATCTCAAGTGTCCCCACATGTGCTTAGATTCTCTAGAAAACTTCTAGATTTTACAGATTTTACAAAAACTTTAACCAAACGTCAAAGATCTCAATGTTTACACATATTTCCTAGCAATCTGAGCTGCTATCCATATCCATTTTATGGATTGTGGTATTCTCCTATACTCATTTATATCATTATATATATATATATATATATTATGTGACATTATCTTCATGACATTACATAAATACATGTGTATTATGTGTATTATGTGTAGATAGATAGATAGATAGATAGATAGATATGGGTGAGAAATGTAACTGTCCTGAAAATAATGTGACAATATATCACTCATCTATGCCCTTTCTAAAACCACACCCACCAAAAACATATTAGCAAATCAGAACATGCAAAAATAGGTCCGAAGCAGATAGTGTGTTCTGATTGGCTGGTCTTCTTAGTTACCTTAAAAAAGTGCAAATGCTTCCAGTTCTTTAGCATGGCTAAACAATGGTTTGTCTCATGTCTCATGCTTCTGAAAAAAATCCTAACCCAGCAGCCACACAACATCATAAGACATTGATATTTGGTCAAATGTTGGTTGCAACATCAGGTGACCAAAATCCAGTGTAAATTCAACATCTAATCTCAATGTTAAGTTGATGGCCAATGAAGACATCAGCTTACATTGATATTTTGTTGTTTTCAGGTTGTGTAATGCAAAATCCAACATTAATTCAATGTCAAATTGACATAAAAAACTGACGTCAACCCAAATTTTCACTTTCTACCAAAATTTCCAATGTCAACATGACGTTACATAAGCGTCCAGTCCAGTTTTTGGGGGGAAATAAGACTTTTGAAGAATCTGGTAAGTTTCATGCTTGCATGTTCACATACTATAGGTTTAACTTCACAACAGCAATAACCCAATTTAAAACTACCCTCACGATATCCCTCTTCACATCCTAATTCATGTGTTCACAGATAAGAGAAACTGACAGTCGACAGAACTTCTGCATAACTGTTAACGCTCTACAAACCCAGGTAACACGGCAGACACATCAAAGCCGAGCGAGGGAGGGAGGGGGATTTGTTTTTTAAAAGCAGCGAGGGGGGGAATATATGAAAGCAGAAATGTATGCCGTGTGAACGCTTGCCAGGGCCACTTCAGGGAGAAATGCTGGAAAAACGTGATATTTCATACCTCCATCTCTAGAGGAGATGGAGAGAACGAAATGAGCGCAGAACAGGAGTAATAATGAAGCCGAGGAGGAGGGTGGGCTGTCAGATTGCTTATTGTTTGTTTTCAGAGCTGTTTGGGCACTAAACATTGATTCTGTCAGCACAGGAACTGCAAGCCAGAGTCGTGTCTGATTATGGGCTATTATACAGGATGAATCATTATTTTACTGCATTAAATACAAAAATATAAGATATTTAAAGTTTTTAATTAAATGGCTTGTTAGTGTTAGTGGAAAAACTAAGGCAAGGGAGCGACATTAAAAATAATTTGATTAAATTTGCCATTGTCTGAAGACAATACACGCTAACACAATGCTGTGTGTTGTTGCCAGGGTGTTGCTAAGTGTTTTAAATTCCTTGTTTGCTAGGAATCATTCATGGTCGTTAGACAAAAAAGTTTAATGCTTATTGTTAGAGGTTAGAGATGTCACTACTAGACAATCTGAACACAAAAAAACATATTTCTCCATAGATGACCATTTAAAATCAGCTCTATTGCTGTTTTGAATCAATGCAGTGGTTCCCCTGTTGCTGAATCAGTGCCACAGAAAAAGTTTGTTGTGAACATGAGTTTATTATCTGTTTTTAATGCGAAGCAATGAAAAGAAAAGATCATATGCAATGTCTTTCTGATGTTTTTACATGCATGCTAAATAGAAACAATATAGCTTTCAATGCGACCAGTAGAGTCTGATTCACAAACATATCAGTCGTGTTCGATTTTTGCCAGGTTTTTTTTTTTATTCTATCAAAACAGATCAGTCTGAGTCATCATGAACAAATTATTCATGTAATCCAGTTATTTTTAGTGAATCAAAAACTCATCCAGTGTAGTTTGATTCCTGAACAAATGACTCATATGAAACAGTTCTATTTTTATTGAATCAAAAAACATATAAGCGAATAGTGTGGTCTGATTTCTAAATAAATGACTCATGTGAGCTGCTTCTTTTTCTTTTTAGTGAATCAAAAAAACTCGACTCGAATATGTCGGTTCTTTTCATCAAATCAAAAATTCAAAGCATGACCAGTGTAATCTGATTCTCAAACTAATGACTCCTATGAGCTGGTTCTTTAAAGCTGATTCTCAAACAAATGATTCTTATGAGCCGATTCTTTTTTAGTGAATCAAGAGCGATTAGTGTAGTAGAACTTTAATTCCAGAGTATGTTCTTTTAATAATTTTGTTGTATAAAATTAATTACCGTTTCATCTCGTCTAACGGCTACTTCACTGAACTGAGTGGTTACTATATTGATACTTAATATATACATACACAATACATGCAACTGGAAGGTAAACAGATATTTCTGTCCAGGTATATTTTTTTATACCATAATTAATAAAAATGCTATAATTTCAGACTAATGCTGGGCTATAGCAGCTCATCTACATGCAGTTATGACAATAAACTGATGTAAATGACAACATACTGATAACCAGAGTTTCATCAACATCGCAACACTGGCTTGCGATAAAGGAAAAAGCTAAAACCAACAGCCAATTAATCAGAGACATCTGTGTCAAATGAGTTGGTCATAATGCTGATTGGTCATAAGATCAAGTCTAGTTGACAGGGAAACTAACAGCACTCCACCACAGGGGGCGCTAACACGTGGCACAAATGCTTTTCAGTTTGGCTCTCGGAAATAACGTCTTACATCTTAAATTTCAAATACGTGTAATTGCTACACTAACATCAATACCTCCTCTCACTAAAACGAATCAAACGCTGACTGCACAATAAAGGATTTTGACATCAATTACATATTCTGCATCTTTGTCCATTATTGCAGTCAAATCTTGGTAAACAAGGATGCATTGTTTGTTACAGTAGAACTTTTCTTCATTTTCTCTTCCAGGTGCGTCTCTCTTTAAGCGTCTAGCTGTTTGAGGAATGTGACTAGCTGTCAACTCTTTTCTAACTATCTCGCTTCATATCTTTGATTGTTGTTTGGAAGCTTAATTAAATTCGTTTTTTAAGAGAAGACGTTAATCCCATGTGGAGTCAGCTTTGAATAGATTCCCTCGGTTCTTTCTGCAGTGGCCTATTTGGGTCCGTGCCATTTAAGAGAGCGGGTAAACAAATAATTATCCACATTAATGTGCTGATATTCAGGCCCATCTGGAAATCATCAACAAGTACAAGCCTATATTGCATCAGTCGTGCAATCAAATATAATTTGGATTTCGAAGCTAGTCGAAGTGGAGGAGAAGCGAAAACTATGTGTGCAGCGAGTTGAAAATAAAGAAGGCCGATGCATAAATTAGCCCAACATTTAGATTCTGAAATGAGGACACCTGGGTAATGTGCTTTAGTTGACTGCCAATAGCTTGATGTCTCCTCAGATCGGCTTATTGTGGCCTGTCTGGTGAGAAGTAAAAATCAAGCCATCTGAGGTTAAAGCCGAGCTAACTCTGAGCAGATGTTCTCGCATGAAGATCCCAAAATTCAGCCAACGTGGTATTCAAATGCAAGTTCTTCGTTTTTTTGGTTTTTTTTATATTGACATATACTGTAAAAAGCTGTTGAATCTGGCCAACAAATTTCATTCTATATAAATGCTAAAAAATAAAAATAAATGGCTTTGTGTGTATTTTACACACTCTCAGAAATAAAGGTACAAAAGCTGTCACTGGGATGGTACCTTTTCAAACGGTAAACTTTTGTACCTGTTAGGTTCACATATGTATACGTTAAGTACTACTATGTACCTTTAAGGTACCAAAAGGGACCCTTAGGTACAAATATGTACCTTTTGAAAAGGTACTGCCCCAGTGACAGCTTTTGTACCTTTATTTCTGAGAGTGCACATATCCGGCTTCATACAGCAGACATACATTATTATTTAACCCTCAAAAATTACGTTATCACCAATCTTCATCAGCTTGTTTTCTTTCAGTCAGCATAGGTTTTGCATTTCTTTTTGGAACTGATTGATCATAGGCCACCTCGGTCTGAGCTCATGCACCCCAGTTTATAAGTAAAACACTATTTGTGGGTGATTTAAAAAATGCGCACTCAAAAATGGAGGTGCATGTCTGCATGAGCTCAGATCAATGAGGCCTACAATCTGTGCTAACTGAAAGACATCAAGATCGATTCCAATATTTGGCAATAATATAGCTTTTTTTATAGACTAGGAACAACACAAATGCAAGAAGGAGGTTTAAAAATCCCCACAAAAAGTATGTGTATGTATATATCAGTAAGTCAGTATGTTTTAATGAACACAACATGAGTGTTAAAAGAAATAAACCGTCTCTAAATATTTCTAAGATTGTATTTACACTATGGCTTTTATTGGATGTATTATATGATAATTCATTATTCTTGTATCACTATTCTGCATGCCGATATTGATAAAGTGGGATGGTCAATACACATGCATGTATGTATACTCTATTCTGTTTAAGAACACATTAACAAATACCTTTAACAAAAACAAAACAGCATTATTTTAATTCAATTTTACTAATAGATTGTTTTATATATGCGCAGAGCTTTAGATTTTGAAACTGACTTCTGTCGATCAGTCAAATTGATATGGGATAAATATCTCTGATTTACAGGCCTAGACAATATAGAAATCTTATTATTTAAATGCTGTTTACATACAGTAAAAAAAAACTGCAAGCAAAATAAATCTTAAGAAGGGGGAAAAACCCACAAACGATGCAATTAATCAATGCCAATCAAAATGACTTCACATGCAACAGCTCTGCAGGAAAAAGTTAGCATGGACACGAAATAAGTTGCATCCAGCACTATTGTTCTATATTTAACCCCTCAGAGCTTTTGTTCTCTTTGACAGACGACATGTGGGCGGCGACTGTCGTCCTGTGACAGGCTTGCGCAGTGGAACAATTTCAGTAATGGCATGTTACATGTGCATGTGTCGCCTGTAATCCCAATAACACTGAAAAGCGTATAAACTGAAGGGTTATTATTCTACACAACACTTCATTATCCCGCGTCACAATAGGGTGTATCCAGAACACTTGTTTTGAAAGTTCGAGTGCCACAGAGTCAAAGTTATACTGTGCATTATGATACTGCATGTCTGTTGTATTCATTATAGACGAATATATACTGTATATTATCGAGCAAATCGAGTGATACATTAGCTGCACCATAAATAAGCTATCATAACGCAATGTACATTCAGCGCAGTTTTCAACAAACTTCCCAAATCCATGTGAACAACTTTAAGCATTATTTCCCTCTCATACATACAGTTACACACACAGTTGCCTGGCGCGCATCGAGCCGAGTGAGAACTGGAGCGCATGCTGTTTTACATCCAGAGTTTTTGCGCAAGACTAAAACACCCCAAAATGATTCTGGAACCATTATTGCCTGGCATATTGTCAATCTAAACCCCTCTCTCCATGTTTACCAACATTTTAAAACAGAAATAAGAAGAGCAAAGTTGATTTACACAGCACGTACCATTGCGGAGCGGGGAATATTGCCAACAGTCTCAAAGAACCATTTTACTCCTTTAGAAAAAAAAAACTTTTCCCCGAAAAAAAGCAGCGTGGTGGGAGAGCAAAAGCAAACGAGTCGGTTTTCTCCGTTGATACCGGAAGCAGAAGAACCGGGTTGCAGGACGGGCCCGTGGATCGCGGAAAATGGCCAACTTTTACGCACGGAAACTTTCGCGGGTATCGTTTCGGTACAAACAAACAAAAAAAAAAAACTTCGCCTTCGTTTGAAACCGGAGAAGAATGAGCACGACCGTTCCTCCGTTCACGGAAGCTCTCCGGTACGAATCCCTCCCGGTTCCAGCGTCTCTCCGGT
The DNA here is from genome assembly GCA_032357425.1 of Enteromius argenteus. Lineage (NCBI taxonomy): Eukaryota > Metazoa > Chordata > Actinopteri > Cypriniformes > Cyprinidae > Enteromius > Enteromius argenteus. The sequence continues at coordinate 2,643,559 of JAUCMR010000071.1, forward strand.
GGCTTGAGTCGATCTCGCCGCGCGACAGCAACTTTCTCCCTGCGCAGCTTCAGCTCACGGACTCTGGACGAATTGGTGCTCGATCTCCATCCATCCCACTGGAGACCTCCTCAGGGTGATCTCCATGACCTCCTCCTCCTCCTCGGTGCACGGATTACTCGAACAATTATTATGGAGAGGACGTCATTTCGCGCGAAGTGGATTTTGCGGAACCATACGCGACGCGTGCGAGGAATATAGACTTTTACGTCCCCGAAACGAATAACGGCGGCGCGCTAACGTTTCAAATAACTAATTCATGTATGTTAAGTAGCCTGTGTAAGAGTAGTTGCCAAAATAAACGTGCTAGCCTTGCATGGCCCGTGCAGAACGGTCGGGTTGATCTGTGGATGGATTCGTGCAGTGGCTGGTGAATTATTAATAACCGGGAGCGCTTCACAGTCTGTCGTGTTCACAGAGGAACCAGAACGGCAGCTGGGGGTTTAAGGGAATTAAATACGGGCTTGGAGTGAAGCGGGGACGGCAGGGGATTATACCGTTCACCGGAGAGAGAAAGAGAAAGAGAGAGAGAGAGAGATGCAGAGATGTATGAAGTGTGTGAGTTTTTGTTTGCAGCCACAATGATAAGTGACGTCTATATATACATCGACGCACAAACTCAAGGTGATATTTCTGTGAGTGTCGTGTTGTTAAGTGAGTGCACAAGTAAAAGCTAAACCCTAGTCGTGCACTGGTGTGAAAGCGTTTAGTTGGCATAAGCGAACAGGTGTAGGAGTGCAGTCGGGTCACCGATCACTTCTGTGGAGTGTTTCAAGAAATATTCGCGCGGTCAAATAAATGGTTTGCCATAAATAAGTGTAAAATATCAAGTGATCTTTTAGACGAGCAACAAGGTAAATTCATTTCGATATAAGATAAATTATATCCCATCTCAAATCTCCTCCTAACTCCAAACACCGTGAAAACCCCCCACATTGTTAGGGTTAACGGTAATTCGTAAATGCAGTCGGGCTCTTTTTGTCGTATCGGTTTTAATTAATTCAACGTGTGCCAGATGTGTTTCAAGGTAAACTCGCAAAGGTCGTCTTATTTGCGGGGATTCCGCGTTAATTACGGTTGTTTTAATTAATTCAGCATACATACGCTGTAAAACAGAAGAAAGACCTCCAAACGACCTGGAAGAGACACGCGTTGACCTTCAGTGAAGCCCTGATGCGCGCGGAGATGCACCTGCCAACTGCATTATCAAGCGAACTACATCCTCTTTCTGTCAAAATAACAGCCACACTAAAATAAACTAATGAATCAAATAAAGTGATTAATCCTCGCATATACAGCCTAAAGACTGACACGAATTGTTATATGTATTTTTAGCATTTATAATCGCTTTTTTATAGATAGATTTTATTTTCTATTTTTGTTTAATATTGCAATTTTATCTTTATTTCTTTTGTTGCCTCTCTCTGAAAATAGGCGTACTATCTATGACTATGACGGGAAAAAACAATAAATCAAAACAGAACAAACAAAAAGCACATAAAAAAAAGTAATGAAACGAATTCTATTCAGTAAATCACGTTGAGAGATGAATGTATATGAAAAAGAAGAAGGTTTAAATTTCATTAAACATGAGAAACCTAATATATAACACAGAACAATATCTAACAAACATGCTCTGCACGTTTATTTAATCATTTTCGATTTACGTCATTTTAATTGCATGCTTTTTATTTGGCGTCATTTTCTATATTTAGCCTTTAATTTGTGGTTTTACATTTCTGGAAACATGCCATAGCATGTTTTCCATTAAGCCAATAAATGTAATCAATACTTAAAAAAATAATTTAAAAAAAGATTACTAATATTCGTTGGTGTATTAAAAATCAAAAACACAAATGCGCCTCAGAGCTTTCTGAACCTCAGCTTTAAAATAACATTAAAAAAAAATATTAAATATCGTTCACAATATTTCTTAATATAAATAAATGAAATGAATGAATGGCAATATTATTAATATCTACATATAAAACATATAGCCTAACATACTAATAACATGTTTGTGAATTGCAAACAATGTTCATATAAATAAATCCGTTTAAAAAAACTATTAAACATAATAATATAATATTAAACTGTATGCATGACAAATCACTCCGTGTATTATGAGCAATTATTGCTCTTGTGATTTACTGTATTTGTATATTTAATCGATGGAATATAGGCAATGAGTTCACGATGTTAAAGGTTTTGTAAGAACAGATATCAGCTCGGTGATTTATATAATCTAACTGCCTTAAATCTCATCCCAGGCGAAGAGAGAAAAATCAATAAATGTGTTACCAATTCAGTTTAAACGAAATTATATTAAACAATGTGATTATTACATAAGCTTTTATGATGCTCACGATTTCATTATTTAACACGTGTGACACAGACTACTGGAGAGAGAAAAAAAGATACTGGATTGTGTAGAATTAAAATATAACTCATATTTAAGCAATAACAGCAAACTCGCCATTTAAATTACGTCATTATTACGGGCATAATAATAAAAAAAAGGTCAAATGTTAAACTGTCCGCAAATGAAATTATTCACATGAGAATAGAGAATGGAGAGTTTGTCATGGATTTATTTCTTCAGATGAGTCTAAACACTAGAATGCAGATGATTAGAATTAAATAAAGCGCGGGGAAAAACACCGGAATCATGAGCACTGCCTGAATCATCGGTTATTGATGTTGTCATATTTTCCCAAGCATTTCTGAACGGTAAGATCACAACTTAACTTTGGACGGAAGCAAGAACACGCTGATGATGTGCAGGTGCTTTTCAAACGGACTGAAGAAGAGCTTCTACTGAGACAAAAAGAAAAGACATAACAAGCATGAATTACAAATATATGCTGTGATAATAAATGATGCACTAACAGGTGGGCTAAACGTCGCGTTATTGATTTTACCACCACTGCAAACGCTCAAAAACAGACGTTTTATTGTAATTTACCAGGGTTACAACAACCAGTGGATAGCTAACTAATCTTTATTAAAACCGACAATATGTTTAAATCACTAAAATATTTACATTCAGATGTAAAATGTGTTACTGAACGCATGATTTCTTGCATCACTTTGGTGCCAAAAAAAAAAAGTTTTAACTTTTGTACATACAATAGTCTAAGCAATATAACCCATGTAAAATTTACACCTAAAGGCCAAAAATACAATTCCTTGCATCTGTAGTAATAATTTATGAATAATAATTTTTCATATATTTATTATTAATTAATTTTAGCAAAAAGAATCATTAAAATGCTTGTGTACAGTTCATCAAAACAGGCCAAAGTTGCACACATTTTATTGTCAGATATCAGACGGTTCATATTACAGCTGAATGCAACAAAATGAACACATCATAAGACTGAGGCTGCATCAATCTCAAAAATCATTTTCATCATAATCATATTATTTAACCCTGGTTTATATGTAAGATCTAGACGTATGATTTAAGATGAAACGTACAAACAAAAGTTTCCTTCTTTTATTCTTTCTTTCTTTTTTTTTAAAGTGCTAGATAACGTCTGCTTCGCTCTTCTCTGAATCACTTCAAACAGGAGGGTCATTTATTTCATGCAGTGCAGATTGAATTTAGGCTCTGCTGCCTGTTCCTTGGCTTGGCTTTAATTTCTGACTGGCTGTCTTTAATTTAGCAGGGCTACTCGTAGCTGAAAAGACAGCCACGAAGCTCAGATTCAGCTAAGCAACGGCCGGGGCCAGGAATGCTGACCTTGGCGGGTGAACCGGGCCAACGACTGAGGTAGTGCACAGCTATAATCACACATCCCTCAACCTAAAGCTAAAGCATCTGAGCCGTGAATACGCCTGGATTAACCATTACACCTCCGCATGTCCAAACATCTACGGTATGTTACAGAGCATAATCTACACTGTGTGCTGCTTAGACCATGCGTCTCTATTAATATTTTTCACCTTACAGGCAATGAAATCCTAAATACTTTCACCGAAGGAGGAATCTGGTCCAAAGTTCACAATATCATAAAGCATTGGGGTTTAATCACTCAAAACACTCTAGCAACCACCTAAAAATGGCCTGACACTCAATGTGTTTGAATGTTTAGCGCTATAATGAACTGTGTGTACGTAATTATAATTGTACATGGAAAATGGACAGAGTAATATAAAGGTTTAAGGTAATTAAATATTTTGAATTTAGATAAAGAGAAAGGAAAACTTTAAATATTTTTTGAAAACTTAATTTTTATGTGTTTGTTTTAACAATTCATTTTAATAATTGGGTCAATAATTTAATTAATTTGACATTTTATTAAAATAATTAATTTATAATAAGACAGAAAACCAGACAAGATTGAGATACACTAATAAAATAAAATAAAATAGCGCATGTAAAGTGTGCAACTTACATTTAAAGGCTGATTGAAAATGCTCAAATTAATTTATCATCACTATAGGGATATTTCATACTTGTACATGTAAAATAGACAATGTAATATAATATGGGTATTGTAAAATGAAATAAATAAAGAAAAACTGTTAAATGTATATCCAGTAGTGTGAAATGTAATATTTCCCGCAAGACCTTTACACTTATAAAGGCAAAAGCTTTTTTTATTAATATTTTTTATTTATTTATTAAAATGATTTTTTCCTAGGATAAAATAACCAAACAAGACTGACCACACTTATGAATCATACTTGTACATGTAAAAAGGAAAGTGTAATAAACATAAGGTCATTGTAAAATAAGTTGAATGTATATCTCATATAGTGTAACATGACCCAAGAAACCTCTATACCTATAAGGGCAAATTCTCAAAATCAAAAACTTTTTTCTTGTAGTTTAGCAATTAAATTTTATAATTTGATTAATAAGTCAATTGACTTTGAAATCAAATCATTTTTATAGGACACTGTAAGAGAGAAACCGAAGACGACTGACATTTACATGAAGAGCCAGCAGTGCACATTCACAGACCGACTGCAGGAGAGAAAAATGTCCAAAATGTTTTACCTTCAAAGCAAAGTGTGCTAACCTTTGTGGGCTCGGGGGTAAAAATCCCAGGGAACTCTACCTAATTTAAATGTTCAAAGTGCCCTTCATCTTAAAGGTGTATGTTGCTGTCCCCTGAAGAGCACACGCTTAATCTGGCAAAGGCTGACAAGACTTTGAAAGCGTTTTGAAAAGTGGAGCGAAGCAGAGGCCGATAAGACGTGGCGAGATCAAACTATCTGACCATTACAGGAAAAGCTTTACAATATATCAAAGTTACTTTAATAAAGGTTTCATCAGTTTATTTTAGCAAAGTCTAAAGTGAGCTAACACTGGTCTGTAATGCCATAATGTACCATAGCATAACCTAAACTAGTACATGTGTGGCTAATGCATCATAGAGGTGGGATATAAAATGGCAATGCTGTAAAAAAAGCCCCTTGGCCTGACCCGAGCAAGTCAGGTAGATCACGTACACTCAGCGATGAGATAAACAACGGAAAGCTGCGCTGTGATTGGTCAGCGGCCGTGAGGCTCCATCAGGATTGGAGCAGAACGCAGCTCTCTCACCTTATCAGGTTGATGCACAGCATTGCTGCAGGAGAGCGAGTCTCTGGAGGAAACGCCTGCGAGCGCCACGCTTATCTTACACCAGCAAGAGGGCTTTATGCCTCTGATTACGAGAGAGAGAGAGAGAGAGAGA